>CM073762.1:45100389-45431589 GCA_037127475.1 Arma custos | reverse complement strand
TTCCAATAAACATTCTCCCTATATGAGAGAAGTAATAGAACCCGGACCATTTTCTTCCTTATCTATTATCTATGTATCTATTTAATGCAAAATACTCAATATGTAAAAGAAATTTTAAGTTTGTATTCACATTTTAATATGCCTACAAGATACTAAACTGAAATTCATATTTTATAAGAATATTGTTGTACCGCTAATAAAATGTTAAGTACCTACTGCAGAATTAAATGGGCAGTTGCATAATTTGTAAAATGGAGATTGATCAACTGTTAGGCGGAAAGGGGGTACTCCTTGTTCTCGTTAATTAACCATGTCCTGACTTTGGAAGTATAGCTTATGTTCTCCAACGGTCAGTTTTCCATACGCACTTCTGAACCTTCATGAGCCTTACATGAAAGGTTACATTGTATTCTTTGTATATAGTGGTTCGAAAACTATTTCTTATTTTCGCCTACTCGTTAGGAACAATCGACACAAAGGAGTCGATCCGGCAACGCATTGGCCATAGACACCTTTGAAAAAATAACAACATCCGACAGGTCGAGCACGGACGCCCTCACAATGGTGACTTTGAACGAGGAGTCCATTATGTTGCATTACAATGTCAATTCGCCAGCCTCGGCGTTTGACGAGGATAAGAAAGTTGCATCTAATAACTGCCTCCTATTGTTACTTCGAAAGCATAATGGTATCTGGGTTCTCCACTGACGTGATTATATCGCTCAATAGGGCCTAAAGCCTACAATATATATTTAATAACGTTGCATAAGCTTTTTTCATTATATTACAAGGGCAGTAGTAATTTAAATCTTTTATAAAATAGCCACTCTTGTATTAAACTATTGTTGGGGAGAAACTGCGCATTCTCTTGCATGATTGAGTCAACTATGCAAAGTCTCAGAAAGGAGAAAAAGCCTAAAAAGAAGGTAGATAAAGTGCAAAAATTAAGATACTATAAGTAATAGGAACCATATGAAAACTAAAAATGTTTAAGAATAATAAATATTTCATTTTAAATAGCTCATAATATGACACTAAAGTCTAAATTATACATAAAGAATTAATTATACCTTACATTAATATTTTTATCAAAAAACTATGTACACAATTTTTTTTTAGTGTAAAAACAATAAAAACCTGCTTTTTAAAAAATATTGGGAACTACACAAAAAATAGTACAAAGCGGTATGTGCATAAACGAACCAAACATTTATTATTGTAGGATACCAATTTCTTTCATTTCATTGATATTGTTATATAATGTATATAAGTTACTAAGAATGTATAGTTATAATTTTTGTTTATTTTATTATTATTTTTTTTATTTTTTTTTTCTCTGTTGGAAGTTTTTTATACATTTTTTCTTTCATTGTAAATTATGATTCTCCACAGATATATTTAAATTTGTACAACTGTTTTTAATTTGAGACTGGTCTATTGTAACAGCATTTTTATTTTGGGAAATGTAGCAAATTATACAATAAATAAATAAATTTAAAAAAAAATTAAATAGCTAATTATTACTAATAGAGAGTAATAAAGTAGTGACACCATCTGAAACATCAGGAGTACTTAAGTAAATAAGGTAAAGGGCATAAAGTAGAATAGGTAGTGTACCTTAGGGTTTATTACCTTTGCTCTTAAGATACAGAGCGGCTTTATTTTTCTCAATCCAGCTAGCCCCATCACTAGAACTCTGATTCACGATACATTCCATAACTTCAATCTTTTTATATCCTCGAAATCCTCTTAAAATGCACCCGGGTAGAAAATGTTTACTAATATACGTCAGAGTGTTTAAGTTTGTTTCAGATGAATCTACGTTTTCCAGGAGCTTGGAAAAAAAATATTGAGCGTCAGTTGTTTGCAAGAAGTGGGGAATTGGATGAAGCAATGGTCGAAAAATATCCAGTCACATATAGCGTCTCCCTTTTTTTTTGTAAATAGTTTTATAAGTTATCTTATAACCATGATCAGCTTAAATACATATAATGTTATTCAATAATTATTAATAATTAATAAACAACTCCTAATCAGTCAACCACACCAACCTTTGGAGAAGAGAGGGATATGTCTCTTATTCATTAATGATATAGAATTACATCAAGTATAACGATCTCAGGGTGGCATCCTATTTTATCATTTAAATATAATTCAGATCAAAGTTTCAGACTTTTCATTGAGATCGTTGCTTGGGTAGTGAAGCCCAATACAGCAGTAGTCCCGAAAATGGTGCACCAAAGAAGTCAATATTAATTCTTTATATAATTTTAAATAAAACAAGTTAAAGATTTGTATGATAGTTGATACATAATACATAAGAAATTGACTTCATTCTCTGCTTCAAGTTTTGTTCTAACTTTATTTATTCAGGTTTTTTTAAAATCAATGTATCTCGATACCTAAAATATTTTCTCGTCAATTTTTCCTATCAGTCCATTCATCTTCTTCCTCTCGCAGTCCTCTTGCTGCCATTCCTTCTCTTCCATCCTCCATCCATGTCTTCCTCCCTTTCGTCTTCTTTTTTTTTTTAGATTAATTTATTGATATTTACAACTATAATAATATTACAATAAGTAAATCTGCTAATATGGACAAATGGAATGAGGAAAAAAAACACTTGTGGAGAAACTACCCATCCATAGCACTCCAATAAAGTTCTATAGTATACGGTCTCGAGGCCATCTTCATTTCAGAGGCCTCGGAGGGTTATCAGGAATAGTATGGGAAGCAAGTTGAGAGACTAGCGGATTCAAGTGTCTATAGAGTAGTAGAAGGATAGGTATCTTGATTGGGCCAAATCAGCAACATATAGGATATTAAGATCATGATGGATGAGTTTGTTTGTGACGTAATAAGGAGCATTGAGGATTTTACGAAGGATTTTGGACTGTAAGGATTGGATATGAGATGAATTGGATGGTTTAGTAGAGTCCCAAAGCTCAACTCCGTATGTCCAAAAAGGTCTAATAACTGTCATGTAAATGAGTCTTTTGTAATTAATTAGGAGCTTAGAGCGTTTGTCCAGTAAATGTTAAAGTAGGCAAAAACGTCGAGCAGTTTCTTGTATTTTTCAGTCTTGTCAGTATAATCCGGTTTATGAAGAGTTTCTTTGGTCATCTATTGTCTCTCATTCTCATGAGATGGCCAAACCAAAGCCTCCTGGTCTCTTAAAGTTTCTCTTGCAAAAATATTGGGTATGTTCTAAGTGTTCTAAGTGTGGCTATAATTCTCTAGAGTGTGAAGAATCGGATGAGCATATAAGAAAAACTTGCAAGACGTGGGCTTACTTGTCTATTGTTGCCGATTACAGAGGATGCATATATATAGTTCATCACATGCTCCATTTTTTATTTCCCTCTATGGAATCTTTTGTAGCTGTACTATAGGAAAAAATACTCCACTGATACTATTATTATATTTGTATATTGCCATTGATGATGAACATTATCAGAGATTCACGCTCAACCTTTGAATTTTTACCCCAATTAAGGGTAGCCATATGATATTTGCATAATGGTCCTCAGGAAAGTCTGTAGTTGCCATAGAGTCCTTCCATGGCTTTTAAAAGACGAAATAATTTATCAACCACAGCTGAATTTGAACCCTGGGCCTTCAGTACACCAACTCACCCCCAAAACTGAGCTAGCCTGCTCATCTTCTTTGAAAAAGGAATGGTATAACTTTACCTTTGAACATAAAATATTTCTGTCGGCGTTTTTATTTTATTGAACAATCAGAATGCTGTGAACTGTCCCTGAACAGATGTTTATAAGGAAATAATGACATTTCCAGTCCCAAGGTTTCGTTCATGGATTGTTGAGATTTACCAATGATGAATAATGGAAGGATATGTATTGTTTTTTTTTTTCTTTTGTCAACTAGCAGCTGGATAAGAATACGTGATGAGCAGTATCTGTAGTCAGATTTATTTAAACATCTTTGGTTATTTATTTGGTTTACAATAAAAAGGGACCGAAAAAAACACTAGGAATCCAATATTTTTTTAATTCTCTATTTCCGTTCCACAAATCAGGAATGAAAGAAATACCTACCAACTAATTTACAATTAAAGACAAATTAATAAAACATTTAAATAGCGCAAAACAGTTTAATAGTAAGGACCTTTACCATTCCCAAGAGTTTCGATAGATCACCTACCGGTAACATGTTTTAGAGGTTCCTGACAGTTTTTAGGATAATAGTAAGTGATTGAACAACAATGTTATTTGTACGATTTGTTTGTTTTTTCTTTCACTTGGGGAGTTGGAGAGCTCAATATGTAGAGTGCTGAATAGAGATGCTGAAGGTTCCAGATTCGGATCCGTGGACTTAAGAATATTCAGATCTCTGTGGGGCTCACCCAGCCTATATAATGGAGGTATCCTTAATTGGGGAAAACCTGGCGGTTCAGTATAATTTCGGACAAATCACCTTCCTGCACAACCGTTGTCCTGGAAACAGTATAGTCTCTGCCATATACTGAACCCAAGATTCTTATGGGTTGCAGAGGTACAATTTTTTTTCTTTCATTATTTTCATAGGCGATCCCTCTCATGTAAAGATCTCTTAGCGAATTTCGAAGTTTAAATTTTTCTTATGTAACTCTGATTCAACGATAGCTAATTGGCTTCGTCGACGCCCTAAATAGTTTAAAATAATCGAAAATATAAAATGTCGATAATTGTAACATGACTAATTAATTTTTAAAAAAACAACTGTCTGTTTTCCGATGATTAAACAATTTAATCAAGTCTGTGCTATTTTATCTATCAAGGATTGTACAATTATTTCCTCCATCTTCACTAGTCAAGTAGTCTGACTAATTAAATTGTATTTGTTTTTAATTTTCTGCTGATTTATTGGGATTTTTTAATAATTATAAACACTTATCTGCATATTAAATCAGTTTGGTCATCTAAAAGCGTTATATTACTACAATCCTCTATGAACATCTTCAAAACAAGGATTTTCCATGTTTTAAAACCTTCAGATATAAAGAAAAATCAATATTTTGTTTTAATAACTTTGTTTAAAATTGATTTATTGGAATTTTCAACTGTATTATAACAATACAACAAGTAGAATGAATAATACATAATAGCATGAGATAAAATTTAGTATAAATTTCCCATCTTCTTTTTAGAGACCTCGGATGATTATTGGGAATGGAGGAAGTTTCTAGCTTTGAAACTATGGTGTGCGAGTGGAAATGAAGTTTTTCATGAGAGGTCTGGTATCGGGTTCGGACCAAATCAGAATCAAATGGGACATTAAGGTCATTATGGATGAGTTTATTCGTAACAAAGTAAAGAGAATTGAGGATTTTTCGAAGAATTTTGGGTATCTGTTCTGCAGGTTGTCGCTTCTAGTTGAATTACAGTACAACAAGTTTTAACTGTTTGTTCATTTCATTATTAATATTTTCCTTGGGGCTCTACTAAACCATCCAATTCATCTCGTACCCAATCCTTACAATCCAAAATCCTTCGTGAAATCCTCATTGCTCCTTATTATGTCACAAACAAACTCATCCATCATGAACTTAATATTCCATATGTTGCTGATTTGGCCCAAACTAGATACCTATCTTTCCATGACAAGCTCCATACACATTTGAACCCGCTAGTCTCTCAACTTGCTTCCGAAACTATTCCTGATAATCCTCCGAGGCGTATGAAAAGAAGATGGCCTCGAGACCTTCTACTGTAGAACTTTATTGGATTGCTACCGATGGCTAGTTTCTCCACATTTGTTTTTTTTTTTGTTCATATTAGCAAATTTACTTGTTGTAATATTAATATAGTTACAAAAATCAATAAATTAATCTAAAAAATTTTGTTTTCCAAAAATACAAGTTATCGTGAGCTTTAGTACGGGAACGAGATTGTAATTATGGGTAATAAGTAAATTTCTGTAATCATTTCATCAAGAAATAAGAGATTCAACTAACATTTTGAAGTATACATGAAATTTTTTAATTGAAACGTTTATTTCTAGATGAAATGATTACCGAAGTATAAACAGTTCCGAGAATTACACTCTCTTTTCCAAATTAAATCTCATGATAACTTGTATTTTTGGAAAATATTAAAAGGGGGACGAATGAAAGGTTAATACTTGTGACTCAACTCGAAGCGACTACCTGATGAATAATTACCGAATTTTGGATTGTAAGGATTGGATATGAGAGGAATTCGATAGTGAAGCCTTAAAGCTCTAATATACAAGTTCAAATGGGTCTTATAATCGTCATGTATATGAGGTTTTAATAATTTAATGACTATACTAGATTATTTAAGTTAATAATTTATACTAATTAAGAGTGAATTAAATTAATATTGTTTTAATTAAAAATAATAAACATCAGAATGAATTAAGATGAAGAATGGAGGAACAAGGAGTGACTTGAACGCGTGGCCTGATAGTTCGAGGTTACGACACTAGGAGCGCCACCCCACACACACCTCGAGAACTCAGACGTCTTTGTGTACTTAATTCTAACTTAATATAAAAGAAGTAAAATAAATAACAGTCCATTAAGTTTTCGATAAACTAAATAAAAAAATGGTACTAGTATGTTTAAGGGCCTGCTGACATCATGCTGCCCGGGCAAATCTTTTCTATTTAAAATAAAAACATTCAAAAATTAAAAAAAATTATCGTATTTTAGTTACAAATTGTTATTTAATGAATATTGCTTGTAATAAATGTTTTATTATTTCTAGTTTAATTTTGTCTACATGTTTCTCATTTATTTCATTTTCTATAAATCTGTTGTATCATAATGAAAGGCAATGCCTATTTAATATTCATGCATAACCTGACAAGGTCCAAATAGTTGAGGTAAGTGACACCTGAGCGCGCTGATGTCAGCAGGCCCTTAAACATACTAGTACCAAAAAAACATCTTAAAAAGAAAAACAAATAAAGACATTAGCGTGTGTTAAATTTTCAAAGGGTAAATATCGCTCGTATAATCTATAAGTAGATGCATTGGTTAAAAGACAAAGTTGGCCTTCATGTTAAACAAAAAATGTAATAAAGTACTTTAGATTTTAAATTTCAAGCATCCTAACATCATTAACGATATAACTGAGTGGGCCAAGAATATAACAACTCAATAATATTTAACAACTGTATGACAATAAGCATTAAATAACTTTATAATAATAACACACAGTGTAAAGCAGTTATCATGGAATACCTGCGGTAGATATTTATTATACTTAACTTTTACGACTTAATGTTGCCTTCGTTAAATGAAACTTCTTTGAATTTCGTTGAACCAACACTACAAAAGCTCTTGTAACAATACAAGACCGAAGTTGCATCAGCCGTGGAGAATAGAATTATGTACGGATGCTGTAGTTCGGCGATGAAAGGGGTTTTTATCGTTTTCTTCGGTAATATAAATATTACGACTTGTGTCTGAGCTCCCCAACCTGTAACGTGTTTTATTCGCCCTGAAGATGGCCTACATTGTAGGCCGAAACGTCGGCAAATAATAAATAAGTTATGCTTATTTTGGTGTTTTCATTGACTGCACCCCCAACTATTTCTTCCTTAAATTTATATAAATAATCCATAAAAGCCATTAATTAATAATAAACATTCTATACTATCGTGCGATAATCAAAGCGGTACAAGTGATGATATAGTAAATAATAAATTTTATTTTACTGAAACTACCATATAAACCGGACCGGCTATCCACATAAACTGTTTTTCAAAAATCATATTGTTTCATAGACAAGAAATATGCAATAGAACTACTTAGTTTTAAACAAATGCAAAAGTATTAAAGATTCTATCAAAATGTTTTTGCTATGACTAAATCATAAATTTTACAATCTCCGTTTCTCGCTCTCTAATATCATAAATAAAAGTTTAAAAATCTACTGGAAAAAAATTTATTCGAAATTTAAAATTAAATACCGGATATAAAACTGAAAATAGACCGTTAATTATTTTAAAGATGGACACAGTAATAAAATGTTACTTATTATAATTATTATTGATGTTCTATACTTATTATTTTATCCAGAAAGAAAATTAATTATTAATTGATGGTGCTGAGTAATAAAGAAAGGAATAAAGTAATTTAAAAAGTACGCGTCCGTTGATGAAGAATCATTTACCTATAAGATGCAGTTTTTTTATGTCTGATTTTTAATAAAATTTAATATTTTTACATTTATCTTTATTAATTTAACATTTTAATATTTACTTTTATATTATCTATTCAGTATCAAATTTGTCTGAATCCAAGATCAATCCAAGGTGTATTTGTGAATTGTAGGAAATTGAAATTTTTGAACTTAATTTAATTTAATTTTTGTATTTTCGAGACTAGATTAATTTTATTACCTTATTTATTACTAGTTGATAATACTCTCTAATTATTCCCTCTGCTTTTATATTTAGCTAAGGGGCCTCTGTCTTTATTTTTCATCACTCGTGTACCTTGATGCAATATGTATTTTTAATATTTACTGTGTAGAGTTTTGATTTGTCTGTATCTTGTATATTTAGCCCTGAAGAAGACCTGAAAGATGAGTCGAAACGTTGGCCTTCCAATAAACAGTTCTCTCAATTTAAGATAAATTTTTTCACATTCACCTGGACCATTTTCTTTCTCAGTGTATAAGGTCAACAAATATTATTCAACATGATTATATTTTATATCTAGTCAATATTAATTAACGAATTAAGGCGATTCGACGTAATAAGATATCTACTTCATCACCGAATAATAATAAATCGGTAGAACTAAATAAATAAAAACAAGCATGTAATTATTTGTTAAAAAGCTAAATAATATTTCAAAGATGTAATAATGATAATGGAAGAATTTGTGGAATGAACTATGATATACCAACAAGAACGCCATCTATAACCGCTCTCAAGCAGCGGCCGAACAAAAACAGCTTGGGTCTCAAACTTTCTCTTTTCCCAGGAGAGTTTCTAGAAGGATTATGTTCGACAAAAAGTGTGAGAAGCGACGCCTCTACAGCTCACGGAAGGCTTTGGCATAACAATGAACAACTAAAGTTATGTAAACAGGAGCCTAAAATCCATTGATAAAATCGAAATTTAAAAATAAAAAATCGTTCTTTTGTTATATTTTACTGTTTTTTATTAAGTTTACACTAATTGGTGTAACCTTAACTAATGGGTGGGTTTTCATAACCTATTGATTCAATGGCTTCCTTCTATAATATGCTATCCAAGGTCCATTCTTTTCGTAGACTGTCCCATCATGGATTCCTCCACTTCGTTATTATTCAGGGTATCCACTTTATTAAGGCTAGGTGAGTCCAATGATTGCCTGTAGTTCCCACAGTGTCCATCCATGGCTTTAAACTGATTAAGTAATGTATCTGCCATGGCCGGAATTTATACCTTACAGGGAACATTGAACCTTCTAGTATGTATACAGCAACTCAAAAGTACAACTCCCATCGGTATTGTGAGAAAATCATACTTTTCTACACTTAAAAATACCTTAAACTTAAAACCGCTTTGGACATTTATAATATCTGTAATATTTGTATGGTTTACGCCCTTTGCACTTTTTGTATAATATGTTTTTAAAAATATTATAAAAAACAAATGGTAAACTTTCATTATCCTTCATATTTATTTTTGATTCGCACCTATCCAACATAATTGATATAAGTGTTAATTTGGTTGATTTTAGCGATTTTGTGTTGATGAGTGGAATGTTGTGTATTTATAGTGAATATATGATTTTATAGTGGGAATGTTCATCTCGTTGTGTATGGTGTGATTCGAAATAAACCAAGGGCCATTAAAAATATTTCTCAGAATTTTGGATTGAGTTCTTTGTATATTGTGTATATGGACGTGTTTCGCTGAGCCTCAAAATCCTGCTACATATGACCAAGTAGGTCTTAGCACGCTGTTATTGATTAGTTGTTTGTTTCATAAATCAAGTGAAGACCTGTAATCCAGAAAATGTGACAATTGTTTGTAGCATCATGTAAGCTCTTGTCTTTGTAAATTTTGTATGTATGTTCTATGTAAGTCTTTTATCCAGGTATAGTCCGAGATAACGTACATAGTTTTTGGAAGGTACTTCGTCGTTGTCAATTTTGATTGCCACAGCGAGAAGCTTACATGACTCGATTTTGAGTAGTTTATTTTGGTTTGCCATTAGTAGAACCACTTTTCTAAACCATATATATGATTTTGGAGAGCTATAGAGGCTATGTTTGGATCTTTATGGGAAGAAAAAAATGCGTGTACCTTCAGCGAATGTATGATGAGGTAAGTGTGCTCCAGAATATCGGAGGTGGAAATGTAATATAAAATAGGGCTTAAAACCCTGCCTTGTGGTACATCCTTGTATTGAAGAAAGAAGGAGGAAATTGAAGAATTAACAGAAGAAGAATCTATCTTGGATATAAAGTAATATATTTACAAAATTAGTATTCGATGAAAGGTTTGTAAAGAACGAATTCGAAAAAATCAATACGAAAAAAACGTTCAGCAGTATGTCATGTGTAACATGGCAGTAACTCATGTTTTGCGACATTTCCTTTTAAACAAAATGTACACTATAAAAATAAAATGATTGTTACTAAATAACTATTATTGAATAAATATTTATTAATATAAACTGTCATTTTCAGGATAACCACAAATTACGACGGATCGCTGAGCAGCTTACACAAGGGGTCATTTTGTTGCGAAATAAAAACTACTAACTTTCTAAATAAAAATGCAACACAATTGTATAATGTGAACCAGTGAATTATTCAATAAATTAGGCTCTTTAATACAAAATATTATAAATATTATAAAATAAGTATGTAGGGGATTTTATTGATAAATAAGGATTTTCAAAAATGATTTCACAAAATTATTCTTATTCAATCCATTTTTCTGGCCCACAAGTTGGTCCACCTAGTTGTGTAAAAATTAAGCTTTTTAAGGGAGTCTTGGCTTTATTAATTGATGATGACCGTACTGTTTCTAGGGCAATGATTGTGAAAGGAAGAAATCTGGAACAAGCTTAACCACCTGATTTTTCCCCAATTGAAAAACCCAGTTTAGAGGCCAGGTGAGCCCCGATAAGGGTGTCAAATGACAGGCGGACTTGGACCCGCTTTTAAAGAAATTATTTAGAATTGCCACCAACTAAATCAAGATCGCTAAGGTTAAAGCTAAATCCCGAAACGGATAAAGCACAGGAACAAGAAGAATGATATCGAGGTTCATCATTTAGATATGAAAGTTCAGATTACAATAATAATATCTATTTTAAGATCGCTTGCTAACGTATCTATTCATTTTTATGTTCCCTGATTCCTCGATGTTGTGGCATATTACCGGTTTATCGCGAAGGTCCTCATTATAATAATAATATCGAGGTTTAAAATAAAATTATCTAATGATAAAAGGTAAAGATATATCATAATCTAATGATAGATTGAAATGTAAAGATATCAAAATTGACGGTTGTGATAATCAGTAGATTGATTAATATAGGTTTTGAAGAAATTCCGATTGTTGTTCAGGTGGGCGATTTGTACAAGATTAATTAATTAAAACCACTGAACACCTAGATTATTATATAGACTATTAGATTATATAGACTAATTTTTAGATATATTTTACTATACAGGTTAATATGACAGTCTGTATACAGGAAACTGAAGAAGACCTCAAGCAACTAAATACATAATACACGACATAAAAAAAAAATATACTTGAACCACAAAAAACGTTTGGTTGCACGTGTGGAGACCGTAGGGTTTATTGGAAAACGGTTTTGCAGGGAATGGCTTTGTCCTAAATCACGCTCGACCGCCAGATTTGTCCCCCCTTATTTTCGGTACCAACTTTATAGAGGCTGAGTGAGCCCCAGAAAGGTCCTAGATCCCATTGGATCCATCTCCGGCCGCTGACTGATTAAATAAAATCTGACAGAGAGCGGGATTTGAACCCAGGACCTTTGAATTGCAACTTAGCGCTCATAGTACTAGTGTCAACTTAATATTTGTACTAGTGTGTAGTTTAAAATAACTTAAAATTTTTGTTAGCACTTATAGAATGCATTTTGACGGTGCATAGTTGTGTAACTAATTTAAGGTGTTAAGAAATTTGTTGTTTAATGTAAATTTTTTTATAACGTTAAAATTTGTGATTGTTTGAATTTTCTTTTTGATGTTTTTTTTTGCAGATAGAGTTTTATATTGTTTAGAGTGATGATGAAAGTTATATGTATATTAAAAATGACCAATTTGGGTCGGAACGTACATATATAAAGAATAGATGAAATCAAATGAATTTTGGACTAAAGGTTTTTTTGTTTTTATACACCCAAGGAAAAAAAAATTTTTAAGTCCAGTACCCTAGACAATTAATATTGAAAATAACTTACTAAAAGCATGTTTTTTCACTGTTAGGGCATGGTTTTGAGAACAATATAGTCTCGAGACGTAAAATACAGTTTGAGTACACAATTGAATCTCAAGAACTGGAAGTACAAGTTATATTTATTACTTCTCAAAAATTGTTATCTATTGTTAGGATGTATTTGAAGATTTTTTTTAATATTTACTCATTGCTGGAATTAAATACACTGATTACTAGCGACATCTGGAGTGCTGGCAGTATATAAATATCCCTTCCATCATAAGATAACTTTTTCCATAATATCTTAAAGAAAAACAAGCTGGCGCTAAGAAGTGGATGGTGCTGGACCTGCTCGTCCTATCTTTATTAGGCCATAAACCTGTCCCGTTTTTCCAGAGGCTGCACTTCATCATACCGGTGTCTTTGATCCTCTTCGGGGCTAAGTAATTCTAACTGCCTACCTAGGGCGTCGTTTTTTTAGTGCACATGGAGCCTCTTTGAAAGGCATCCCTAGAAGCAGAAAAAAATATCCCGACCAAAACAAGAAAGCTATCCGATGATATTATCTTAAAGCAGCGTGTAAAAGAAAATGGGCGAAGAATAGGCACGCAGTAATCATTTGGCTCTTGTACCACCAGGAAGGTCTCGAAATAAGAAAGTCTATTTCATGGCAATTCAAAAATAAAATTATTGATCTGTAATATACTTATGAAATTTTATTTTTTTGGGCAATATAATTTAATAAATAATAAAATACGAATAAGAAAATTTATTAATGCATATTTAGCTAAGTAATTAACAATTAGCTTATTTGTTAATTCTACATATTGATTTCCTCCATCTTTGTTTGCTTGAATTTAGTTACTATTTTAAAACTGCTATGCATTTCAAGCTGCTTCAACACTTAATAGGCAAACACTCTAAGCTCCCAATTAATTACAAACGACTAATATAAGACCTATTTGTACTCACGGATTAGAGCTTTAGGGCTCCAATAAGCCATCGAATTCCTCTCGTATCCAATCCTTACAATCCAAAATCACCTTAAAATTCTTAATGCTCTTTACTATGTTACGAATAAAGTCATCCGTAATGATCTTAATGTCCCAATTGTTCCTGAGTTAGCCTGAATCCGATATCAATCAACCGGGCAAACTGTATACCCACAAACTTAGTCAACCTACTTCAAACCTGCCTAACCTAGCTACCTCTCCAATTCCCAATAAACGCCTGTAGCGTAATTTTAAGTTGAATTTCAAGTTGAACCTCACGTAATTTTAAGTTGAATTTGTTATTTGAATATTACCAGTGGGTAGTACCTTCGTAATGCTCCTTACTTTTTACGATGCTCCAAATTTGAGGCGTAAAACCGATTGGTCATCAACGCCTTAGTAGTCTAATAATTTTTTCGTAACAATTATTGACCATGAAAACGGTTACATTTGTGGAATGTTAATAATAACTTAAATGGAAAGTTTTAAGACATATTTTAATTTGAACCTTACTTTCTAAATATTTTAAAGCGATTATGTTTCTAAGCCCCATCAACATTAGCTGTCTTACTTTATACATCTGTACCACTACAACCCAAAATGACCCTTGGGTTCATGAGCTATCATTAAGTTGCATAGTCTCTAGACTGTACTGTTATGCGTCTATGGTTATGAATCAATATGATAAAAGTTCCTCATGAGGATATGTCATGAATAAAAGTTATAATTATTTTTTAAATATTTTATTTGAAAATAAAAGATATGGCCAGGACCGGGACTCGAACCCGGGACCTTCACCTCTCCGTGGTGACGCCTTATCCATCTCGGCTATTCTGGCTTCGCTTCACGGCCAGCCATATCCCCTCTTTTCTTTTCAAATAAAATATTTAAAAAAATATATTAATATAATGATAAAATAAATTATAATAATATTAACGACTTTAAGTCAACTAGATCCAAAATAAAATAATGTTAAAGTAACTTCTCCCCGTGTATACATCGCAAAATGCGAGCACACGGAGATGTAGGATCAATTGAAAAGAGGGGATATGGCTGGCCGTGAAGCGAAGCCAGGGTAGCCGAGATGGATAAGGCGTCACCACGGAGAGGTGAAGGTCCCGGGTTCGAATCCCGGTCCTGGCCATATCTTTTCTTTTCAAATAAAATATTTAAAACATTATATAATATAAAGATAAAATAAACTATTATAATTATTTTTGTTTGAAATATCTATTGTCCGAGGAAGGCAGTAAAAACCACTATTTTAGCACAACAAACACTTATTAACGTTATCTTTGAAAAAATATCAGACTAATGCGTTTAAAAATTTTTCTCTTTAATATTTACTCCTAATTTTTTTATTTGCTAATCATCATACCATAAAAATAATAAAAATGTACCACTATAACCCTCGAAGGGTCTTGGGTTCAGTAGATGGTAGAGATGCACTGGGATATATGTACTGTTTCTTGGACAACGGTTGTCAAGCTCAACCGCCAGGGTTTGCGGAGTCCACTGGTTATATTAAGCACTAACTATGCCTTCTGTTCTGTTATTGAAATGATATTTTTAATATCTGATATTTTTTGGGGGGCTAATTACCCTCATACTCCTTTTTTACTTCTTAAATGTATCATTTTTGGTGTAAGAAGGTGGCCTCGTAACCTTTTAAGCTGAACTTTTTATTTTAGTACTACCATAGGCGGATCCAAGAGGGGGGCACGGGGACACGTGCCCCTTAAACGGTTTTTTGTGTACTATAGAGAATCCATTACAGTTCATACTTATAGGCACATTATGTGAGGATAGTTGTTAAAATATCTGAATAAAATAACATAAATAACATGAGTGAAACTATTGTAATAAATAAAGAAAAAAATAAAATAAAAAGTAAAAAAAGAAAAGAAAAAGATTTCATGGTACTTGTGGATCAATCTATAAGCAACATTTTTTTAATTGCTAAATAAACAACAAAACGAATTCAATTGTTAACAAAAATATTTTAAAAAATACAACCAATGAAGTGTCTGGGGTTCAGCGCCAAGTTGTGATAGTACTGTTTCTGGGGCAACTTTTGTGCAGTTAAGTGATTTAGCTAAGATCCAACTAATCACCCATGTTTTTCCTCATTACTAACTCTAAAGAGGCTGGGATTTTAGCGATAACACAGGAATTCTGTGCTCAACACATTAAGATACCTTTACTTTAATTAACATATTAAATAAACACCATGTTGAACTGTTCTTGAAACAATATTCCAATCATATAATTAGTTCTTTTTGAGACTAATTAGCAATGCTCCTTGAGAAGACGTTTTAGTGGAATACTGGAGGTCTGGCTGATTGCGTTTGGTGTAGTTTCTCTTAGGAAGAGTCACGACTGAGGACTTGCCCTCACGATTTCCTTCATCTGTTGCTACTTGAACACAATAGATGTTCCCTCCGGTGCATGATAATTTTTGGCTAGGGTTGATATCCAATAATGTAGTAACATGCTGTAAGAGGAGGAATATTTGATAATTAGAGGAAACATTAATAAATGAACAAAAAAAAGAATCTTAGGTCTTTCAAGGGACATTTAAAAATTATAATTATGACACACTGATTTCACATCTCACGTCAACAGCCTAAAATAACGTCTAACAAGCACTGATAATAGCCTACAAGTTTGGACCGAAAAGTCCCTTTTATATTGTTGTAAATTATATTACCTCACTATCGCCGTAAGTATTTCCTTGCATCCTTCCTCTATCAAGTTATCCAATCCCGCCGTCCATTATAAATATATGAGCTCCTCAAATTTAAATCCTCCATCCATTCCCATGATACCCGTTCACACCCTTCCGATTTGTATATAGAGGCCCATCGAACCGCTGCTTTCGACAGATCGTTCCTGATTCGGTCCTGTTCCCTGTGGAATTCTATCCCTTCTTCCATTCGCTGTTCCAAGACCCTTCCTACCTTCAAATCCCGCTTATTTGTTTACTTTCTATCCCTCCAGTTCCCTGAAGTGCATACATGAAATTATCGATAGAATATTATTTATTTTGTTTATTCATTTTTATTTTTATTTTTAATGTGTAGTAATGTGAAACTTCATTTTTTCATTATCATAAGATGTTATTTTTTATTTATCATTATTTGTTCAGCTTTATCAGATTGATTTTCTACTTGTTTTTTTTTTTGGTACTCTAAGGCTCTAAAGCCCACAATAATGTACTGTTAAGTTATTCTAAAGAGACTTGTCCCAGAATAAATAAAAAATAAAGAATTTATTATTTATTTACATCATCATAAAGATCACAGTCAACCATAAAATATTAATCTCTGATTACGATGACTATTTATCAGTAAACTGTCGCTATAGTATTTTAGTATTTAATTCGAAACATTGGATCTGATTCTCCCTGCTGTGAAAATCGTATTGCTATTGTATTATGTTATTCTACTCCACGACTATCGTTACGCGGCATCCGATCTCTAAAACGGGTTTCTATGGACCGGTTCCAGGCAAATAGGAAAAGAAATTGATTAAAAACGTCAGTAAACACTGCACTCTCAGAGATTAAAGGCTATCACACCTGTCTTCAGATTCAGTGACGTCGCCTTCGAGATGGCCTTCGAGAAGATCGGATTTTAAATCGTATGTTCATATTCAAATCCGATCTGTATAACCAAAGCACGGAAAAGTCACGAGTAATATACTCATAATATTCATTTTTCTCTACAAAGATACTTCTTGCGCATTGAGAGCATCTTATAAAAATAATGATGAAGTTTTGTAATATTAAAGGGCTATTATGATAATAAAATAAACAAACAACCAAGAGAACCTGGACTGCTACGTACCATCTTGGGTTCCGTACGAGGTAGAGGCTGTTTTAGGACAACTGGTTTGCAGGGGTTATTTTTTAGGCTTTCCTTCTATTTGGGATAGCCATTTTATAGAGGCTGGGTGAGCCTCATGAGGGTCTTCAGATCCCATAGGCTCAACCCTCGACTATTAACAGATTAAACAAATTATCTGCCGTAGCCAATTTGAATACGAGACCTTAGATTCAGCGTATTACAACTTAACCACCCCACTTCCCATTAAAATAAATTATCAATTTATGAATAATAATAAAGTATATAATGTGTTACAATTAAAGTTTAAAGTGAGTAGCCAACATTAAAAGACTGGTCTACGGTTATAGGCTTTAGCAATCTCAAATAAGATAAGGAACCCTCATCCGAGATTTTTTAACGTGATAAGTGCCGATTTTTAAATTCTATATGTGGTACACATATATTTTAGTAACTTTTAATTTTATAAATGATTTTATTCTCTAGTTGGTGTCTTAATGCAATTTGAGGTTAGTATGTGCTTTATTTATTCATTTCCTTTGCTATTATTCTCTTTATCTCTTAAGATGCTTGAGTTGGCGAACTATCGACAGGTATTTTTGTTTCCTGTATTTAGTTTAGAGACTTGGGACTTTTTGTTTGGAATTAATTCTCTAATGCTTTAACATCTGTTTGATGTCTCTCTTGAGCTTTTGTTCTTCTACATTAATTCATTCATTATCACATTTTTAGCCAACCATAGTAGAAGAAAAACCTATATAAGAAAGTCATTTGCTGTTCACAATAAATCTTTTTTAAAGGAAATTTTAATTAAGATGACAATGCCATTAAAAAATATAGTTGCAGATTGTAAAGTTGATTTTAATCAATCTTCATATTCTTTGTTTTACAATTCTTCTATTTTACATAATTACTCATATAAAATTATGTTATTTATAATCAATTAAAAAACATACAAGGAAACTGAATAGAAGGAAATTATAGTGAGCAATAATTTTTAATTGCCATAAAATAAAAGGATAAAAAGAATAAAATAGATTTTACTCGTGGCAATAGATAGACTCAAGGCAATGTGGGCTTTCACATTTATAACTTTAACCATTTTTTATTACCTATAAAAAACTATTAAACAAAAAATGATTTGATATTATTGAAAAAATTGTCTTGGATAAAATAAATTAACCTTTTTGGAAGTTATTTTAAAACAAAATAAGGAAGATACGTAGTATAGGTTTACTATGTTTATTGCTTACATTTTTTGAAATTGTTATAGAAAATGATAAAATGTTGAGTGAACCTTTTTCAGTTTACTTACAAACTGATGACGAATTGCTTACGACTACATCACTCAATCAAAATACATCTAGATATACCATGTATACTGTAAATTTGTTTAAAACATTTTGTCATCAAAAGTTATTTCATCATTTTTAGTCGTAATTTTTTAAGAAAAAAAAGAGAAGATCCTTATGGTAAGAGAAGATCTGGTGCTAGTTTTGTTAAACATATTTTTAAAATTCTTATACATTTATTAAATATTAAAATTTACATATAAATTGTTCAAGTTTACAAGGTATTTTAAATTGGGAATATACGATAACCAAAATATGCTATCTGTAAATAATATTTTATATGTTATAATTTTTTTGTTAGTTGTTATTATTTTTAAATATTTTTATTTGAAAAGAAGCAAACCAGAATGGCTTAGTTGGTAAAGCACCAAGACGGATACGTGGGAGACCCAGGTTCGAGTCCCGGTCTTAGTCATATCTTCTCTTTTCAAATAAAAGTATTTAATAACATTTTATAGATTCTTCTTCTTTTCATGCTGTTTTCCAATTAAAGGAAGACGAAAAGATATCTAAATGCGTCACTTGCTGTATTAACTATAGTAATTTTAATAATACAAATTTATCCACCATGATAAATGACATTTGTCAATCCTCCTATGTTTCTGAGCTTGGATTTTTATTTCTGTCTATACTTTTCATCCCTTCTACCCTTTTTAATAAAAGTGTTTATAATATATTATAGATCATAATATAGACAAATTTAATGTTACATATTTAATTTGCACTTTTCACGTATATTTAAAGATTCATCACCATCAGTGACACTATTGAGTCGAGAGCCACCGTATTTAAAGATTCTAGTTTTAATAATTTATTAGTAGGATCGATTCGTATTTTTTTCACGCTCCTTGTAGTGTATGTTTATTTTTTATTTATTTAAAGTCATTATACGCTGCTAAGTCTAATCGGACCCTGTTACAGTAGTAGTTCTAGATTTTCCCTATCCCTAGATATAATTAGTATCTTTATACATAACTAACATATATATAACTCCCTTTAAAAAAGTACTACTTACTACAAACTACACTACAGGAGATACCTGCCAGTACTGCATATACGTGTCTACAATTAAAACCAATAAAACGATTGGAAAAAAAAGACTCAATTACAATATTTCCTACAGAGCAATAATAGATACTTCTTGACTTTATTTATAACCATTTTTGAGTCATAAATAAAAATACTAAAATCTCCCAATATTTCCCCAATATATTTTATCAATATTTTCCGTTAATTGGCGTTTACGGATTTGAATCAGCAAAAGCTACGCTACCGCCAGAATTGGAAAACCAAATTAAGTATAGACTATTAGACTTTCCTTAAGTCCAAACATTCTTTCGATTGCTAATCGGGATCGCATTCCTTCACTAGTTAGGAAACTGGAGGGATGATTCCATGCACGACTATGCAAATCACAAGGATAGTATGCACAAGGGAAATAGCACGGATGCGAGATGCATGGTTAAAATTTGTTCCAGTTTACCATTTGCGAACTTAATCCTGTTAGGTAAGCTTCAGCTCCGATGTTATAATCGTAAAGGCTGTACGGAAAAAAGGACAGTATTAGAAGAAAACTTAGAAATTTATTGAACTCTTTGGCAATAAAATTAAGTCTGCCAGTTGGATCATGGGTATCCGTGAAAATTTTGGCCAAAAAAGTGGAGATGTGTTTAGGGAAAAATGAAAAAAAGCCCGGCAGATGGCCCAAGGATTTTTTAAACGGAGTAAAAAATACTTAGTTACGCTGTCCTTCCTAAGGGACGTTAGACGGGGGTCGATATCAGCTACTCGTTAAAAAAACTTATCCTAATTAAACAGGGATAGGCAAAATTTAGAGCTCCCACTGTTGCATCGTCCGATTAGCCATAAGGTGACAGTAAATGAACAAACAAACAATTAGAAAAATAATCCCAAAATTTCGTTTTTACTATCTGTAGGTGGGATCATTCAACTGGTAGACTAATTTTTTTATAATAGTACTAGAAGGATTCAAAGAGTAATTTTTAAACATTGTACTTATTAACTGCCAAGAATATTTAAAAACTAACATTTTTTCTGTTAGTAATGTTTAATAATACATTTTCATATATTTGATTCTTATATACATGAATAAAAGTAGTATTGAATAATCCCGAGCGAAAAAATGAGACTATATCCTAGTCAAGAAAACGAATACTCATTGAAGTCCTTGGAGATGCTGGAAAGCTTCTCGAATGACGAAATCCAACTAGAAAAACGCAAAAACAAAAAAAGTTAAGTGTTTGTGGTAACACCTTGCATCCTTCAGATTATGTAACGTTCAGTCAGCCTTAAGGGATTATCCTATATAGATAAATTTAATCTGAATTTTAGTCGAAAATTCGCTAAAAATTATGTGGACTGTTTACCAAAGTGTTTACCACGATCCAAGAACCTGATCAACTTGTTTCATTTTATTGAACAGTTTTCACCAAAGTAATAGCCCAAGAAATGGGATGTTTTGTTCCCCATCAAGAGATTTTCACTGCAAGGCATCATAGCAGGTAAAGAGAAAAGAATTACCGAAATGTCAATCCATAAATTTTATATCAATAGCGAATAATATTGTACATGTATACTGTGTACTTGTGTTTAAATAAATGAATTATAATAACATTTATTAATACTGAGTATCCATACTAAACAATATCCTTGGTAAAATTTTTGTATTTAAACATTGCTACTAATTCTGGGGATTTAAAACTCGTGAATGGATTTTTTTTTTAATGGGTGTGTTGTTTACTAAGATTACGATCAGAGAGATAGTCATTGTATATATTATATAAACCTAAGAGTAATCCTTGAGAGCATTATAATGTATATATAAGTAAGTATTAGCGATAGCAGAGTTATTCACGTACAACAAAAACCTACACCTCGTGAACGGGTCTGGGGTTCAGTACCCCAGAGTACAGGAAGAGACTGTAGCGTATCATGGAGAACGGTTCTGCAAGGAGGTGACTTGTCCTAGGTCACGCTCAACCGCCAGATTCTTCCCCCTTAATTTGGGTACCCTATTTTTATAATATTTTATAGAGGCTGGGTGAGCCCCAGGAGGGTTCTAGATCACATATGATCCGTATTCGGCTGCAAACAGACTAAATAAAAGTCTTGGCCTGCAGCGGGATTTAAACCAGGATTTCCACCATGGCAACTTAGAGCTCTACCACTGAGCCACTCCGCTCCCAACTCACGTACAATAAAATTTACTAAATATTATTTAATGAAAATGTGGGCATCAGCCCTGCTAGTTTTCGCTTCAAGTTAAGTTGTAGTAAGTTATGATTTATAACTTTTCACTCTTTCTCTTTTAATATTCTCGAAAATAAAAATAGTTTTGTCACTGACTGTAAATAGTAATTGTTATTCACTGTATTTAGTAACTATTACCGACTATGTATAGACTAAAGAACCAATTTGCACATACTATTTCGAAATGTTGAAACGATTATTTCTTGATGAAATTTCCTCAATTCCACATTTCCCATAATTACACACTTTTTTTTATACTAAAATTCACGATTATTTGTATTTTTGCAGAATATTAGAAAAGAAATTAATGAAAAGTTAAAGCTTATTGTGACTTAACTCGAAGCGGCAACCTTCGTTTACCAACTTTTTCTTTATTTCATTGAAAACAATGTGGTTAAAAAATATTAGAGAAGAATTGGTCGACTGTATCTTCTAATTTAAGGTAGAAATAGTTGGGGGTGCAGTCAAAGAAAACACCAAAATAAGAAAAACTTATTTATTATGTGCCGACGTTTCGGCCTACAATATAGGCCATCTTCAGGGCTAAGAGAGAGAAACAAACAAAAATATATAAAAACGTAGCAGTAACAAGAATATATAAAAAGTGGTACAGGAGTGAAAAAATAAAAGTAGTGACTAGATATGATGAAATAGTGAAAAGATAAAATAGTGAATAGATAAAAATAGTGACTAGATATGATGAAATGGTGAATATATATATGATAAATAAGAAAGAATATAAGACTGGTTACAGAATATATTTATTTATTTTTATCTATCACTTTTTAAGTTTATTATATTCTGTAACCAGTCTTATATTCTTTCTTTTTTATTCTTTATTCTTTCTTATATTCTGTAACCAGTCTTATATTCTTTCTTATTTATCATATATATATTCACCATTTCATCATATCTAGTCACTATTTTTATCTATTCACTATTTTATCTTTTCACTATTTCATCATATCTAGTCACTACTTTTATTTTTTCACTCCTGTACCACTTTTTATATATTCTTGTTACTGCTACGTTTTTATATATTTTTGTTTGTTTCTCTCTCTTAGCCCTGAAGATGGCCTACATTGTAGGCCGAAACGTCGGCACATAATAAATAAGTTTTTCTTATTTTGGTGTTTTCTTTGACTGCACCCCCAACTATTTCTACCTTAAATGGTTAAAAAATAATTTTTACTCACCACTAATTAGAGTTTATTGATTTTACATGTGTTACGTAAATGCGTACATAGTCCTCGGTAGTATAGTGGTAAGTATCCCCGCCTGTCACGCGGGAGACCGGGGTTCGATTCCCCGCCGGGGAGGTCATTTTTTTATTGGTAATTAATATATTTTTAAAAATATATTAATTAACAATTTTTTATTAACCTTATGAATTCTAAAAATAAATTCCATTTTTAAGGAACAAGAAATCTAGTTTAAAAACAAAGTATTATTTAATAGAATAACGTAAGCGTTTAATGATTTGCAATTTATAGGAAACGAACAAAAAAAAAAAATAGTCATCTAAACTTCAATAATTACTAATATGGGGTTAATATTTATTCGCTTCTAGTGAAGTCACGAAAAGTTTTAACTTTTTATTCCTTTCCTTTTTAATATTTTCGAAAATAAAAATAATTAATATTAAAATAATTTAGTATGATAAAAAAAGTGTAATTATGGGGAATGTATAAATATTTTGGTAATATTTTCATCAATAAATTAACGTTTCAACAAGCGTTTCGAAATATAGAAGATGATTTTTTTTATTTTATTTATTTATATATTTCTAGTATAATTTGCTACAACTCAAATAATAAAAATGCTGTACCAATAGACCAGTCTCAAATTAAAAACAATTGTACAAATTTAAATATATCTGTGGAGAATCATAATTTACAATGAAAGAAAAATGTAAAAAAAAAACTTCCAACAGAGAGAAAAAAAAAATTAATAAAATTTTATTAAAAACAAAATTTTATAAAAACAAAAATTGTAACTATACATTCTTAGTAACTTATATACATACATATATAAACAATAACAATGAAATGAAAGAAATTGGTGTCCTACAATTATAAATGTTTTGTTCGTTTATGTACATACCGCTTTGTACTATTTTTTGTATAGTTCCCAATATTTTTTATAAGTGGCTTTTTATTGTTATTAAACTTTAAAAAAATTGTTTACATAGTTTGTTGATAAATATATTAATGTAAGATATACTTAGTTCTTTATGCAGAATTTTAACTTTAGTATCATATGCATAATTTCCAGCAATTCTAAGGCATTGGTTTTGGAATATTTGTAATTTTTGTAATTAGTTTTAGACATATAGCTAAATATTGGGCATGCTTATGTTAGTATAGGGCGTAAGCAGGCTTTATTTAATAATAACTTATTATCTGTACTTATTTTAGAATTTCTATTAAAGTAAGAATAAATAGTACACAGAGCTTATTGCACACATAATCAGTGTGGAAAGTAAAAGTTAACCTTTTGTCCATCTTAAGTCCTAAGTATTTATTATGCGTTGCCCAAGGTACAGAAGTTATGTTTATCCTTAGTTGATAGAAGTACAGTGAGTGATAGTTACAATATATAGTCAGTAATAAAGTTATTTTAATTTTCCGAATTTGAGTACTACCACTGGGTAGTTTCTGACTTATATTATGTATCATTCCTACCATCTAATAGTTGTATTTTCATAATACATTTGTAAATTTTATTGAATAAACTAATTTAAAAAAATTCAAGAATATTAAAAAAGAAACGAATGAAAAGTTCAAACGTGTTGTGACTTAACTCCAAGCGGCAACCTGCGGAACTGATACCAAAATATTTAATGGCATTCCTTGCTATTACATAAAAGTTTTATGATAAGGTATTTCAGGGAACGAAAAAATAGAATCAATAGTAATTTGGTCTTCAATTATTACTAATTTTATGTTAAAAAATAAATCCTGTTTAATTTAAAATAAAATGATATGATAAAAATAAAATATAATGAATATACAAAAATATTAAGTGGCTAATAAAAAAAAAAAAAAAAAAAAAACCAGGTTTGTAAGGAAAGATCGGCATTGAGCCTTCGGGTTCACTAATCATTATTATTATTAATACAAAAGCATACCTCCCCGGCGGGGAATCGAACCCCGGTCTCCCGCGTGACAGGCGGGGATACTTACCACTATACTACCGAGGACCATGTACGAAATTGTGTAACACATGTAAAATCAATAAACTCTAATTAGTAATTAGTAAAAATGGTTTGTTAACCACATAGTTTTCAATGAAATGAAGAAAAATTTTCATTAAATAATACCCAAAAAAATTATTTAATAAATTTAAAATTAATGAGTAACGCTACTATTGCCAATACTAATTTATAATACTTTTAATGGTTACTTTGAAGGTTATGTAATACAGACAATTGTAATCTCTCCAGTCATAACTTGAGTAAACACACACCCATTAAATTTCGTAGCATATGTAAAATCCCAGAGTCCTTTTTTCAAGTGAAGTACACACAAGAAAGATCAGATACTGCAACCTCTCCATAGCTTGGGGTTTTAAATATTACTTTAGAATATAATAACAAAAAACAAACTAATTGAACTGAAATAACAAACTAAACACCAAACGTCTAATCATGTTTAAAGATTGTAAACAATTATTTATCATAGATGATACATTCTTATCAAATCCCCTTTCCATGCTTGAAGGTCGCAATAGAATTGTTTTATTAATATAAAAAAATATATTAATACTTAATGCAAAACTTCTAACAGTTGGTACTTGAAACTAATATCTTTATATAAATAGCATTTATTGGAGACATCTAAATAAAAAAAGTCAGGGTCATTTTTTGAGCCACCGTTACAGTTCAAAAGTTTATATCAACAATCACACTAGATATTTAGATATTCCAAATTTAATTTAATAATAGGTGTTAATATACATTTGTGAAATTGGATGAGAACCCATAGTGCATAAGGTTTTGTAGACACAATGTACAACCATTTTTAGAAATATGCATAGATACTAGGACCCGACTGACGTCCAGGAAAATATTAATTAACAATTTCAACAAAAAATAACAATTTTCCCTATTTTATATAACCGAATGGAATTTCTGGAAGCTCAGTTGGACGATTATCAGGGTGGGTATCAGCTATTGACCAGATTTTCAGCTAAAAGGAAAAATGGAAAAAACAAAAGAATTTAACAAGACTATATGGATTCTATTTATCGATTTTAAAGCCGCTTGTGATTCCATTATCATAAAAGAGCTGTTCTTGGCAATGGAAGAGATGGGAATCCCATGGAAACTAATCCGACTTGCAGCTTGTACTCTGAGTTGTAGTCAAGTTGAGTGAAAGTAAATGGGAAGCTGGGCCAACCTTTCGCGGTAAAGGCAGGAGTTAGACAGGGTGACCCCCTGTCCCCACTTCTATTTAGTATTGCCCTCCAAGCGATCGTGAACAGAGCTGAGCTTAATCAATCAGGCACAATTTTTACTAAGACAACCCAAGTGCTTGGTTATGCTGATGGCACTGACTGAACTGTACCTCAAAGCGATCAAGGATGCCTGTGAAAGATTGCAAAGGGAAACTGGAAGAATGGGGCAATCCATAAATTAAGGTAAAACAAAACTTATGGTGCTTAGGAAAAAAACGCCTATAAACCCGCCGAAGCTACATGTTGTGGGACAGTATACATTCCAATGCGTTTCTAGTTTTAAATACATGGGCTGGATGTAAATAATCGGGTGGGCGAAGAAGAAGAAATTCAGAATCGCATAATGGGGTTGACAAAGCATTGTTTGCCCTAAGAAATTTACTCTGTAGTAAATTACTAAGTCGGACTACCAAAATTAAGCTCTATAAAGCAATTATCCGACCTGTACTGACCTATGCATGTGCAACCTGGACCCTACGAAAGATCCTGGCTGAAAAGATTGATAGGTTGAAAGGAAAGTGTTGAGGCGCATCATGGGGCCTGTTAAAGAAAATGGTACATACCGTTTAAGAATAAAAAAAAAAAAGAGATCTACGACTTATATGACGATCTCCGAGTTTCCCATTTCGTGCGAATTCACCGCTTCAAATTGTTGGGACACCTTATCAGAATGGATGATGGGAGAGCAGCAAAGAAATTATATTATGGAACCCCAGATAGTTCCAGGCCACGTGGAAGACCGAAAGGAAGATGGAGGGACGCAGTGGCTGAGAACTTGAGGATGATTGGAGTGTCCAGCGGACATGCTACTGACCGAATTGAGTGGGAAAAGGCAGTTGAGAGGGCCAAGGGCAGCTTCAGGCGCTGTCGAGCCGAAAAATAAATAAACAATAATTTAAATTTTAATTAGTATCATGAAAGAACAGAACTAAGAAAGAACAGTTTTAATTAATATAAAGGAAGAAAAATCATTTTTATGGCAGATATAATTTTTTCATGTATAAAATTGATTAAAAAAAAAGCATTATCAATCGGATCGAATTGTGAATCTAATCACCAAACGTTTAAAATCCGGAAATCATAAGAAAATAAAATTGATTTTAATTATTTGGACCGTTTTAATCATTCATTCATTTATTATCACAACTTCACCTATCAATAAGTGAGAATGTGAAAAAGTTTTTAATATAACCTTAAAACTGTTTTAACTAATCGCAAGCAAGAAAAAACTATTTTAATAAAATATTTTTTCTTATATTTTTTTTTCTTTTTTTCTTTTTTTAAACTGGATTAAATTCTTCATTTATTTAGGGTAATAGAAATAAAACCGTTTTCCAGTTGTTGTTTATTCTTAATTTTCACTCTATTAGAGACGTTTCGACACTATGGTATCATTCTCAATCTTTTCTTCTCCTGCATCTTTTAACTTTAATAAATAAATTAACAATAATTACATTACTATAAATAATTTAAGATAAATATATTTATTAAAGTTAAAAGATACAGGAGAAGAAAAGATTGAGAATGACACCATAGTGTCGAAACGTCTCTAATAGAGTGAAAATTAAGAATAAACAACAACTGGAAAACGGTTTTATTTCTATTACCCTAAATAAAATATTTTTATAAAATATATACCTTTATTATTTAATAAAGAAAAATATATAAATTAAACGAACAAACTTCTGATCTTCAAAATATCAAACTTCAAATTTCCATAATCCATATCGCAGCGCTGCCTGCCGGATCCACTGTAAATCAAACCTTTTAAGATTATAAACATCAACAATAACAACAAAAAATAAGTGAACTACTTAAAAAAACATTATTCATCGAATCGAATTGTGAATCTAAGCCATTCTCAAATCCCACAAACAACAAATATCAAAATTGGTTCTTGGGGCAACCTGTGGTCTAGTGGTTAGCATAACCAACTACTAAGCCCAAGATCGCGAGTTTGTAGCCTAATAGGTGGCCTTGGATTATTTAAAGGGAGTAAATGATCGTTGGCGATGCCATCCTTCGGAATGGACTTTTAACGGGGGTACTAGACCTGTATGATGTCATGTAGTCTCTAAAAATCCCTCTCTTAATGAAATCTTGATATGAAAAATTTAAGTTACCGGTAGAGTTCCCGGTGTAGCATGTCAGATTAGCCATATCAACATAAAGTGACGTTAAATGAACAAACAAACAAACCAAATTGATCAAATATAAAAAAAATGATATACTCTATAACTTAAGATGACGAAGAGTAAGATGATCTAACACGCTGTATTTAAAAACTTATGTACAACAAAAGGTTACCATCACTTTCCTACTTTGGGTGACTGGTCGCGGTTATAACATAGTAAGCTCATTTTTATTGTTCATCTAAGCTATAAAAATATATAACTTCAGAATCGTTGTGTTGTATAATTGGGATCTAGCCACCATAGTGTTAATACTGTCTTGGTATGATAAATCCAGCAGCTTCGAACCGGCAGAGCCAGTCAGCAACAAACTGTTTGGACCACATTTGAAAACGAGATAGCTAACTTTCCAAACCGGTCCACGCTTGCCATCTTTTGAAATGGTCTGTTTTTAGCCGCTTATTTCCTAATTTGGTCTTATATTAGCTCCTCATTATCGTATCTATTGTGTGCCGAAAGGTCAACGACCTCCTTCCAGCTGTGGCCGAATGGGGTGAAAGAGTTCCTCTCCCATTTGCCAATTCCTGTCGAGTGTTGTTTCAAATAATTGAGTAAGAATAAGTCGGTTCCTTGTTTGGTGTTTGATTATTTATTTTATGCCACTTTATGGTGCTACGACTAATCGAACGATGCTACAATGGGAGCCCTAAATTTTTCCTATCCAGATATAATTAATAATGGGGGAAACCCATTTTACGCCCCCTTCGGAAGGACGGCATAACTGTGGATTTTTTGCTCCCTTAATGAAAATCCTAAGGCCACCTGCCCAATTGTGAACCCGCGGTCTTAGACATAGCAGATTGTCATGCTAACCACTACACATCAGCTGACCCCAGTACATTTCTTAAATTACCTTTTCATAGAGTATTAATTTTCAAGAGTATTCTATACAGATAGAGAGGAAGCAAGGAAGATTTTTTTAAAGTAAAACCTAAAAACAACTTGTATCAGATCGATTAGTTGTCATATTTATGTACAATAAAACAAGACATATATAAAACCATGACAATAACGATCTTTACAATAATCAATGATTAGTTATCATTTAATAAGATATTATAAAACATTATCGAACATTGATTAATATAATTAAGAATAATGGTTTTGGAACATTTGTAGAAAAAGAGATCTTCTAAGTTTCAATAACCAATATACATAAAAACTACTTCAAAATTAATGGTTGAAAGCCCAAACTGACACATGCATATTTAATTACCAAAGAGACCCAACCACATTGCGAATCATGCCAATCATCAATGACTATAAAACACATAATAGAAGACTGTACATTACTACAAAAAGGCTTTGAAAATAATAAAATACCCCGGTCCATAGAACTTGCACTAGAAGATTCAAAAAATACAATATATAAAATAATAGCTATATTTAAAGAAATAGATCTCTACAATAAAATATAAGACGCAAATAAAGACTAAATTAGGAAATATATAAAAGAAATAATTAGTATACAAACCAAAGAAAATTAAAACAGTAAAATAACAATTAAAATACCGCAATATAAATAAAAGTGAAAAGGGTGTAATAAACTAGATGTTGATTCCATTAAGTTATGAAACAGTAAGTTAAATCAATAAAAAATTAAAACAGTATATAAGGAAAAAGATATCAATAAAGTACCTTTCCTGACCGTTTTATACACATCAAACATGGTAATATATTTGTCCACTGATTATAATTTAAAAATAAAATTATCTCTATATTGTATAAAAAAAAAAAAAAGTTCCCAGCTTATAATACAGTCTTGTGCGAGTTGTATCTTTCCCAAACCAGAAAAGGAATATTTTACTGGGGTAAGGTTATAACTATGAACCAAATTATTGGGCAGGGAATACCCAACAAGGCCATAAAAAACAAAAATTACCTTAAAAAAGCAGAAATATGCTTTATTAAAATATTAATAAATTATGGAGTTTAAAACTATGAACAAAAAAATGTACAAAATTGTGAAGTAAGAACCGAATTGAATTTGACTGAAAAAGGTAGCCAACAACGCTTTTTGAGAAATATAGAAATGTCTACAATATTACAATTAGTTATACAACAATTTATCTGTCACAACTGGAATTTAACTCAGGGCCTTCAGGACAGTAGCACCGCTCTACACACTGAGCCCCCACAAACTGCGATGTAATAATCCATTGAATTATTTGATGGTATATTTACATTCTTTTCAAAGTCGGTTGTGCCAGATATTTATTTTGTTTTTCTGTTTTTATTTTTATTTTATTAGTTTTTTCTATTAAAAGCAGGGGTGGATCCTGTGAGATTTGGAGAGCCTCCTTGGGACTCATCCAGCCTCCATAAAGTGTGTACCCCTTATAGGAAAAATATGGCCGTTGAGCAAGATCATGGGCAAATCGCCTCTCAGCATATTCGTTATCCTAGAAAACAGTACAACTTACATAATGGCAGTACTTTATCACATAATGGCCCTGCGTGGGTTGTAGTGGTACACCTTTTTGATCATTAAGATGTATTATTATATTTATTATTCAATTATAATAATACTATTACTTATGTTTTAAAGTTTGCACGAGCTTCCAATATTTCCAATTTTATCGTATTATCAAATTTTATCATATTTTAAAATTATTAACGAAAAGCTAGAAAATACATATCACGATGCAGCACACACAGTAGCACCTACAGCCCCATGTCGTGGAGATTCAACTAACACTTTTATAAAAATGATTTTGAGAAAACTATGATGGAAAGGCTAAACTTAGTGTGAGCTGCTTCCACTGATGAAACCCAATAAGTCATACCTTTCAATACTCATAATAATAATAAAAAAGCGCAAGCCTTCTTAACAGAGTATCCTTAATATGTTTTTTACTTAAAGTATTTCATATCCAACCCTACGATCTATTATATTTAATAAATATATTATTATAATGCAATTGGGAAAAACCACAATGCAAAGCCTTATGTTTCAAATCTAGTAATACACCCACTTACCAGTCGACGTTTCGCCTATTCAGGCATTATCAAGACACAAAAACCAAAAAGGGTTATGTGAATCACATCTCGAAGAAAAAGGTGCAATACATCCCAACGATCAACAGCCCAAATTAGCTTCAAACATGAGACAGCACCCCACCACCAAGACGTTCAACTGAGTGAGTTGTCACATTCAAGAACGCCTTTTTTTCTGGGAGTATGCAAGTCAGCGAAGCTCTGTGATTACGAATTTATAAAAAAATAGGCCAAGGTTTTACTTTAAGAAAATCTTCCTTGCTCCCCCTCTATCTGTATAGAATACTCTTGAAAATTAATACTCTATGAAAAGGTAATTTAAGAAATGTACTGGGGTCAGCTGAGGTGTAGTGGCATAACAACCTGCTATGTCTAAGACCGCGGGTTCACAACCGGGCGTGTGGCCGTAGGATTTTCAAAAAGGGAACAAAAAATCCATAGTAATGTGGCCCCCCTTCCGCAGGGGGCGTAAAATGAGTTTCCTCCAGTACATCTGGATAGGAAAAAATTAGGGCTCCCATTGTAGCATCGTTCGATTAGTCGTAGCACCATAAAGTGGCATAAAATAAATAATCAAACACCAAACAAGGAACCGACTTATTTTTACTCAATTATTTTAAACAAAACTGCAAATGGTAGAGGAACTCTTTCACCCCATTCGGCCACAGCTGGAAGGAGGTCACTCAGTTGTATGTTGAACGTCTTGATGGTGGGGTGCTGTCTCATGTTTGGAGCCTATTTGGGCTGTTGATCGTTGGGATTGGATTGTATTGCACCTTTTTCTTCGAGATGTGATTCACATAACCCTTTTTGTTTTTGTGTCTTGATAATGCCTGAATAGGCGAAACGTCGACTGGTAAGTGGATGTATTACTAGATTTGAAACATAAGGCTTTGCATTGTGGTTTTTCCCAATTGCATTATAATAAATAATAGTGTTTCTTTTTGAGTTTTCGGCTCTATTTTATTAATAAATGTATTTTTATACAATTCCCAACCATTAGTATCAACTAATGTTTACGCAAGTTAAGGAAACAATATCGACTAGGAGATTCCTAAGCTGATAGGAATTTCTCTTTCTACTAAAAAAAACACCTATTATTTAGGTTTTAGTTAGTTAGGTTATAGTTAATAGTTTAGTAATTAGGTTATAGTTAGGTTAGTTTATTGACTTCAGCATATTTTCTTTTATAGATAAGAATTCTTTGGAACGATGACGTATCGCTAGGTTAGCGCGAATAGCACTGGTTTCACCCACGTCATATATTGAGACCCAAGTCACTGGATGTTAAGATGCGAAAGTTATGACCGATCTTCTCAAAATTATGTATTATATATTGCATTATTGTTTTATCTGGATGTCTTTAAGCAATTTCAGAGAATAACTACATCAACAATCCCATTCGGAGAAACCATTGAAATAAAATATATATGCTAATCGGTTGAACATCAAAGGTTGGTCTTCCTTTATTTTTATTCTGAGTAAATAAAAAAATTTCTGACCTTTCCTTATATCTGTGATACAAGTATTTCGTTTTAGTGAGTTTCCTGAATTCAGAAAATTAAATAACCAAGAAACTATTTAAGACTTCCAAAATGCAGGTAAGTGTTTCTAATCCAGTATTTTATTAAGCCCAAGAAGAAAACTATATATAGAGGTAATAAAAGCAAGTATTTTTATTATAAAAAGTTTACTATTATCATGGAGTGTATAAAAAAATGACCGTTTTATCAAATTCCTGAGTTCAAAAGTCTGTAAATATTTTAATGATATTTATTATTTGCCAACATAATCGTAATAATCCCTATAGAGCATTCTCTAAGCTTGTTTACTAACACTGGACTTCTTCAAAAAAAGCCTCAGTTTAGTTATTTATCTCAAAGAAGAAACACGATAGTGTCCTACGAAATTCTTGTCATTTTAAGACAATACTGAAAAAAAAAATTCACAGCCGCTGAAGCAATTCGTGAAATTATTAAATATGAAGGAGAAGGTGTCTTTGAACAGCGCACTGCGCGGCGTTAGTTTGAAAAATTTAGCAGTGGAGATACGACGTTGGAAAGGAAGAAGGGCTCCGGACGACCATTAATGTATATTGAAGAGGTTCTGAAGGAAGCTGTTGAGTCAATTGCGTCCACAAGTACTCGCGAACTTTCCAGGAAGTGTCGAAACATATTGTATTTTATATCAAAGGAATAATAGTACAATTATTTGGTAAAAGCACAGTCATTTTTTTTTTATACACCTCATGTCGTTACTGAATTAAAAAGCTTCATCCAATACAATTGCTACTGGAGGTTTAGGTAAAAAATGCCAATTATTTAGTTAAGTCGTTGTCCTTTTGAAGGAGGAATACGAACTTGTTAATTATGTATAACTGTTAATTAATAAATTAATAAATATATGATAGTCCCAGCATTTGTTACGTCCCAGGAATTGTACTTTCTTTTCCGATCTTCTCCTGAGATATTCCCAGCGTTACATTTGTTATTGTCTTCTATCAATCTCAATTTTCTGAAAGCTTTCTTTTTCTTTGAATATTAAACAACAGTTTTCTCCAATGGGTTCGAGTACGGCAATAAAAAATATTTTTATTTATTCTATCTATTAATCTTTTATCTATGAGCTCCGGTTAATAAGTGGAAAAATATGAATTTTGTTGTAGGCGGGAATAAGTTCGAACATGTGGAGAAGTTTAAGTACTTTGGGTATAAGGTAACTAGAACAACCGAAATTCAAGAGGAAATAAAGGCGCGATTAAAGCCGAGAAATGCTCATTATTCAGTCTCGAAATGACTAAGCTCCCGTCTTTTGTCCCGACATCTAAAAATCAAAATTTATAAAACAATCATTCTTCCATCTCTCCTTTACGGATGTAAAACTTAGCCGCTAACGCTGAAGGATGAAGAACGTCTTCAGGTATTCGAAAATAAGTTGTTACGTAGAATATTCGCTCCAAAAAAGAATGAGACCACTTGGTAATATAGGAGATTACATAACCCGGAATCGCGAAGCTTGCAGCCGGTAAATATTATTCAGGTAAATATCGGCATCGAGTCTTCGGATTCATTAAGCCTTTTATTTTATTTTTTATTTATTTATTAACTAATTATAAAACTAAGTTCATTAGTTGTGCATCAGACTGTGAACACATATCGCTCAAAAGAACAATGTCATATCTTAAAAAAAAAAATTTTTCAATTTGAAAATTCCATGTCTTGTCAAAATAAAACCAATAAGTTAAATAAATAAAACATTGGGTACTTGCAAATCAATGCATTCCTATTGAAATTATTTTATTAACCATTAGAATATTTTTAAAAGCTTGAAACTTTTATTTTAACTTATGCCAATTATTTCCATAGATTTCAAGTTCAATCTTGATACAACTCAAATAATACTTTTTTTTAAATGTTGGAAATGGAATATCAGATACGTCGTTCCTGAATTAAAAATCATCAACCAATACAATTGCTACTGAAGGCTTAACTAAAAAATGCCAAATACTAATAACTAAATAACTAAAAACTGTTCACTAATGAGAGGAAATAGTTAATATCTCAGAACGAGCGGATATGAAAGACCATACGTCAAAAGACAATAGATGTCCTCCTAAGCCCCAGGAAGTCTCAACTTACACCATTTCCGGTACCTATATGGCCCATCAGCTTTTGTTGTTGAGCACGAGAACCAAGGTTCGAAGGGTGAGTACATAGTGACGTAGATTATTTAAAATAATTATATTATAATCATCAGGAAGTTTCCCGCTGTGTAGAGCGCTGAGTTACTGGGTTGTAGGTTCCAATATCGAAAGCTGCAGCTGCTTTGGCGAATAAATTATTTATACAATTAACTAATTGGAATCCGCAAAATCTCTTAAGGCTCACCCAGTCTAAATGCTCTTAATTGGGGGGGGGAGGTAATGAGATGGTCGAACGTGATATAGACCAATTTACCTCCTTGTTCAAGCTCAGCAAGACTGTAGTTTCTACCAAGTAATAAACCTATATTAAAATTCATTAAGCCATTATGGTGCAGATTTTTTCTATTTCTGTATCATTAGATTAATTATTATTTTTATTTTAGCAGCGGGGTGGCACAGTCGTAGAAAGATGGGTTGCCATGTCGAAGATGCTGGAACAAATTCGGATATGGAAGGTCATTTATTTAATATTTTAACAGCCAGAGATTGCTCCTGTGGGAACTGGAGATCCGCCTGGGGCTCGCCCAGCCTCTTAAACAGATTACCCTAAATATGGGAAAAAAACCTTGTGGTCCAGCATTTCACGTCCCTCCACATCCCTTCTTCTGGAAACAGAACAGTCTCTTTTACGTAATAACCGCAAGGCATTTCATGGATTGCAGTATACAATTTTTTAAAATTTATTTTATGCAGTATATGTAGAAGAAACATGAGAGACAATTTACTCTTATAAGTAAATTGTAAAGGAAAATTATGTCCAGTCTCTTTATTACGGACAAGTTCTGGAAGGAACTTCCCCCCCCCCCTCCGATGTGATTACGTGATATAGAATGACTAATAAGATACCTCCCAATTGCTTATTTTTTTTTTATTTCTTTATTATTATTTTTATTTTATATAATTAAAAGAGATTACCACTCGAATGGCGTGACTTTCAACTCTTACTAAGTCTTCAGGAAAGGTCGCCTCCAATGAATGAAACCCTTAATGTCTGTAATCATACACGTTAAATCTGATCGGTAATTTTAATTTAACCAATACCTGTATTATGGTGGTAATTCTTTCATGGCATTACTGCAACTGCGTCGCAATGCTTGTTAACACGAAAATCTTATGTTTTATTTTTTTTCTCCGATTGCATGATGATAGAATCTTGAATTAAATGTTACAGGATCGTTAAATCTTGATATATCTTGATAATTTCTTTAAGCGTTAAACGGCAAGTTTGTTAACAATATCCCGCAGAGTATTGGACGTGTTTTGTTTACTCTATAATTTCGTCCCCCTCCTCCCCACTATCACCTATTCAATACTTTAAATATATTAATCACTATATTTAATCACTATTAAAAATAAATAAAAATAAGATCTCAGCGTTGTAATTAGATTCTGTATATACACTAAAATATACTACGAGGAAGAAAATGGACCGGGTGGAGCTCAAGAAAATTCTCTCATATAGGAAGAGGTGTTTGTTGGTAAGCCAACTTTTCGAACCACATTACTTGCCTTCTTCAGGGCTAGTATGATCGTCGGGGGTTGACACTAGAAATATACTACATTTAATATAATCTAGGGAAACAAAAAGATATGTTAACATTTTATATACAGGTATGCTTGTATCTTTGAATTGTTTATAAATACAATTTTTAAGTGGGAGAAAAATAAAATTAATGGAATTCTGGAGCTACCTTATTTTTTTTATAATTTATTTTATTTTTATATAATATAATTTTTTAAATATTTTATTTGAAAAGGAAAGATATGGCCAGGACTCGAACCCGGATCTCCCACTTATCCGTAGTGGCGCCTTAACCATCTCGGCCATCCTAGTCATATCTTTTCTTTTCAAATAAAATATTTAAAAAATTATATCATATAAAAATAAAATAAATTATAATAATATTAATGACAAAGTCAACTAGATCCAAAAATAAAAGTAATGTTCAGTTAAAATTCTCCCCGTGTATACATCGCAAATTGCGAGAACACGGAGATATAGGATCAGTGAAAGATGAGATATGACTGGACTGGAAACGAGCCAGGATGGCCGAGATGGTTAAGGCTTATTAAGGCATATCTTTTCTTTTCAAATATAATACCTTATTTTTTCTTTATTTTTTTTTGTTTTCTTATGATGTATGCATTCAAATGTATGATTATTGTGTCTTAAAAACGATTTCCGTATCAGATTGTTTTAGATGCATTAATCTATAATTAATATTTACGTTTTTTGTGCAGTGTGAGGATTTTAAAGATGTTAAAAAAATATCGATGCATTAGGTATAAAGAAAAACATATATATGATTTCTACCATACATTTATAACATTAAACACGCACAGTTACTTATTTACTAAAACCATTTTGGATTTATGCATTACAAATTTACGGCTAAAGAGACTCACAGAAAACTATTACAAACTTTTCAATAAAAAATGGGTATTAAAATATCTTTGCATTATGAATTAAAAATACCAACAGTTGACGAACACATGGATATACGAGGAATATAGAAATTTATATATTATAACATCTATTATGTATTTATAATATCTCGATTAGAAATTTAGGAGGCAAAAACAAAAAACTTGCCTCCCCGGCGGGGAATCGAACCCCGGTCTCCCGCGTGACAGGCGGGGATACTTACCACTATACTACCGAGGACTACGTATATCAGCGTATTAAATATTTGTTACCTATTACGTTAAAAATTAAAAATAGTTCTTTAATTACACGGACACCCAAACCAATTGATAAAACAAATGGCCACAACTCACTGCATGAGGACACTAGGAGGAGACTAAAATTAACGTGCATGAGGATCTGTTACCATAAGAGTATAAAATTAATCCATAAGAGATAAACTAATAGATACTGTTATTCTTCATCCCTCTTATGTCGTTTTATTTCAATTTACTAAAAGCTAATGTGCTTGTAAGTTGTTTGTACATGACAGGTATGGATACAAACATAAAGATAAAAAATATATACCCTCTAATCTATCTTTTATTTATTAAGAAAAATAGATAAAATACTTTTTTGATTTATAAAGAATCTTAATTCGCTCAGCTATATTTTTTGTTAAAATTAGCAAATAAGATGGATTCCCAGACCGCGCATTTCTTCAAGTATCTTATCTAAGGACCTGATATTAAGATTTTTTATTATTATTATTATTACAGGCTTTGCGGACCCGAATACTCGATGCCGATACCATCAGTCTCTGCTTACAAACTTCTGTCCACGGATCACTACCCAAACCCAAATCCGCCAGATCACTCTTAATGCAATCCTCTCACCTACGCCATGGTCTATCCCTGAGACGCTTAACCAGATCTTACTTCTGATTTATTTTATTGTTTCATATGAAATGTAAGTTTTAAATATTTCTAAAATTCAAAATACAATTAGTGTTCTTCTGTTGTTTACTCTGTTTACGATTACAGATTGTAATGAACTGTTATTAATTCTCTATTTCTGAAATTTGATTTTACAACAATTGAACGAACATTTTTTAATAATAATAATAAAGTCTTTATTTATTCTGGCTAATAATAATATTAGGCATTATTTCATATTATTTAATTATTTAGTCTTATTATTTAGTTTTGGCCTGAAATGGAATTGAAATATAAGTAATAAATCCTTTTCTAGCCAATGCCTGACTTAGTCACTTATTCAACGATGCTGTTGATACGATATTATATCTTAGAGTATAATGTAATTGCATTTAATTAATTAATACAATTAAATCAACAAACTAGAAAGAATTAAAAAAATAATAATGAAAAAATTGGAAATTACCTCCAATCAGAATATTTAAAAAATTAAAAAACAGAGTAAAAGAAATTGAAATAAGATAACAATAATTGTATCGAGAGAAACAATCGATAGGATACATATGTATACAAAATTTATGCCAAGTAAAAAAAACAAAAAAATAATGAAAGATAAATAAAGACAATATTAAATATGATAACTTATTTCAACATACTTTAAGTAAAATACGGTCACCTGTGGTCTAGTGGTTAGCGTAACAAACTATCAAGTCCAAGATCGCGGGTTCGTAGCCCAGCAGGTGGCCCTAGGATTTTTTAAAGGGAGTAAAAAATCCTTAGTTACGCCGTCCTTCGGAAGGGACGTTAAACGGGGGGGTCCCGAGCCTGTACGATGTCAGGTACTCGTTAAAAATCCCTATCCTAATTAAACCTGGATAGGCAAAATTTTGAGCTCCCAATGTAGCATCGTCCGATTAGCCATAGCAGCATAAAGTGACGTTAAATGAACAAACAAACAAACTTTAAGTAAATTAAAAAACTTTCAGAAATTTGGACAACTTCCTCAAGGATAAAAATTTTGAAAATGATTCTCAAATCAAAAAGTAGTTTTCAGACTTCATTTCATCAGAAAAACATGCATTTTTCAATTCTGGGATTTAAAATTGGATAACATGTTGGGGAAAATGTATAGAAAATGAGGGTAAATATTCTGAATAAAAATGTTTTGATTTTATTAAGTGTTTTACTTAATAACCTTTCCTTTGATAAAGTCCGAATGGAACCACCCAACAGGCCTCTTGTAGTCTTAAGCCTCTATTATTACGAAATATTAATAATAATAATAATAAAGTCTTTATTTATTCTGGAACTTTATTTATATAAAGTCCCTTTAGAATAACAATACAGGTATTAATATAATATATAGCCTATTATGTCTTACAGTATAATGTAATTACATTTAATTAATTGATCAAATTAAATTAACAAATGAGAAAGAATGAATGGAAAAAAATTGCGAATTAGCTCCAATGACAATATTTAAAGAATTAAAAAAAAAGAAATAAAAATAACATAGAAATAAGATAAAAATAATTATAGAAAGAGAAAAATTTTATAATTGCCTGGAAGAAGGGCGTATGTTACATTTTTCAGTTTTTTTTTTGTGGAACAAGGTCCATGTCCATGCTCCTACCACTCTCCCGTCAAGAAATGTCCGTCCGCACGCGAAATTTCTACAGACTCTATTTCAAATTTCGAAATTTGTATAGCGGTATTTCAATGTCATGTCAAAATAAACATTTTTACCAAAGCATCGTGGATGTTACAATATTTTTTTATTTATTAACTTTTTTTGCTTGCAAATCTAAACATGTAAGAAGGGCTTATGTGGCAGTCACCTAATTAAATGACCCGTTTTCTTATTTTGGTTCTCCCGTAACCTTTGAAAAATGTGTTGTTGTTTGTTCATTTAACGTCACATTTTGCTGCTATGGCTAATCGGGTGCTACATAGAGAGCTCTAAATTTTGCCTACCCAGGTTTAATTAGAATAGGGATTTTTAACGAGTGCCTGACATCGTACAGGCTCGGGACCCCCCGTTTAAAGTTCCTACCGAAGGACTGCGTAACTAAGGATTTTTTCCCTTTAATCCTAGGACCACCGACCGGTCTACGAACCCGCGATTTTGGGATTAGTAGTTTGTTAGGCTAACCACTAGACCACAGGTCGCCCCTGAAAAATGTGATGCATGCGCCCTTCTTCCAGGCAACTATTCAATTGATAGTTACATATGTATGCAAAATATAATGTCGAGTAGAAAAAAGAAACAAATAATGAAAGAAATCTTTTGGTATGCGTTATTAAGATAGTGGAGAAATCCATATGTCTCCTCTATTATCGGCTGTAGTACTTTTTGTCGTTCGAGGGAAAAGGCATACGAAATAAAATCTGATAGTTGATTAAAAGCGTAGACAGTAATATTATAGTTTTACAAAAGGGCATTACCATAAAACATATGATTCCATTAGAGCGAGATCCGATCCAGATAAAACATCTATAAAAGAAGGAAAGCCGTTAATAAGGGACAGATGCAATAAAGATAGCGAGGAAGGTGTGTTTTAACTAATCTCATTGTGGAAGGAGGCCAGTTAGTCTTTATTGACATTTATTGCTGCCAATTGCCTTTGGAATGCCACCGGGTCCATCTCGCTCCCTCTAGCTTCTTCGTCCAGTCTGTTCATAATAATATTCTTCCAGAGTATAACATTATAAGTTTTAAAATACAACATTGGAAGCGGGGTAGATCAGCTCGTATAGAGATCTGAAGATACTGGATTCGAAACCACCTGTTGTAAATAAATATTTTTTTATTTATTAGGAACACCTAGCTGGGGTGTAAACCTGGCGAGATCATGGTGTAATCACCTCCTTACAAAACCTTAGTCTTAGAAACAGTGCATCCTCTATTGTATATTGAAACTAAAACCCTTAATGTCTTGATTCATGTTTTAAATAAATTAGGAAGAAAATGGTTTTGTTGGAGGTCAGATAAAATTTTCTTAAATAGGGTTGAACTATTTTTTTTTTCTGATTTCTACCCTGACCATTAAGCAAGTTTTTTTAATAAATAGTTTACCACTACTTAAAGAATTAAATCTATTACCTCCACCCTGACCATTATGCAAGTTTTTTTTTATAAATAGTTTACCACTATGTAAAGAATAAAATCTTTTACCTCCACCCTGACCATTAAGCAAGTTTTTTTAATAAATAGTTTACCACTACTTAAAGAATTAAATCTATTACCTCCACCCTGACCATTATGCAAGTTTTTTTTTATAAATAGTTTACCACTATGTAAAGAATAAAATCTTTTACCTCCACCCTGACCATTATGCAAGTTTTTTTTTTATAAATAGTTTACCACTATTTAAAGAATTAAATCTTTTACCTCAACCGTGACCATTAAGCAAGTTTTTTTTAATAAATAGTTTACCACTATTTAAAGAATAAAATCTGTTACCTCCACTCTGACCATTATGCAAGTTTTTTTTTTATAAATAGTTTACCACTATTTAAAAAATTAAATCTTTTACCTCAACCCTGACCATTATGCAAGTTTTTTTTACAAATAGTTTACCACTATTTAAAGAATAAAATCTGTTACCTACACCCTGACCATTATGCAAGTTTTTTTTTTTATAAATAGTTTACCACTATTTAAAAAATTAAATCTTTTACCTCAACCCTGACCATTATGCAAGTTTTATTTACAAATAGTTTACCACTATTTAAAGAATAAAATCTTTTACCTCCACCCTGACCATTTTTATCTTTATTTTCGAGTTAAGTCACAGCTAGTTATAACTTTTCATTCGTTATCTTTTTAATATCCTCGAAAATAAAGATAATTATATTACTAATGTATACAGTAACTATTACTGACAGTAAACCGACTTCACATACCGTATTGGTTACATCAGCACTAATACTTCGAAATGTTTGTTGAAACCTTTATTTCTTGATGAAATGAAAACTGGAGTAAACATATTTCTCATAATTACACTCTTTTCTTCATATTAAAACTCACGTTTTTTTTTGTTTTTTTCAAGAATATTAAAAAGGAAACGAATAAGAAGTTTAACTGGGCTTAACTCTAACCGACAGCCTGCGGAACGGATACCATTTAGTCTGTGAACGGCTATGAATCGATTCTGTGGTATTATGGTATCTACAGACTGTTAGGGCTCATTCAGCCCCTATAAATAGGATATCCTAAATTGGGAGAGAAACCTGGCAGTTGATAATCTCCCTGCACGACTATTGGCTCAAACAGAAGAGTCTCGGCCATGTGCTCTAGTTTACCCATTCATGGGTTGTAATGATACAGTTTTTTAAAGAATAAAATATATGAAATCACCTCCATGAAGTGACGAAAAAGATATTTCGATTATGTAAAAGACAATATTTGTTCAAGAAAGTTAATACATATACCGAGATAAAGCTCAACCTCCAGGTATTCTTCTCCAATTAAGGGTTTTCACTTAATATAAACTGGGTAAACCGACTAAGATCCCACAGGGTCGAAACACGGTTTTTATCACTCTTATCTACCACAGCCGGTCTCGAACTGATCTAGAGTTTAGTAACCCAGCCCCCTACTTATTTATCGACCCGGATGGTTTTAAAATAAAATAAACTACTCTTATTATCAGTTGCGCAGATTGACGCTTCGAGTTTAAGTCATAATACTTTTCAACTTTTCATTCGTTTCCGCCTTAATGTTCCTGAACATATAAACTGTGATTGATATACATATAAATCGTGAGTTTTAAAATGGAAAAAGAAGAGTATACAATAGTAGTGGGAAATGTGTATATTTTGCTAATCATTAGACCAAGAAATGAAAGTTTCAACAAACATTTCCAAATATTTATGATGATACAGCCAATAAGGTATGAGCAAATCGGTTATTTAATCTATATACTGTCGGTAATAAAATTATTTTTATGACCTAACTCGAAACAAGAATCTGCAGAACTGATACTCTATAATAAAATAGAAAAAATTAGTACAATAAAAGTATTTAAATTATTAGCGCTAAAAGAGTCTGCAGATACCCCTACAGGTCCATATAGCTCAATAACTTTGCGCCCTACATACTGAGCCATCTCACTACTTCACTGAAAAGGAATCTTAAATAATCCATGTTAGAGAAATAAATATTCCAGTTTTTGAATACTAGGTAACTAGTCTTTAAGTATTTGCTTTAGGTTTTCATCATACAATTATTAAGTAGCGCAGAATTTTTATTGTGACTGTGTCTTAAAGGTAAAAGATTTAAACAGAGAGCGTCCTGATACAAAAAAAAGAAGAAATAAAATTGAATTTTAAAAACATTTTGCACCTTTGAACAGACCAAGACTATACCCTAAACAGAGCGGTCCTTCAGGTGCAAGAGAATGAATCCCGTGGGAAGAGCAGGATGGCCTGCAGCTGCAGAATGAAGACCATCCAGCCGAAGACCATCCCCAGACCCATAGCCTTCGGCTCCAGGCTACCAACAATTATCGCTAATTGTAGGATCATGCGCGCTGCAGTTTCCAAGGATACATAACAACCTTCTCCCAATGTAATGTTGCCTTTTGAAGATTTATTTGGGAGCTTATGCAGGAATAAATCTTAAACAACTAGATTACCTTATAACCTCATAAACGTAATCTATTTATGTACCCCGGAGGTAAATGATACCATGTCACATTTTCGGAATTTTTGTATTTGTTCAAAACTGCCAATTTTCCATAAATTTTATCTATTACGATTTGTTTCTTCGTTAATTACAGAAACAGGTTAAAGAAAATTGTTCATATTGCCACGGTGTCCTTTACTTCCAGAAGCTGTTACCAGAAAGCTCTAAGTCAATTTATACATATATATAGGAGATTGAAGGGCTCAGCGGTAGAGCACTGAGTTCCAATGCCGAAAATCCTGGTTCAAATCCCATTGCTGACCAAACTTTTACTTAGTCTGATGGCACCCGGAGATGGACCCTATAGGATCTAGGATCCCCCTGGGGCACACCCAGCCTCTATAATGTGAGTATCCAATTTAAGGGGGGAGGGGATCTGGCGGTTAATCGTGATTTAGAACAAGTCACCCCTCTGCACAACCGTTGTCCTTGAAACAGTAAGGTCTCTACCATGTACTGAACCCCAGACCCGTTCATAGGTTGTTGTGGTGCAGGTTTTTTTCTGTTAAGTTATGCATATACAGTTCTTCTGCAGAACTTCCAATTCCCTTCTGCAACACCTCCTTTCCAACTAACTCCTAAATCCTCTAGAGGAACAATAGTCTTGGAGGTAATAACCGACTGTTACAGACCTAGCTGATGGTCTTATTTCAGGGCTATTGGTTCCAGCTAGTGATTTATTGTTGGACCGTTAGAGCAGGCTAAAGCTGGGTCGTACCTAGTTAGGTAGGTGTAGGTATCGTTCTCTTTTCTGCAGTTAGTACGCTTGGAGTATTCTTTCTGATGTTCTCAAAGTTATATTTATATAATTTTATATATTTATATAATTATAGAGAACGGGAGCGAAGTGAACATTAAAATTATACCACTTTTCAGTGGTAGAGCACTGAGTTGCCACGCCGAAGGTCCTGAGTTAAAATTCCACTCAGAGGCAGACTTTCATTTAATCTGTATAATATATATATATATATATATATATATATATATATATATATATATATATATATATATATTAAACGATATTAAAATACATATATATAAATAAAAATGAGCAAAAACACAAAAAGAGGCACAAATTATAAATAGGATGCAATAGAAAAAATTCCCAAAACAATTTCTTAAGCCTCTAAAATACTAGGAGAAAACAACCAGTCAACGTTTCGTCAATTAATGCACCCTCTGTACAGAAACCAGAAGTAAATCAAAGAAGACAAATTATCATCTCACATCAACAGTCCCATCAAATAGAGGCAGCTACCTTACTCTAAAACGTTCCATATATATTCATAAAATAAGTATTCGGTAGCTCAAAATGTCATAATCAATCCTCTTTACCGCCTAAGCAGTGTGAGGAGGAATTCTGCACAGCCTCCTCCAGCTCTGCCGGTCTTCCACCAACTGTGCTCTTCTGCTCCAATGGAGTCCCCTCTTCTCAAAGTCCTTCCTCACTTCTTCTTCCCACCTCCTCCTAGGTCGTCCTCTTCCTCGTTTTCACTCCACTTTAGCTCGGTAGGTAGCTGAAAATGTCATCACTATAAAACGGTGAATACAACTAGAAGCGCTTAACGCCTCTGAAACGCTACTTCTGAGTAACTAAAGGCTTGTTGGAAATTTGAAAAAGAAAGAAAGAAAAAGTAAATAGAAAATCTAAGGCAAAACAAATTTCAAACAAATAAGACAAAACTATAATTTATTACAAAATAATTCCAAATGGTAAAATTTACAGCAAAGTAGAATAAAAAAATAATTGCCTTTTATCTAGCGAGAATAAAAGAAAATAAATTAACTAAAAAGATGTTTGTTCCTTTCACCCCCCCAAAAAAAAAAACAATAGGTTCGCTCTTGTCGAATAGGATATAAAGAAATTGAAGATATCAGGTAAAACTGTAACGAAATAGATCTTAAGAAAATATTCCCTCATAATTGTTATTATATATTAATAATAAATATATTATGTATTGCTTTTTTATGACTTATTTTTCAATGATGGAGTAATTTGAGAAAATTATAGTAAAGCCTGTGTATACTTGTCGAGAAAAAATTATTTATAAGGTAGTATTCTCGTTCTTAACACCTTCCATGGAAAATTCTCTGGTCTTTATGGCAATTGTCGATTTTACTTCTATACGAAATAAATGACCTAATTACCTTAAGAAATCTCGAAGATTAAAAATTAAATTAAGTCTACCAAACAGCAGTCTCTATCATTTAATCTATTAATGATAACAAAAAAATTTAAATCATGTACAGAAAACCTGTAAGACATCTACTATCATAAAAAATGATCTCTTATAAAAATGCTTAAGATACATTATCAACAACTATCATTGTTGATAATTTAGGGGTGATTATTTTATATTTTTATTGTAAGGTTAGTCAGTTACTTTTAATGATTAAAAAGTAACTGTTTTTTGCTACAAATATATTAAAATTAAACTAAAAGTTACTTTTCAATCACTACAGTGATCGTTAATTATCCATTATTGTTTGTTTGTTCATTTAACGTCACTTTATGCTGCTATGGCTAAATCGGACGATGCTACAGTGGGAGCTCTAAATTTTGCCTATCCAGGTTTAATTAGGATAGGGGTTTTTAACGAGTACCTGACATCGTACAGGCTCGGGACCCCCTTTTAATGTCCCTTCCGAAGGACGGCTTAACTAAAGATTTTTTACTCCCTTAAAAAAATCCTAGGGCCACCTGCCGGGCTACGAGCCCGCGATCTTGGGTTTAGTAGTTTGTTACGCTAACCACTAGACCACAGGTGACCTTAATTATCCATTATTCGTATATGCTAATATGAAATCTATGAATAGGTTATTAAAGCAGAATATTTATTATAAAAATGCACTTTCCTACCAACACTCCCTTCTTCAACATTCTTTCTCTGGCACATTTTTTGTTTTTAATAAAGCAATATAGATCTAACAAATACATTTTCAAAAATTATCCTAGATTATTAAATGACAGATTATTAAATAATTAAGAACAGTTAGCACTTGTAACAGAAACTCATTTAACAGACAAACAAACATTCAAAATTCATGGATACAAAGTATATAGAACAGACCATCCGGACCACTCGGTCCATGGAGGTACTGCAATCATTGTAGAAAAGTCGTTGAATCATCACTTCGTTCCTTCCATTTCTACGAATACAACTCAACTCACCACTATTTGCTTAACTTCTTCAAAATATCAGCTAACAATATCTTCCGTTTATATTGCTCCGAACAAAGTTATTTCCATAAATGAGTTGAAAACCCTGTTTTCAACTATGGGTAAACCATTCTTAGCTGGTGGTGACTTTAATGCTAAAAATACTAGATGGGGTTCTCGAATTTCAAATACTCGCGGGAAAAGGCTAAATAAATGCATAGAAGAGCTAAAACTTTCTACTATTTCCCCTTCTGAACCTACTTATTGGCCTACAGCAATATCAAAGTCACCCGATGTTATCGATTTCTTTGTTACGAACACCTTGCCACTTAAACATTCCAAAGTTACAACTCTTTCTGACCTCTCTTCAGATCATAGCCCAGTTTTCCTCGAGCTATCAAATCACCCATTTACAAAACCTGCACCCATAGCATTAATAAATGGCTATATAAACTGGAGTAAGTTCCAAAATTATTTAAACAACAAAATCACCCTTAATACTAACATACGTACAGCCGATGACCTGGACAATGCTGTTAATCACGTGACCGAATGTATTCAAAACGCAGTTTGGCATTCCACAACAACAAAGACGACTTTGCCAAAACCTGATTCCTACCTACCTCAACCAATACGAAATCTTATTAAAGAAAAACGTAGAACTAGAGCTTTATGGCAAAGAACAAGATATCCTTCATACAAAACAGAACTCAACAAACTAACCCGAAAACTACAACAAGAATTATCAAAATTTAAAAACAACAATTACAAGGACTATTTAAATTCTATAAATAACAGAGACAGACCAGTATGGACAGCTACAAGAAGTATACTCAAGCAAAAGGTGGTCCAATACCCTCTTAGACGTACAGACAACACTTGGGCGATGACGAGCGAAGAGAAAGCAAACGAATTTGCAAAACATCTTGCTCATATATTCAAGGGAAACGAAATTAAGAATACTGCTCTCACTGACAAAATAGATGACGACTTGACAACAGCACTACCTTTATCACTCCCTCCTCCGGCATTTCATCCAAAAGAAATCTACCAAGTACTGAACAAAATGCCAAACAAAAAAGCTCCTGGCTATGATCTCATCACTCCCTTCATCCTCCGCCACTTACCTCGGAAAGCTGTTCTCTTTCTTACTCTCATCTATAATTCAATCATGCGCACAACCTATTTTCCGCTCCTTTGGAAACTTTCCACAATTAAAATGATACCTAAGCCTTCTAAACCTGTCACTAATCCTTCATCTTATCGTCCAATTGCACTCCTCCCTATAATGTCTAAATTATTTGAAAAACCCGTCCTTAATCGCATAAAACCTATCCTCGAAAATAGCGGAGTGACACCGAACCACCAATTTGGCTTTCGTTCTTACCACTCTACTGTACAACAGTGTCATCGTATCGTGGATGCAGTATCTATCGCTTTTGAGAAAAAAGAATATTGCTCTGCGATTTTTCTTGACATTGAAAAAGCATTTGATAGTGTCTGGCACAAGGGCCTTTTCTGGAAAATAAAACCTCACTTACCTCCTACATACTTTTTAATTCTTCAATCTTATTTCCAAGACAGATTCTTCTGTACTTCCGTTGACTCTTCGATTTCCTCCTTCATCCCTCAATACAGGGGTGTACCGCAAGGCAGTGTTTTAAGCCCCATTCTCTATTCCGTATACACCTCTGATATTCCCGAGCATTCTTGCACCAACATCTATACCTTCGCAGACGATACAGCCATTATTTCTTCTCACAGAGACCCAAACCTAGCATCTATAGCTCTTCAAAATCATTTATTTGATTTAGAAAAGTGGTTCTATAATTGGCAAATAAAAATAAACGCCTCAAAATCGAGCCATGTAAGCTTCTCTCTACGCAAAGCTTCGTGTCCAGCAGTCAAAATTGACAACGACGAAGTACCTTCCAAAAATTATGTACGTTACCTAGGACTATACTTGGACAAAAGACTTACATGGAACGTACATACAAAATTAAAAAGACAAGAACTGACTAGACGGTACAAACAACTATCACATCTTCTGGACTACAGATCTTCACTTGACTTGAGGAACAAACGACTTATCTATAACAGTATACTAAAACCTATTTGGACATATGGAGTAGAACTTTGGGGTTCAGCAAAAAAAGTTCACATACACAAGATTCAAATAACACAATCCAAAATTCTCAGAAAAATTCTTAATGCACCGTGGTATGTTTCGAATCACACTATACACAATGACATGAACATTCCTACTATAAAATCATATATTCATAACAAATACATAACATTCCACTTATCGACACAATATCACCCAAACCCACTCGTTCTTCCGCTTTCCTACTCCCTGTTACCTGAACTTAATAAAAAAAGATTAAAAAGACATTGGCCAAGAGACCTACTGAAAAATTGATATATATATATATATATATATATATATATATATATATATATATATATATATATATATATATATATAAGTTAAGATAAGACATACACCAGTATAGGCACTAATCCTAAACAGTGAATGTCAACAATGTAAATACGATAAATAGAGCATTGTAACTTGAATAAAGCAGTGTTTAACTAGACTTCATGCGTGTTATTATTCTCCTAAACTTCTCTTTTTTTTTATGTTTTATGTGCCGAAGCTTTTAAGTGGTGCCGAAACCCGGGAATTCGTTAACAGTTCCTAGTGAAGATTTTTTTTTTTACGTAAAAACAGTTCGTAAAATTTTTTATTTCCCTTTTTTCGAATTATTCTTGTTTTATTTATTTATTATTAATTCATATGTCAACAAGTGCCAGCATGAATGAACACGGTCAAAGTATTCTCAGGCCGGCAACGCTAACTTTAGACCCGCAACAGCCGGAACAAGAGAACCCGGAGTTCCCGCCGTATCCATCGACTACTCTAGCCATGGCGCGGGCGGACTTAGCCGCGCAAGAAGCTAATCGGATAGCGCAAGAGACAAATGCGCTGGAGAAAATGAAATTGAGGAAGGCTAACGCGCAAGACATTAGGAGAGAGATCTCTGATCTAGAGAAATTCAACGGAGATGTGGGTGAGCTCAACCACTTCATCAAAGGCGGAGACGGCATCATGGGCAGCATACAGTCACAGGAGGCGGCTGATCTTTTGGAGGAAACAGACGCGAGAAGATTGCGAGTGGCATTAGCACGTCGGGTCAAGAGGAGTGTCCTAAATTTGATCCAAGCCGATGAGGATACTCCATGGATGGTGATTAAGGAGAGGTTGAAAAAAGCCTACGGAGAAGGGCGATGGGCCCCAGAGGAGGACATGTTACAGATGTTTAGAGAGATGAAGAGGACAGGGCAGTCGAATGGCCAATACGCAGCAGGACTTCTCGCCAAACTAAATAAAATAAATGAAAAATTGCGTGAAGTGATGGAAACCAGCGCAGTGGAAGCTTGGATGTTGTTCATGACAACAGTCCTCAAAGTACAACTGGCTCGGGATACCGGAAAGAAGGACGGTCTGCCCAGGGATAAGTCATTCGTAGAATGCGCTCAGGATATGGTGGATGCGAGTGCCCGGGACGAGGAGGAAAAAGAAGTGCTTGAACCAGGGTGGAGTAAAGTGTCCTATCGCAGAAACGAGGTAGGTAGAAATCGAGCAAGGATAGAACCGGAGAGAAGAAGAGAGGGAGAGTTTGTTAGAAAGAAGCCGATGATCAGAGGGAAGCGGCAATTTGGTGACAGAAAGAACTCGAGAAGAGACGACAGGAGGTGCCACGAATGTGGTAAGACAGGGCACTTGATGGCCCAGTGCCCACGCACGCGCTGCTTCGAATGCCATAGCGAGGGGCACATGGCTAGGCAATGCCCGTACTTAAGAAGGAGAGATCACGATCGAGGAGAACCGATGGAAATAAACGCTCAGCGAATGTGGAGGAGGAGTAGAGTTCCATCTGTTTCATCGAGATCTTCCGGGACTTCGGGATCCGAGACGGAGAGCAGCGAACCTGGTGGCAGGAGAAGCAGTGAATCCGGTAGCAGAGGGGCTCCTGGAGGAAGGCGCAAACAGCGGAGTGCAGGGAGGAGACACGAGGAGGTAAGCAGGGAATGAGGATGGTGTAAATGGGGGGGCAACCTTTTGTGTGTTAATACTATTGGGAAAAAGTGTGAGCGGTTGCCTATAATTGAATTTTGTAAGGGGTGGAAATGCTTAGTGGATACGGGGAGTTCCTGTAGTTTAGTGAGTAAGGAGAGTTTAAGTATAATATTTAAAAGAAAGTGTATACCAGAATTCAGGAAGTGCCTGTGTAAGTTGGTCACTTTGAGTGGTCCCTGTACCGTCGAGGGTGAAATCGAGTTAACACTGGATAAATGGGGACGTGAGGGTGAAGTGGCGACATTACACGTGGTAGAGGACATGCCGCGGGAGTACGGGGGAATTCTGGGTTGCGACCTACTCCGAAAACTGGGTGTGGAATTGCGGAATTCAGGGGGTGCATGGGGTATAAAAATCGGGAAAAAGATGTATAAAACGATTGAGGAAGGGAAGAGGGGCGCGGGGTGTGTGGGAGCGATCACACAGGACAGGGAATGGCGGACAAGGGTGATAGACGAATATGCGGACATTTTTTTTCGCGAAGGGGAACCGCTAAGCGTGACAGGGGAAACTCTCCATGAAATTAACCTTAAGTCGGAGAAAGTTACCTACGTTAAGGAACGTAGATATCCACAGGCCTTGAGAAACCACATCCGGGACGAACTAGAGGAGCTGAAGCGGCAGGGGATCATCGTCGAGAGTAAGTCGCCGTTTAATAGCCCCTTATGGGCAGTAAAGAAAAAGTCCATTGAGGGTGAGACTCAGGACCGCTATAGGGTGGTGATCGACTATAGGCAGTTGAATGAAAACACGTTAGACGAGAAGTACCCCATCCCGAGATTGGATGATATCTTGGACAGGTTAGGCGGGGCGGTGATTTTTACCACATTAGATCTGAAATCCGGGTATCATCAAATACGTATGCACCCCAGGGACCAGAGCAAGACAGCCTTTACATTCGAAAGGGGGCATTACGAATTTACGCGCATGCCCTTTGGTCTGAAGAACGCGCCCATAACATTCCAAAAGCTAATGGACGAGTTCCTGCGTGGTCTAGACGAGAATATGTGCCAAGTGTGCATGGACGATCTTCTCGTTTTTAGTAGATCGGAGGCGCAGCATATTGCGGATTTGAGACAGGTCTTTCAGCGCATTAGGCAGTTTGGGCTGAAACTTTCCAGGGAAAAGTCTATGATAGGGCGGAAACAGATTAATTTCCTGGGTCACACGATATCGGAGGAAGGGGTGCGTCCGGACGGAAAGAAGGTCGAGGCGATTGCCAAGATGGCAGTTCCCACTGACGTGAAAGGAATTCGGCGACTGTTAGGAACCCTTAACTATTACCGCCGTTTCGTCCCAGAGATGGCTGAAAATCTCGTTTCGCTGAACGAGCTCCTACGAAAGGGGCGTACGATTCGGATTACTCCGGAAATGGAGGCGAAAGTTAGGAAGTGCATGGAGCAGCTGCAGACCCAAGCGGTTCTGGCGTTCCCAGACTTCAATAAACCATTCTCCATTACGACGGATGCTAGTGAGTATGCGTTGGGGAGCGTGCTGTCCCAGGAGAGTGAGCAGGGTGATCGACCGATTGCGTATGTGAGTAGGAGGCTCACGGACGCGGAGTCTAGGTATAGTGCCCTGGAGCGCGAGCTACTAGGCATCGTTTGGGCGGTCCAACACTTCCGGCCCTACGTGTTCGGGAAACGGTTCAAGGTCCACACAGACCATCGTCCCCTTCTGTGGGTGGGAAATTTAAAAGAGTCGTCGGCGAGAGTCACGCGGTGGAAAGAGATCCTCAGCCAGTATAACATGGAGGTGGTCTATAAGCCGGGTAAGGACAACGTGGTGGCGGACTGGTTATCTCGCGCTCTTCAAATTAACGCCATAGAACCGGAGGTTGGTGAACCGTCGGGAGAGCTGCAGAGATTTATCCGGGAATGGACGCCAGATGGAGAAGGAGAACTTGGGACGGACAATCGTGACAATGCAGTTTCCACCGACCAGGACGGATCAGGGGAGGAGAGGTCAACGGAGATGGAAGAGCTGGACGAGCCAGTCAACGATAAAAATCGACAGATCATATGGAAAACCAGGACGACAGGACTTCTGAAAATGGAATGTTCCAAGTATGAGAAGCACAGTATCGTTACTATCTGGTCCCAGCCGGGAGTCAAAGAGGAGCAGATATGCAGGGCCTTGAAAGATGCGTCCAAAGTTGGTGCGACCCACTACCTCTACGTCGGGAACGGGACAGTATGGGAAAAAATTCGGGGTCTATGGAGAAAAGAAAAGATAGGCATGGACCGAGCGTTTATTCGGTGTCGTCTGATGGTAGAAACATTACGGGATGCTGAGCATCAGAAGGAAGTGACATTGGCGTACCATCAGGGTAAAACGAATCATCGCGGAATTAATGAGACCATTGCAGCCCTAAAACGTAGATATTATTGGGTAGGGATGAGGAGAACGGTGGAAGATATGGTGCGGGAATGTACCGTCTGTCATACTGCGAAGTATGATCGTCATCCTCCGATTGGACTACAAACAGAGACGACTACCCCCACGGCACCGGTGACGGACCTCCAGATTGACACATTCACTTGGAGAGGTTTCAAATGGGTGACGATAGTGGATGTCTTCAGTAAGACAGCTATGGCCCATCCGGTGAAGGAGAAGTCGGCAGCGGCGGTCAGTGAGGCCCTTCGAATCTGGTTCCAATTCTACGGAGTACCCGATAGAATTTCCTCGGACGGGGGAAGGGAATTTGATAATGCCCAATTGCGGAGGGAGATGCAGGAACTTGGGGTTGAATGGCATTGGAACACGCCTGGGCATCCGAAGAGTAGAGGGGGGATCGAACGTCTACATAGCACCCTAGGTGAGCATTTGCGGGTTTTTCATGCCGACAAGGGTCTGGAGGCAGATGTGGCTATGCCCCGCGCTGTAGCGGCGTACAATCATTCGATCCACATGGCCACCGGGTTTTCCCCATTTGAAGCCCTGTTCGGTCTTCGGCCTCGAAGGAGAGATGTGCGGGATACGGTCGTAGACGACACCGTGGCGGAACGCCTCGTCGCGAACAGATTAAAACTCGACCGAGTATTGGGGAAAAGCGCACGCACGAATGGTCTCGGAAAAGAGTAAGAGAGTAGCCAAGGATAATTTCGGTGTCAAGGATATCATGGGGACCCTTATGATAGGCGATATTGTGTACAGAAAGATCGTGTCAAATCGCGCAAAGGAGGTACTCAGGTACGAGGGGCCATTCAAAGTGATCGCGATTAGGGAGCACAATCTGGTCACCGTTCAGAGTCTGGCAGAGCCCAGAAAACGTAGAACGGTGCATATTGAGCAGCTGAAAATTCCAGCTGGAGACAGGAGACTGTAAATATGTACGATTACTGTTCTATGTAATTTTTTTTTTCTTCTCTCTTTTTCTTCTTAGTGTTATTATTACTTTGTATTTGTAGGTGTATGTTATAGTGGGTCAGAAGAAGATGATGACGTTAAGTTAAAGTGCTAATTGAGCTCTTGTACATAGTGTAAGATTTCTTTTCTGTTGTGTTTTATAAGTGCTAGATTTCTTGATTGGAAGATATTGTATTTAATTTTCTTTTTATTACTTTTGGTACTCTTATGTTTTGTTTCTGTTTTTCGAGTTTACGAGAATGTTCGTAAACTGGCAGGGGGGAGTTAAGATAAGACATACACCAGTATAGGCACTAATCCTAAACAGTGAATGTCAACAATGTAAATACGATAAATAGAGCATTGTAACTTGAATAAAGCAGTGTTTAACTAGACTTCATGCGTGTTATTATTCTCCTAAACTTCTCTTTTTTTTTATGTTTTATGTGCCGAAGCTTTTAAGTTATATATATATATATATATATATATTTATTTATTTTTTCCAAAATAACTGAATGATCATGGAGAAAATCGAAGAGAAAGAAACTTCATTCAAATTTGCTAGATGCGCAATTGCGCAGGTGCAAATAAAGAAAACAATAAAACAAAACAAAAAAAAAACTAGCGTTTCTAAAGTAAAAACAAAAATATATCCTCATTCAAATACTTTAGTTTAAAAAAGCCTTACCTGTTACCTTTACCACAAGCCATGAAGGGTCTGGGATTCAGTACATGGTAGAGACTGTACTGTTATTTGGTTAATGGGTGTGCAGGGAGGTCATTTGTCCTAGATTACGCTCAACCGGCAGATTTTTCCCCTTATTTTGGGCTCACCCACCCTCTAGCACAAGGAGAGTCCTAGATCCCTTCGGATCCATTACCTGCCGCAAACAGATTAAATTAAAGTCTGCTAGCATGCGGGATTATATCCAAGGACCTTCGGCATAGCAACTCAGAGCTCTACTACCACTGAGCCACTCCGCTCCCTTTAGAAAAGTCTATCTACTAATATAAACCTAAATATTCCGATTGTTTGAACAACTAAATTAACATACTTTCGTCTGAACAAATGGTCTAAACATTTGTAACATTTATGTATAGACTTGGACAGTTCCTGGCAGAGAATATGGCTCGGCGTCTCCTTACCTGACCGCTCATTCAGGTCACTTGGACAGGTAATTGCTCGGTTATACCTGTCACCTCGAGTTAGAGTATTACAAATGAAGTAGGAGTTTTCACTCCGACTGCACTCTAGAAACGGAATTCTTTTATGGCATACCTACGCCTACCCCAGACCTACCCCAGACTAAGGTATAATATGTCTTTTCGACATAGGTCTCGACAGTAAATCACTCAAAATGTACAGGTATTTAAATATCCTAAAAAGTTTGTAAGGTAGAAAAGGGAAACGCATATTATTTAAATTTTAAGTTGTAAGTTGCTTTCTCATTGCAGTAAAAAATTTATTATATTTTTATATGTATTTATTTTTTTGTAAAATTTACTCGTTTGGTGTAGAATAAAATGATTCCATAATTCTTATGGAATAATATAGAAATGTTCCTTAATTCTAACTATGAAGAATCCTTGGAAAAGATAAAAGAAAACTTGAACATAGTTTAAAATTATGGGGAAAAAATTATTTCTAGTTCAAATATAAGGGAGCTTGTTTTATTTTAAAAATCGATGCATCCACATGCAGGAACGATGAGTTTGTAATTTGCTAAATTTGAATAAATTTATAATTTAACTAAATGAGCAGGACAAAATACTAAACAAAAGTAATTCCTCCATCCTTTGCTAAGCAAGCCCGATAAAATATTATATCACTAACAAATTGTTTATATAATAGAGAGAAACAACTGAATGTAGAATTGTGCTATACCTCAACTGAAAATTCGTTTGACTAGAGTATTGTAGTATTGAGTAATCTATGCAAGAATTTAAATTGGTTTTGGGAGCGTAATAGCTTAGTGGTATAGTTGCCCAGCCTAAGGTCCTGGGTTCAAATCCGACTATGGCAGATAACTTATTTATTCTGTTAAGTCAGCCATGGACAAACCTGTGGGATATGGAGACCCTCCAAGAGCACACCCAGCCTCTGTAAAGGTGGTACTCTTAATTGGTAGAAAATCTGGCTGGTGAACCTGCTATACGACATATCACCTTCCTAGACAACCGTTGTCCAAGAAACAATATGGTCTCTTCCACCTACCGAACACTTAAACCGTTCATGGATTGGAGTGGTACAGATTTTTTGTTTTTAAATCTTGCTTTTAACACTCCTTATCTGATTTTATGTTAATCATTATGCGCAAAAATGCTGTTGTTGTTTTATTGAAAATCAACAAATTTTATTTTAAAAATACTCAATACTTGAACAATAATATTTGTGTAAATAATTGGAAAATTTATTTTAAGCAAAATACCAGAAATTATAGATTTTTTTGTACTTATGTAAAACTAAAAATTCCTTATAAAAGGTTAAGCCTAAAAAAACTTTAAAAACAGAGGTTTAATTGAAGGGCTAATTAGAAGAAGAGGCGGCAGGAGGGATCTGAAGGGGAGGGGGTAGCGGTTGGCAAGAGTGGGGGGAGTGCGGATAGCTCAGTGTTCCCCGCGCCAGCGAGCAGAATGATACGTCTGTTAGGCGGCCTCAAGGACTACCTCAAGTGGCAGCCCATCGTCACCGACAATGCGGTCTTCCGGCTCCACAACCTCTTCACCACGGCGCTTCTTCTCGCCTGCTCCCTCATCATCACCGCCACCCAGTACGTTGGCAACCCCATCCAGTGCATCGTGTCCGGCCTGCCCGCCCATCCCATCAACACCTTCTGCTGGATCACCAGCACCTTCACCATGCCGGACGCCTTCCGGAGGAAGGTCGGTGTAGAGGTAGCTCATCCCGGTGTTGGGAACGACTACGGCGACGAGGACGCCAAGAAGTACTACACCTACTACCAGTGGGTCTGCTTCGTGCTGTTCTTCCAGGCCATGTTATGCTATACCCCCAAGTGGATGTGGGACGCCTGGGAAGGAGGCCTCATGAAGACTATCGTGATGGGCCTCAACATCGGGATATGCCACGAGGAGGAGAAGTGCACCAAGAAGAAGGTTCTCATTGACTACCTCATGCGACATGTAAAGGTGAGCTTACCAATCTATATCTATCCATAATATCATGTACTGTTTGCTTATTGATCAACGTAAATGTATTACAACATAGAACAGCTCTCCGATGAAAGTTGTTGTTTGTTCAACGTCACTTTATGCTGCTACATTGGGGACTCTATATTCTATATTTTGCTTATCCAGGTTTAATTAGGATAGTGTTTTTAACGAGTACCTGACATCGAAGTAGCTCGAGACCCCCCTTTTAACGTCCTTTCCGAAGGACGGCATAACCAAGGATTTTTTACTCCTTTTCAAAAATCCTAATGCCACCTGCCGAGCTATGAACCCGCGATCTTGGGCTTAGTACAAATGAATGAATTATATCTGGCCCCCGAGGTATAGGGCACAATGTCCATAAAATAGGTCAAACCTAGGAGAGAGGGGAGGTAATTTGTCATAAACAAATATTGTACGATCAATACTACCTATTACAATGTGACAAGGTACAAATATAGCTCACAATACTATTCTAAGCCCTTTGAATTTGGGGTTGAGTACATGTTTTTTTTCTATAATGTATTATAGTTACATTTTTCTTGAGCTTTATCAAAAAGAAAATTAGTAAAATTAAGAGGCCTTTTTTTAATCAAGAATAAACTCAAAGAGAAGACCAAAATTGAAAATTATAAGAATTACCATTGTAAAAAAATATGAATATCATTTAATCTTTCTTATTTAAACCCAAATAATCTAGCTCAGTGGCTATTAAAAAAAAATGTATATATTGGAATTTTACAACTGTATTGTAATAGTACGAGTATTGTCAATTATAATGAACGATGTGTAATGGGTGAAGGCAAGTAGAGAAACTATCCAGTGTTAACAATAACTTTTGGTTACTTTAAATAATTTCAATAAAGTATTAATTTAAAAATTGTGTGCCTTTGCATTGGCAAGTTGGATAACTACGATTCGAACTATTAAAGCGCAGTACATGATATTTATATTAATTTGATTTTCTCCTAGCTTTATTTTATTTATTTATTGAACTGAATTACATTTTTTATTACTTATGGTATTTTTTTTAAATGTAAATATGACGGTATGTTTTTACGAGCTTAGAAAGTAGATAAAGTCACTTAACAACTTTTGTTGCTACGTAATTTTAATACGTAATACGTAAGCCATGCAAAACAACTTTTTCTTGCTGTAGTTACAAGATTAATTTTCACATATTTCCATGGTTACACCAATAGGTGTAAAAAAAAATAATTGCCTAGATATAATTGATTATAACAAAAGCGGCATTAAATTAATATGCTCTATAATGGAAAATATAGTATACTTCACTAAATTATAATATTTCCGTATAAACTATCCCCGGAGGTTGCTGGCATAAGGTTACAAACAGATGCATACAAATTTTGCCTCAAAAAACACCTTGTATGGTATAAGTACGTCTTTATGACCAGGAGGTCTTCCTGTTTCTTCTTTAAGAGTCTCTTTAAATGGCCTTTAAACGGCAGGATGTCTTTACGATCTTAAGGAGGATGTGAAGTCTCTTCACATCTTTCTTTCCAAAATCCATTCCTTTAACTGTCCTTTAGAAAACCATTCTTTTCCAAAGTACTTTAGCTGTTATTACAAGGGTAATTTTCACAAGTTCAAAGCTTACAGTTTGCAATCGATGCATTAATTATTATTATCATCATATATATTAGAAGAATTTTTAAGTTTTTTTTATTTTTGGAGCTTTTAAGTTGGGTGGATTAATTAATTTTTTTATTTAAAAATGGGTCATATTTATGCACTTATTAAGTTCTATATGTATAATAAATTTTATTTATTAGATCTTTCAAGTTCTATTTGCGTGCTTTTGTTGACAATCAGCAAGCTATAACCTCTAAGAATTATTATTATAAACCATTGATCCTTAATATACATATATACTAATATGCTTTGTCATAATCTTGCTATCTCTATTTATTATTATTATTCAGATAATTTTAATTTGTATTGTTACTTTTACCGTACCGATCAGAAAGTATTTATATCCTAATTTGCATTAACACTATATGTATAACCTAAGTTAGTTACCGATTTATTTATTATTAAATTATTAAATATTTATTTATTATTAAATTTTTGATCCAATTTTCTTTATTTGTATATATATTTATTATTATTAATTAATTAAGGATGTTTTTTCTTAATGGCTTGATAAATATTTTGTCTTTAAATTCTCTATAAAAAAAAATTAAAATCTCAAAATTAAATTACTTGAAAGTACTTTGTATCGCATTGCAAATTTCAACCACTTTGGATTTTTAAAAAATAGTTCAAGGTCTAGACTCAAGGCAAACTTTCGTTGATTGGTTCGAATTGACTCAATGTATAATTATTGATATGATTGAACAACTTAAAAACAATTTCCTATTCTAATTATTTATTAATTAATCGTACTTATTATAAAAAAATCATAGTAATTATAATGAATAATAACTGAATTATTTTTTCTTACTTAATAAAATAAGTATCGACATGCATTTTCTAAAATTTACCAACTTCACTCTAAAAACCAATGAATCCACTGATTTTGTGGAGTTATAAAAAATAAATAAAACCTGGATGTATGAATTGTACATCCGTACGAATTAGGTAGTTAATCTGTTATCGTTTAAAATAACTGTTGGTGTGTTGCATTACAACGTTGCTTACAAATTTACAATTAAGAGCCGGATGCATTTTTAAAAGACCGGAACATCAATGAATTAGTTACATCCGGAACCACGCGCAGTGTCAAATGTTGTCAATTCAATAAATTTGGGGATATTCCTCACAAATTAATTTGACAAAATTTTGTTTTTTCTGAATTCAACTTTACGAAATATTCTTTTAGGTTTGATTATTTATTCATTGTATATAAATTTTGTAGGTAAAAGAGCATTCTACTATTAATAAAACTTTTATTATAAGCTCTCCTAGCATTGACTTAATTTATTATTAATATTTAACATCCTTTAATAATCCTTTGAAAGCAAGAAAGTTATTTCTAGAATCAGGGGATATCTCTTAGTTTTACTTTAGGCCCCCTAGTTTAGCTAACTATTCATTCTGCCTCAGAATCAACGGGCCTATATAATTCATTTCACTCCAGAAAAAATCAAAGTTAGTTTTGGAGGCCACTCCTTAAATTAAAACTTAAATCTGCTATTGTATATCCCCAACAATTTATGTGTGGAATTTCGGCTGATATCAAGTTATCTTTTAGTACTGCATAGATAGCGGCAATCCTTTGATAACGATAATCGATTTCAGCATTCGTTTCCTGTTTAGAGAAATTATGTACTCACACCGCACATGCTCGTGACCTTTTTTATGTCCTCTCCGAAAGTGAGCAAAACGAGGATTTTTAATTCCCTTAAAAAACCATATGGCAACTTGCTGAGCTGGGAATCTTTGGCATATAAGGTTGTGGTACTAACCACTACAACAGGTTACCCCTCGGATTTCGGGGTACATCTTCTCTTACATTTCATTTCTTTTACATAATTTATTTAATTTGATTTTTTATCTTAAAAGGCGAAAACATTACTTGTAATATCTACACCAAGACTTTAAATAACTAATAACAAAAAAATATGCAAACAAAAAACATCGTAGCTGTTCTGCGTAATATACCTAATTATTACGAATTTCTACTATATTTATTTAATTGGAGGAATTAAATAAATATTTAGACATATTTAAGCAAGACTATAAAAATTCTATAAAAAATTGTTCTAATGTAAACATTTATAACAGTCTGTTTTTACAAAAATAAAAGCAACAAAGGCATCAAATGTACGAATTTACAAACAAAGTAAAAAAAACTTTTATAACGTTCAGTGTATTCTAATTATTTTTTCTCATTCTCCGCAGCAAATTTGTTTCGTATTTTTCGATTTTCTTGTTCCTTCCTCATATACATATAATAATAATACAGAAGCTTAGCGAACCCGGACAGTTCTCTGCTTACGAACTGTCCACGGACCACTACCCAAACCTAAAGCCGCCGAGGATTCCTCAGGTCTTCCCCCTCATGTATAAGGTTAACAATATTATTCCAGATGATTTTTTTTTGTTACTAATTTTAAATTAATTAAGAAATATATCGAATTGGCACGCGTGTTTAAATTAAATATATATTTATATTGGCCCTAGACTGAAGGTACGGCTTAATAACCTGTCAGAAGTTGAGAGGTACCACTCCCTGACCCAGAACATCTCGGGTGTTCGCGCTGGTTCTTTTTATACTTCCTTCCTCTATTCTCGTACGTCAGATCTTTCTTTTGATAGTCCACTACGAGTTGGTATTCCATAATTGGATCCATAACGTACTCTAGTCTTATCTACGGTGTTTTGGGAACATCTCTTATCTGTCTGTTTTTCCTCACAGAGCACGTATTTTCTAGGCCTATTTTTTAGCGCAATGAATACAAATAGTAAGGTTTTGTCGTACAAAATTCTACTAAAACAGGTTCAAATTCGGCTGTGGTAGATGAGATACTTAATCTGTTAACATCCAGGGATGAATCCTGTGGGACGTGGAGAATCCCATAGTGGTACCCTTAATTGAGGTAAGCCTGCCGGCTGTTCAGCGTGATTTCGGACAAATCACCTCACTGCACAACCGTTGTCCTAGAAACAGTGTAGTATCTACCTTCATGGGTTGTAGTGGTACAGGTTTACTAGAGCACCGATCTACGATATTAGAGTATAGTAGCTCAGTATGTAAGGTGCTGGTTATTGAAGTCTAAGTGAGACCAAGACTGGCTGTGGCAGATCATATATTCTGTTAAAAGCCGCGATTCAACTCTGTGGGATCTCTACAGACCCCCTCGGGGCTCATTCAGCCTTTAGAAAGTGAGTATCCTTAATCGAAAGAATCTCAATTACTGACAATTATTTTAGCTTAGAAAAAAGTGCAGTCTCTTCGCCTGACACCAAAGCCATTCATCAGTAGTGCTCGATTTTTATCATCCCAATTTTTCCGTGATCTCTAATCTTGGAGTAGGGCACATATCCTCCTGATTATTACGAGGCCTATATATTGAAAATTCATCCGATTGTGTGCAGATTTGATGACATTTAGGAGAAAGCTTTGAAAAATTATGCATCATTACGTCACTTCTATTCTGTCGCTAAGCTTAGTAGTGCAAACTTGCATCCAATTTCATCAGCACCGGACCAGATCCTCAATATCCAGTGCTGCCCCCTATATGGGGTGCGTACAGACGCGTCTATTGTTGCGTCATTCTTTTGTTTAGCGACAACTGTAATCTAGGAAATACCAAACTCTATGGATCAACATCAGCCTTATATCCAACATTACTCTTTCTAATGTTTCGAAAACTATTTTGTAGAAAAATCTATTCAGGAAGACTAATCTTTGGATTAAAGTAGTCGGATTTAAAACATATTAGCTTGTGTAATGTTTTATGGTTAATATTGATTCGTAATGGTTTATATTTGTCGCTTAGAATAGAGTTTGGTTCAAATGAGTTATTGATTTGAGAATGGTACACTGATACAAGCAGATAAAAAGCAGGTAAAATAAACTCATCCTGTTCCTTTGGTTTAGTATACTTTCTACGCCCAAGTTCGCTGGGTCGCGGAGTAAAAAATCCTTGATAATGGCGTCTTTCAGTAGAGACGTAGTTAAGTAGGAGTCCCAAGTCCCGTACGGCGTAAAGTACTCCCTAAACATCCCTTTCCTACTTATACCTAGAATAAAGTGACATTAAATGAATAAACATCAAGTATTTAGGTAATTGCATTGTATAGATATTTATATGGATAATTGGAATGTAAAAAGTTGTTTTCCTCAATATGACTAAGTGATAGGACAATACTAAGTATGGAATAAACTGTAGAATAATCAGAGTTTAACCATAAATTTTGTTTTAATGGATTTAACGTGTTGTTTAATAAATAAGAAATATAAATAGTCTCCTGAATACGTTTTTAGGGAATAATCAGTTATCGTGAATATTTCGAAAGTGTAATCTTATAATCGAAATCAATTGTATTCGACATTTTAAAGTTGAATTCTAAATGTATAATGAAAATAAAACCTTATGCAGACTCACATAAAACCTCAATAGGTTCATTAGTGAACAAGAAGTGATGACGACACCACAATTAGCGAACTGGACTTTAACCAGATCCGACTCTGCCAACTGGTTTAACATTCGTTTTACTAATCTTATAATTCAAGCGATTACGTAACACAACTCCGTCAGGACGGTTGGCATCATCATGCGAGAGTACCTGAGGTGGTGGAATCCCTCTGTTAGTTAATTTCTGAGTGATAACTGCAAGAAAAAGTCTGAGACCGAAATTATTTTGAGGAAAGTATATGTTCAGCAGGTAGATGAGACTCTGCAAACTGTTGGTCAGGAGAATCTCCTAGAGACCAACAGTAAAACAGTTCTATAAAATGTTAGTGTAAACCTGAGAGTTACGCATAGGTTCTGATCTACAGCCTGTTGTATATTGATAATTTATATTACTGCATCTTGCAATTTAATATTAAAATTTTGACTGAAAAGACAAGAAACTGTTCGACGTTTTCCCCTACTTCATTATTTACTGGTACCAACGTCCAAAGCTCCCAATTACTTACAAAAGACTCATTTACATGACAGTTATCAGACCTATTTGGACATACGGAGTTCAGCTTTGGGGCTCTACTAAACCATCCAATTCATCTCGTATCCAATCCTTACAATCCAAAATCCTTCGTAAAATCCTCAATGCTTCTTATTAAGTCACAAACAAACTCATCCATCATGATCTTATGATTTGGCCCAAATCAGATACCTATCCTTCCATGAAAAGCCCCACACACGCTTGAATCCGCTAGTCTCACAACTTGCTTCCCATAATATTCCTGATAACCCTCCGAGGCGTCTGAAAAGAAGATGACCTCGAGACCTTCTACAATAGAACTTTATTGGAGTGCTATCAATGGGTAGTTTCTCCACAAGTGTTTTTAGTCATACAGCAGATTTACTTGATGTAATATAATTACAGTTGTAAGTATCAATAAATTATTCTAAAAAAAAAAAATATTAAAATCTTAGTTGTCGTTGATATATGCACCTAACATTAAAAACAGTAATATGTGCATTTATATTTTGTTCGATATTTACATTCCTGGCCAAAATTAAGGGTTCCTGATCAGATTGATAGCCACTATAAATAGTAACAGAATATTTATTATTTTTATTGTTTAACGGGAGCGGGGTAGATTATGATTGTTGTGTACATCTGGCGGTTTACGCCCAGGTTCTGACTATACCACCTGTTGGTCAAGAAACAGTACGTTAATCTTAAAAAATAATAATCCACATTCCCTTTATTTGGATACAGTGGTATATATTTGTTTTAATACTATTTTAACCAACTTTAAAGAAAAATAAAGTTCAGAAGAGAGACTACGACTAAAAGTATTTTGAGGGGTGTAGAATGGAATGTAGCTCTGTGGAGTGGAAGAGTGCTGATATTTCGAATGTCTAGGGTTCAAATCCGGCTGCTGCAGTAAATTTATTTAATTTGTTAACAGTGCCCTAATAAGGGGGGACCTGGCGTTTTAGCGCTATCTCGAACAAACCACCTTCTTAAACAACAGTTGTCCTGTAAACAGTATAGTCTCTACCCTGTGTTGTACCCAAGGACCTTCACGGGTTGTAGTGGTACGGTTTTTATTTTTTTCTAAAGTATGTACCATCTTGTAGTAAGTGTAATCAATTACTTAAGTCATAATAAACATTAATAATAAATAATGATCATCATCGCCGATACCTTATATACTTTTGAATCCTATTTCACATTATCTTTAGCATTATATATTGCTGCGACAACAGATTCTCATATACATACGAGTCTATATTGCACCTCACACCGACACCCTTCTTCACAGTTTCAGATTCCGCTCGCGTATTATGTTACGCCATGTTAAATTACACTGTCTTAGGTTCCGATTTCACATCCTTACGGAGAAATAACGTCTTACAACAATATACATAAAATATAATATGTAAATAAATCGGTTCCCCCCTTAACGTGTGATCCTCCTACCATAAAATTTACTTTTTCTGATCTGAGATTTAACTGAGTTTCAAATCGGAGCAATTCTAAATACCTGAATCAAACCTGTTTTTAAAATCTATTCTAGCAGTCATGTTTTCTTTATTCTTCGAAATAAATTCTTCTATGAATTCTAAGCATCTAGAACATTCACGCTGATTCATTCATATATGGATCGTATACATTGATAACAAATTCACATTGACCCATCCCCCCCCTGAAAATTCTCTTAGATCCGCCATTGAGTCCCGTTATGTTTTATGCAAATTATAAAATAACTATTAATTTAATTTTTTTCGAAAGACCCATCTATTAAATATTGATGAAGTAATTTATTCTTTTTTTTTTTTAATGTAATGCAAAATACTTGCCAATATCCCTAGGTGCACATTTCGTGGGAGGTGTGACGCCTCCCGTATCATAACGGTTTTTGACAAGAGAAACCAAATTATGATTGATCGAGTTCATTTCAGCCGCCCTGTTACCCGACATATACCGTTATATTTTAGCCACTATTGAATTGTAACAGAATAAGAATTTCTGATTCGTCACCTATCATAAATAAAAATATAACAATTTGACGAAAACCATGATGATAACACAAAAGTTAATTGAAGTAAAGATATTTTATTGCTAAAAATAATTTGTGTTTATATTTGTCCATTCCAACCTGTAACAAGTATTTAAGTCATGAGAAATTATTGATAAAACTTAACAATCAATGATAGTAAGTATGCCATTACATAAGTTATGAAATGCTATTATTAGTCAACGAATATCTATAAAAATTTAATATTTCTGTCTATATATCAATATCAATGGACGATTGTGAGTTATCAATAAAAAATTACAAAAAGTGACAAAAATTATTATGAGTTGGTTTTGGAACGTCTTATAGCAAGTCTTGCATTACATATATATATAAAACAGAAATATATATGTAAAAACATAAATACATCATCTAATTATATATCCAAATCATTCATCCCTTTCCTGAGCCTTTGAAGGGAGGATTTAAGTGTTAAAAATGTCGAGACCCCATTATATCGGCATACAGATTTTTTTCATTATATAAAATGCGTAAATAAAATAATTTATAGTAAAGAAAAATAAAGAAAAAAATATGAGACGGCTGGGAAAATGTAGCTGTCAACGTGGGAATGATCTTGAGAATTTATAACAGCAGAACACAAAAGGATGTTCACTCATTCATTCAAGGAAACCTTTATAGTGGTAGAGGTTGAATGAAATCATGCTAATAACTCCATTGAAAGATCAGGATAAATATTAATTAAGAAGATTGGACTTTTTCTCGCTACAAGGAGTTTAAGTATTTAGGTGTCTATATAAATGAGACACTCGACAAGGATATAGAGATGAAGATATCCGGAGGAAGGAAAATCATTAGGATCCTCAACTCGGTCCTCTGGAATAAAGGTGTCTCGTTAGAAATGAAAAAGGAAGTAATAATAAATAAAGGAAATAATGTTTTCTTTTGGGTACTACCCTATATGGGGTCAAAACATGGACATTAAAAAGACAAGATGTCCATAACCTGCTTGGTCTTGAGATGGACTTTCTTGCGTAGCTGCGGAAACTAAAGTCTCCAACGCATACCCAATAGTGTTGTAAGAGAAACTATAAGACAGGAGAAGAATATATTGTACGAAATAGACGCCAGGGGGTTTGGCCATCTCATGAGAATGAGAGACAATAGATGGCAAAGAAACTCTTCCTATATAAACCAGACTATAGAAGAAAGAGTGGAAGACCGAGGCAGATATGAATGGAGGATGTAAGAGAAGGAATGGTAGCAACAGGACTGCGGGAGTAAGAAGAAGAATGGGCTGATAGGAAGAATCGAGGATACAATAATTGTAAAAAAAAACAACGAATATATAAATAATGTAGGTTTAATTTTCTATGAATAACTGTCTTATAATTTTAGCGATTTTATGAGAAAAAAATTCAATCCCTTGCACAACCTTTGTCCCAGTAAACTATACAGCCTCTCACTCTCACTCTCTCTCTCTCTCTCTCTCTCTCTCTCTCTCTCTCTATATATATATATATATATATATATATATATATATATATATATATATATATAGGGATAGATAAACCAATCCAACCCTGTGTGATGTTCCACGTGTAGTATTCGTTCCTGGAACTTCTTTTGTGATTAGAGTTCCGTTCTTAGAAGCCGCAATCACTTCCAAGTAAGTAGCTCTTGTAGTTCCTGGAATCAAACCTCCTGACTTTTTTACTCTACTTTTTTTTACCTCCGACTATTAAAGGTTTCTTCTCCCGATTCTGGAACGTTATCCAGAAGATGTTTTCCATCCTTATCCTTCTGGAACCTGAAAGCCTTCTAACCTTGGAAGGGGTTAAAGTTTCTTGGAGTACAACCTCTACCACAAGAGAAAAAAATAAGACTGTTGATGAGCTCGTGGGCGGGGGAAACTTAACGTAGGTGGTGAGTGAAGGAGCCAGAACGAAAACACTTAAACGACTTCCAAACCGTTATGTCTATTCCGACTTCGGTCCGTATCTTAATGGGATCAGTTACTTGATGTGTATCCCTTCTAAAGGTTATATATTATTTTTTGTTCTGGTTTAAATATGGTTCTGTTTTCTAGGGTTGTTAATTTATGTTTTGGTATTAGTTATTAATGTTTTCGAAGCGAATGGTTATGAACTGGTTCGCTGTATATTTAATCTGACTTGACTGAAATGGGTCAGATTTATGAAAAACTATGCCCAATAGTGCGGGTTCGTAACCCAGCAAAATTCTTGGTTATGCCTTCCGCAGGAAAATACGTAAAATGGGAGTGCGTCAGGTACAGATTAAAATTCCCTATCCTAATTAAATCTGGATCTGCAAAATTTAGGATTCCCACAGTACCATTGTTCGGTTAGTGGTTTAATAACGGTGTTGTTAAATGATTAATTAAACAATTTGAAGGTGTATCTTATTAATATTATAAATGTGAAAGTTTGTATGTTTGTCTTTCTATCACGCGTAAACTACTGAATGGATTTGGATGAAACTTTACAGTAATATAGGTTATACATCAGAGTTACACATAGGCTATAACAAGGGCGGCTTTAGGGGAGGGGGCGCACGGGGGCACGTGACTCCCGCGACATGTTTTTAGGTACTGTGGAGAACCATTATAGTACATAATTAAAGGCAAATCGCATGATAATAGTGGTTAAAATAACAGAAAGAACATGAGTGAAATTTTTGGTTTGATATCTTACTAATATTATAAATGCGAATGTTTGTATTTATGTTTGTTACTCATTCAGCCAAAAACTACTGAACGGATTTGGATGAAAATTATTGAGTAAAGTAGGTTATACATCATAGGCTACAGCAAGGGCAGATTTATGTGGAGGCACGGGGGCATGTGCCCCTCCCGTGATAGTACATAATTAAAGGCGAATCAGGAACTTAGCATCTTGAAATTTGTAGATAGGTTCTTTGTATAGTTTAAGAAAGAAATTTGGATAATTGCACCCCAAGGGTTTCCCCTTTAATACAATAGGAGTTCAAAGGTTGTATAGAATACGTCAATTTTGAAGTTAGACATCTGAAATTTTGGATGTACGAGTAACTTATATTTTAAAAAAATAATTAAATTATTTATTTTAAATGATTTTTCACGAAACTTTATGTGGCAGACCAAATTCCACGCGAGCCCGGGCAGAAGCTAGTATGATATAATCATGGAATAGAAAAGACTAGATTTCTTTCTTACCTGCCCTTCGAATATAAAATATTTGGGCTTTTTTTTTTTTGGTTGTTCTCAATCTAGGTATAGAATAGATTAGAAAAATAATTTTATTCTGGGTCTAAGTCCCATTAGAATGACAAGTGTATACAGAAAAAAAACTAAACAGAAAATACAATTGGTTAAAAGCAGTATTTATTGATGCCTAATTAGTAAATTAAAAAGTTCTTATCGAGAAAATAACATAAAGTAATAAAAAAAAAACAGCCTTCATCTGATTCAGCCGAAATTATTCTCAACCGCAGGTTTTCCCCTCAGTTTAGAATTCTTATTTTGAGTAGGCTAGGTGAGCCCCAGAACACTCTGCAGAGACCCTGCTGGATTGTATTACGGCCGTTAGCATAGTAAATTATCTTTAACATCGGGTTTGAACCCGGCTCCTTTAGTTCAGTAACATTGCGCTCCAATCACTGAGCTACCTCGCTCCCTACTTATTATTTAAAATTTGACTAATTTTTTACTCATTATTATTCGTAAATAATAGTCGAAATTCAGCATGGAAATGTACGTGGCGAAGAGCTTGAACCAAGAGTACCAAAATAACATTCCACAAAATCGCTCATCCATCTCATTTTTAATTGTTTCAACTGTATCGTATTTCGATTAATTATTGGTAAAACATATTGTTAGGAGGTGTTAAATATCCATCCAACAAAAATATTTAATCGAACATAGTCAAGAGAAAGCTTAACCTTTTCTTTAACTGCATTCCTAAGACTACTACAGCAGACAGACAAATTATTCCTAGACGGAGGTAGCTAGGCCACAGATGGCATCCACATGGTTCTGTGGTTAACCACAATAACCCTAACCCATCTGCTAGCAGTGCTCATATGAAAGCTCGGGTTGAGATTAGCGCTATTATATATCGCGGTTGTTGTACATGCAGGGAAGAATTCTTTTAAGAATTCGCGATGATGCTTTACCATAATTCTCCTTAGATATAAATACTAATATTTCAGAACAATAATTTAAGCATAAAAAAAATTTACCATTACAAACCATAGGGGGTCACGGGTCCAGCATGTGGTAGAGTCTGTACTGTTTCTTGGACAACGGTTGTGCAGGAATATGTCCTAGATCACGCTCCACCACCAAATTTCCCCCCTTATTTAGGGTACCCTCTTCATAGAGGCTGGGATAATCCCCAAGAGAGTCCTAGATCCAATAGGAACTACCTCAGGCTGCTAGCAGTTCTTGCCTGCAGCGCCATTTAAATCCAAGACCTTCGGCAACGTAAATCAGCGCTCTACACCTGAGCCATTCCTCTCGTTACATAATCATCCATAGAGATATATATGCATACATAGAGATATAAATATTCCTAGCCTAATATAACTATAACTTATTAACTTAATATATATAATTATATATTAATTATTTTCATCAGCCTATAATTCTGTTATGCATCTTTTGACTTATTATAATGCCTGGCTACAACATATTACTTTCTCTAACTGTGGCGGACTTACACACTTTCAAAGAAATATCATAGGCGTCAAGATTTAGAATATCCTTGGCTGTCACAGTTGAAAGCTAAGGAAGGATTTATGTGGGCAAATTGATATTAACTCGTCTACGCGTTTGTGTACTGGTTCTAAAAGAAAAAATCTTCACTTACATTACTGATTTTATTTTCAAATACAATATGTGCTAAATGACATTTGTATAATTTCTGAAATAAATATTTGTATGATGGTTTTTTATTACTTTATGACAGATCCAAATTAATTTAAAAACGAAATGCGTTGAAGAAACCATTGTTCTGGAGGTTGCGTTATTTATTATTATATTTATTGTTATGAAATCACGTTTATGTATACATTTCGTAACGTACAACTTTTAAAATTCGCTCGATCGTGTCTTTTACAAAAGATATAAATAAAAATATATATTAAGCCTACACTGGATTTTTTAAAAAAATACAATAGATTTACAATTTTTTTTTTTAAATATCAAGAATATTATTTGGGCGCCTAATTCATAAACCAACTGCCAGTTATTATCTTGTCGTCCTATATTCCTCAATAAATAACACTTGAGTCCACAAAGTATTTCGTTACGAAATCTCGTATAATTATTCAAGATCTGTCATTTTTTTCTTCGTGATTCGGTGGTTCTAACTTGTCTGTATCTAACTTCAAATTAATTACAAAAGGCTACTATTGTATTGTTGTTATAAATGATTATTAAAAGACCTATTTGGACTTACGGAGTAGAGCTTTGGGGCTTCCTTAAGCCATCGAATTCCGCTCGTAGCGAGTCCTTAAAATCCAAAATCCTCAATGCCCCATACTTCGTTACGAATAATGTCATCCATAAGGACTTCGATGTCTCATTTGTTGCTGATTTGGCCCGAATCCGATATCAATCTTTTCATGGCAAGCTTTATTCTCACTCCTTGAATCGACGAGTTTCAAACCTACAAACCGTCTTCTGAAAAAATGACCTCGTGACCTTTTAAGTTGAATTTGTTGAGTGAATAATACCACTGGGTAGTTTCTCAACTGGTCTTTATCCATGCCATTATATTTAGTTGTTGTATTGCTATAATACCGTGGTAAATTTCAATAAATAAATTATTTTTAAAAAATTAAAAGAAGAAATGTGAATTTGTTTATTAAAAATAAAGTTTACAATCGTACAATTATTCGTATTTATTTAATTGTAACCATTCGAAATAATTGTACCTTTTTAATCAAGCTGTCTACAGTGCATTCTGTTATGTTAATGTATACATTCTCCGAAATAAAAAATGAGGCCGTATTTAGCATATATGCCACATTGACTGTAATTGATTACCTTTCAATCACATTAAAATCACAACAAACCAGGAGTTTAATGTGACGTAATATTATACGTTTTCAACACGGCGAGATGTTGCGAACTGAATATATTCATAAGACAGACATAAATGGTAAAGCCGTGATAGATAAATGATCGGCTCATTCCCTTACTGAGATGGAGCGATCAATCAAGTATTGCGTTAGAACTCGTCAACGTTGAACCACTTGCGATTAATTTGTCCTTAATAGATATCTAAGCACAAACATATTCCATCACAACATATCAAATCATTAGGGACTTTTTATCTTTCCTTCATTTGAAATATGGAACTTCGATAACAATTAAATAAATTCGTGATGATCTAATTCGTAATAATTAAAGTCTGAATTACGATTTTTTTAATAATAAAAAAAACTGTATCACTTCAACCCATGAAGATCCTTTGGTTCTGTACGTGGTAGGATGATCTGCTTCTTTGACAACGGTAGTACAGGGAGGTGATTAGTCCTAGATCGCATTCAAATGCCCGACTTCCCCCTTATTTTGAGAATCTACTTTATAGTGGATCCCATATCCCATCCTCAGGATTCATAGAGGATCCACTCCTAGCTGTTAGATCAAATAAAATCTGCAACTGCGGGATATGAACCGGAACTTGCGGGTTGTTGTAAAATTAATGTTTATTAATAAATATGCGCCGATTGTTTAGTTGAAATTGCTACGATAGAATGTTTTTGTGTTTTCTCATTGATCCATCCGTTTTCGGATGTTTTAGTCTATAAGCTTATGTTTTTGATCCGAAATTTGAAAATCTCCCGGTAGGTAATATCGAACCACATAAAACAAATAATTCATTATTCGTTCATTTGATAGATTTTATTTTTATTGCGAGCCTCTAATATTCTTTCATGTTTTTGTCTGTAATGTATTTGATCCAATATGGCTTGGTAGTAAAGTTTGAACAAACGATTTAATTGCTTGGATACTGCAGAAGAACGTTTCCGATGAAAGACAAGTGCCCTATCGGCTAGGGACCTGGTCACCGATAAATCTTTCGTTCGACACCTAAATTACAGGCACAGCTGAGTCCGACTTGAAGTAAAAAATCTTCTCTAATGCCGGGTTTTGGGGACCGGCCATCCATATCCTAGCCTTCCAACCTAGTCCACAATTCTCCCGGCAGACGTTATTTTTTCGTGCAGCCCGACTGTTCAAAAGACGTTCGTAAAATTGCCGAGAACCATGGGGAAAGACATTAAAAAAAAAATTAGTCTTTGAACAAATCATGGAATTTGAAATAATTATCTAAGGTAGTCTTAACTGAAAGTTTTCATAGCGAAAAATTTTGTCATAATACAAAGATAAATAATTTTAAGAGATTTATATATTAACCCAAATATTATTTGTTTTCTTTTTTATGAAATATTAAAATTAACTGACAGTGTGAAAATGTATAACACACAAATATTTGAAAGCTATAAACAAAAATATATAACAGTTATAGACATTATACTAAATTACAGTGGTAGTAATAAGGCTATACACTAACAATGCCCTACTATACTTACCAATAGAGCTTTCATAAAATAGTTTATAGCTTACTTTAGCCAAACCAATAACAATAAACCAAATGCCACCCATACAAGCGTAAAAATCAACAAATTTGTTTAATATAAAATAATCTATTTATATTTATACACAGTGAGTTGTCACTTTCCTTTGATATTTGAATATGTTAAAGAATAAACATACTCATTTACATATAATAATTAGTGTGCTAAGTTCATTTTAACGAGATAGTGTTCAACTATTTCAACTCAAATGAACGAACAGTTGTCAAACCGGAAGTACTACAGCCTCTGAAATACGATGGAACACTTATAGGCCTTCGTAAGAACTTGGGGAAACTTGAAGATCTATTTTCGACTGAGTTAAAATTAACTGTCTAAAAATAATTGAAATGTTTCGAACCCTTAAAGTACGATGTTACCTGTGAGGAAATAATAGGCCCCTCGAAAAAATATAACATTACTAAAAACTGTTTATGTAATAGAGAGATTCAAAATATTAATTGAAACCATTATCAAAATATTTAATTCTCGACATTTTAAATTTAATGTTTATATCTTGTAATACCAATCATTTAAGCGAATTTGCTACTTTAACGTATATATTTTCTGTAATTAAAAAATTAAAATAAAGAAAGAAAAATTAAAAAAATATTAAATAAATGTTGATGCTATCTATAACTTTGATAAAATGAGCTGAGAGAGCAAAGACTTGTTAGTCTTAAGGGTCTGTGGTTTTGTATAATTTTTAAATTTGTTATATTTGAGTATTACTAATGGGTAGTTTCTCTACTTCTCTTTGTGCATACCACCATGAATTTAATTTACTTGTACGTGTAATTTACTTGTTATAATAAAGCTGTAAATTTCAATGAATAAATTAATAATAAATACACTTTTTTCATCTAAAACGCTGTCATAAAAAAATGTTATAATTTATAGTTCCTGTGGTAGGCTTGTCAAAGTAGTAACCAATTTAAGATCCCTGTCTATTATTTCGGAGTATATTTCTGTAATATTATACTAAATAATGCAAACTCAAAAAATAAAATAAAATAAAATAATCCAGGTTCGTGATGATATACAATATGTCTCTGATGATCAAGTATAGAGATTTCTTGTTGGTTTTCTTACACAACTGTTTTTTAGGACATTTGGAATGGTTTCTAAATGTTTTCGTTTTATTTTGTATTCCTTATTTTCACGAATGTCGAGAAAAAACCATGTAAGTATGTTGCACTCAACCCTAAAATTTAACTTACATACCATTGCAACCTACACTTCTGCTTATTATTTAAGCACCATATAGACGAAATATAATTTAGAATGGACTGTATACTCTCTGGAGGCTCCAGTGATACATAAACGCTGATCCTCCAGAACTAAATGCTTACCCAGCAGTTGTTGAATGACGATTCACCGAACTACGCCCGCTGCTGTTGTAAGTCATTTCGTGTCAGCGTTTAGGCAAAGTTGAATCGTCTCGCTCATCAAAAATTGTGAGAGGATCTTATTTTTTGTCTTGTTTTAAAACATAAGCATGATATAAATTCCCCTAAGTTATCAAGTCTGTTTGTTTATTTAACATCCCTTTATGCTAATCGGACGATGGGAGCACTAAATTTTGCATATCTAGGTTTAGTTAGTACAAGGAATTTTAACGAGTCCCCGTTCAACGTCCCTTCCGAAGGACGCCTTAACCCAAGGATTTTTTACTCCTTTAAGACATCCTAGGATCACTACTAGGGCTACTATTCCGCGTCTTGAGCTTAGTAGGTTGTTATGCTAAAACTATCAAGTTGCTATTACATCATTACTTATAGATAATAATAGCTTTATTCATAATATATAAAATGGAAACAAATTAATAATTACAAATTTATAAACAGTCACCTTTTACTATCATCAGACAAATATACTATTTATATTTGTATAAAAAAAAATTGTAAGATACACACTTTTGTAACTGTGTCCGATTAACAACAGCAGGATAAAGTGACGTTATATAAATAAACAAACAAAAATCAATCTTTATAAAAGAAAACACGTTGAAAATAAGTGTACTCATTAAGTATAATACTTATTAAGTGTAAAATTATAAGCTGTAAATTAATAATAAATTTTCTTTAAACAAATTAATGAAGAACGTCAATGTAATGAGTTACTGACGTTTTGTTTATTTTATAATATCTTATTATCAACTTAACCTTTTGGAGAGATAAAAGATTTTATTATCTCTTGACCTATAGTTATATCTCCGAGAAGGCTTCGTAATAAAAATATAAGAAAGGTTTAATCAAATAAATATAAATAAAAAGAAGAAGCAGATTGTTTTGTTTTTTAATGCAAACTATTGTAAAAAATGATGTTCATTATTTTATAAATGTTTGGCGTTATAGTTAGAAGTTCTAAAATGATCTTTACGTCTTAAAATCAATAAAATGCATTTCATCTAAATTTAAAATATCTTTAATGCATTTTATCTAAACGTTAGATAAAAATGTAAAGGAGATGGTTGGGGGGTGCAGTCAATAAGAACACCGAATAAGTGAAGTACTTATATTATGTGCCGACGTTAGATAAAAATATTTCTAAAAAGTTATAAAAATTATAATATCATACGTTCTAATAGAATAGAATCAATTCAAGTTTTGTATAAATTAAAACATTTATTCATTATTCAAGAAATATTTGTTTATGAAACGTATACATTATTAATTTAACATATTTAATTTTTTAGTTTAACTTTTGCGCTTCCATGTATAGTTATTAATAGTTAATGTTATAATTATTATTAAGGTGTTAATTGACTTAATGATCCACATTTTTCTTTTATACAATTCGCTTCTACTAAAATAGGAGATATTTAATGAAATTTATTGGCGTCAATGAGTAGGGTTTTGTAATTATACTATTATTTACTGAGTTTACAAATTAAAACAGAGTGGTTAGAATTTTATAATCTATTACAATTGTTAAAGTATTAGGTTCTGAATGATATTGAATTGGTTCAAATTGAATGGGTGGGGAGCTTATTCCTGTCAATAAGTGATTAAAAAAACAAAACAAATTTTACAAAAATCCATATTTAATCGAAATTACTATACTTGTAAAGCACACTTCTGTAATATCATATTTTATAACTAACTTCTAGAGAGAGAGACTTACGGTAAAAGCGAAACAGAACGAATCCATCACCTCGCTATTATTCAAGGTAAAACGAAATAACCGTTACTAATTGCTGTCACACTGTATCGTAAATTTATTCGACGATTGTTATAACTTATACATGCTTTTGTCGTATATCTCTACAAATCTTTGCTGAGCTTACGAGTGTCTACTGCTAAAAAAAACTTGTTTAGCAAAGCCCATGTGGTGCGAACTGCAACGAGACACGTAGATCTTGAGATTTTTTTGTTTTTTTTCTCTTCAAGTGTGACAAAATTGCTGTACTGTAAAGATCTGAGACAAGCATAATTATGCAGTAGAACATGCTTACAGATCTACAATCTTTTTAGATACTAAAACATTTTAATTGCGTAGTTTTACGGTAGTTGCAATAAGTAATTTCTTACTATTTTATTTTTTATTTTCTAATTTTGACGAAAATCAAATTTAGGAGCTAAATTTTACTAATTCTACAAAACTGAAACCAACCCATTAATCATGAATCATTAATTGATGAGTTATCCAAATGATTATTATCAATGTTAATTATGATTATTGATTATTAGTATTTTGATTATTGGTTGTTAAATTATTATTTACATGCCAATATTTACGCTATTTTATATACTTTACTTACAGATATATGTCCTAATAATAGGTAATGATTAATACTTTTCTAGTCAATCACATAAATCACAATGTTTTTGTCAATTTTTTGTCAATTTGTATTTATTTATGCTACATAATTAGTATCATGTAATAGCACCGAACTAAATAATTAAAAATCGAAAACCTGGTTCATGAAAAGATATACCCCGATTAACATATATTGTATTGTATATCTAAATATTAATTTTTATTTGTCTTACGAATTATAATAGGTCAATTTTATTTTTACAATTAAACTTTTTTTTTTACTTGTACCGAGGCGTAGGTGGGTGGATTTCGTTAATAGTGATTTAAATGATTCGGGTTAAGGTAGAAGTCCGTGGACGAAAGTTTGTAAGTTCAGATTTATCGAATCGAGCCTTATAATAATTAATATTACTTGAATGTTTTAAAAACGTGTACGCTAGGTTTTAAAAAGAAATTAGTTCATGCGCAAAACATTTTAAGACAAATGCTTTCATTATCAGTATATTTACAGTCGCAATTAGTACAGTTCTCATTAAGATTGTAAAACATTCTTAACTGGCATTTACGATCCTGGTATAACTGTTTAAAGGCCTTGTACGGTTTCACATGTTTAATTTAAATAATGTTGTTTATTTTTAAATTATTTCTAAAAAAAAAAGAGAAAGAAGTAAGTAGCCTTACTGTAATCTTATTTATGCATATTTTAAAATGTTAATTATAAATACTCGACTTTATAAATACTGATTATATCGATTCTTGCTATTTGTTCCGTAGGTTGTCGCTTCCAGTAGAGTTACAACAAGTTGTAAATGTTTAATCGTTTCATTTTTAATATTTTACAAAACTACAAGCTATCGATAGCTTTAGTATGGAAATGAGAATTTATTTATGGGTAATGAGTAGATTTCGGTAGTCATTCCATCAAGAAATAAAAGTTTAAACTAAATTTGAAGTATAGATTATATATGTTTGTTAATACGTAGGTACATTTCTAGTTGAAATGATTACCGAAGTATACACGTTACTTATATTACGTTACCCACAATTACGTACTCTTTACCATACGAAAGCTCAGGAACTTGTATTTTTGGAAATTATTGAAAGAGAAACAAATGAAAAGTAAAAACTTGTTGTGACTTAGCTCGAATAATAATTACCCGATTCTATAATGTTGATTGAGCCATATCGTTTTCTTTGTTATATCATTTCATATCTAATACCAAAACCGATTAATATCTTCCTATTTTATTGCATTGTTAATATATTTATTTATTTTTATTAACTAGTAATAATAGTTAATAGTAAATACAAGTGAAATTTTCTAAACCGGTTTCTGTACTGAATAAGGGTTGGATATTCTAAGGGTGGAAATTTAGGGGTGAGTTTCAGCTGCCGTAACCATGGCAACGCCACCTGGTCTCCACGTGCCCCTAACAGCTGATCTCAATAACTTTACAGTATATATTTCACGTATAGCTTACTTATACAATAACAATATAATATATAAAATTTCGGTAAAAATAGATTAGCAATAGTCTATAGATAGTTATATACTCACTTAAGAGATTTTTTTGTATGCAAATACTATCAAAAAATTTCCATAATGAAATTAATGATCTAAAGGTAAATCGACTCATATATTAAAATACGTCAATGTTATTATTATTCACCTTTCAAGATATCATTTATATAATTTTTTTCTTATGTCTTACATTCTTCTTATGATACAAAATAAAAAAGGATAAGACTCTAACAAATCTACTGGTTTGAAATTAGATATATGAAATTAGAGATTTAGCGAAACTAATGAAATTATACTTTAATGTTTTTTAAGTATATTTTCCAAAATATCTTTAAATATGGTAAAATTATAAGTTCTAATATTTTATTTGAAAAACAAAATCGTAAAGTGGATAAATTAAGGATTAGAATTTTCTTATTATGTTATACAAAATAATTCTAAATGAAAAACAGTTTAAGATAACACAGTATGAAATAGCATTTTCACATAATTCCATATACTGTTTAACGAATTAAAGTAAAGTTCTTAAATCGTGTTAGGAATTAATGTTTACAGATTTATAAATTATGTATACTGTCAATTATTTATGTTAATATTAATGCCTTGTTTTCTTATGTAAATTAAATGTTAGCCTAAATACTATGGTACCGCGAGAGACTTAACTAAAACCCAGTTTATTGATCTATTCTCTTGTATACTATACGAGCACTGTTCTAGTCGAGTACCAATATTGTGGCGACGTAGAAGTTGGTCTTGTCTTCCATGTTTTTAAAATATCAATAGCTTTTTATTATATTAATTTTAATATATCTTAAATATATCTTGAATGATAATAATTGAACTTGATAATATGTGTGGAAGAAAATGGTCCTGTTAAAGGTCAATCAATTTCTCTTAGATATGGAGAAATGTTTATTAAGTAGCCAACGTTTCGACCCACTTTACAGGTCTTCTTCAGGGCTAAATATGCGAAATACAGGCAATTGAGAATTAAAAAATAGTAAAAGATTGCTAAGCATGGCAAATATATATAATAAAAGCATGGCAAATACAGACAATTGAAAATTAAAAAATTGCTAAGTATGGTAATTATAAAGGTTAAAATGTATGAGTGCATAGTATTAATAACCAAGTTACAGGAAGGTAATAAAATACATAATAAAGAAAAAAAATAAGAATAAAACATAAAGTGTTAAAATTTAAAGAATAAGGTAATGAAGTTAAAAATTAAATATTAAAGTTAAAATACATAAGTATCAGGTATCTGAATGGTAGACAATAAAGATGGGGAGGGGAGAGAACATGAGATATATATATCAATAAAGAGCTAGGGATGATCATGTGGAGCATTAACAACCATAAAAATAAAAAATAAATAAAAACTACAGTAAGTAATAAAATTAAATTAAAAATATAAAGTTATAAAAAAAAAACACAGTAAGAACAGAATATAAAAATTCAGAGGTAATAAAATAAACAATACAGTATGTAATGAAAATAAAAAATACAGAATGTAATAAATAAAGTAATAAAAATACGGCATAGTGTAATAAAAATGAAAATGTTAATAAGAAACAATTATGATAAGTAATAGAAGTTAGAAATACAGTTAACTTCCAATGGGGACGATTCTTAGCTATCTTTTACTATTTTTTAATTGTCAAATGTCTGTATTTTGCATATTTCGCCCTGAAGAAGGCCTGCAAAGTAGGTCGAAACGTTGGCTACTTAATGAACATTTCTCCATATCTATTTATTGACCTTTACCCGGACCATTTTCTTCCACATATAACTTCAATTTGGTAAAACTTTTCGTTTTTCAACTAGACACATCCTTTCTCACAGATGGGGGATCTTGTAAGTTATGAAAAAAATACTTATATAACTGATAATATAAAATCTTGATAAATAAAAGTGAAATTAAACAAAAAACAATGATGTTATGTTAATATCTCTTCCTTAAATAGAGCAGTCTGAATAAAAAGAAAAGAATTGAGTGAAAATGAAAGGTCGTAATTAAAAAAAATATATAATCACGTTATTTCTCAGAACGCATTAATTACAATTTGAACGAGATAAGAGTTTCTACTAAAAATTAAATGCAAATTTATTTGCATGAGACATGGGGAAAAATTCCGGGTCAGTGAGCAATTATAAAAACATTTACTTAGTTATTAAATACCAAAGGAAAATAAATAAAAATATTATACCAGGTGATTATAGATTATAGATGGAATATATTATCCATTAATTGACATAAATCGGTCAATAATATTAATTATTCAATTCAGTGTTACCCGCGAGCGACTTATTTGCGAAGGCTATTAAGAAACTGAGGTCGCGAATAAGAACCGTATTTCCGTTAAGAAGTAGTCTATTAATTTGGGCGCACGCGAGTTTTATATAAGCAAATTAACGAGGAATAAATTATTGATATTGAGAAATATAATAAATAAACGATGAAGGTCAATAATTAATAAAGTTGTAGCAACCCCTGTTATTAACCGTTGCATAAACAAGCAAGATTCTTTCAACAATATTAATTTATATTTTAATGAGATAAAACTATTTAATTTTACTTTGTATTCGAAAACGATTAAAAGTAAAAAAATATATATTTGTGTGTCAATTTTAACTGACAACATCAAACTTAAATAAATAAACTTTCAAATAGGAAAAATTTCAAATACTAAAATTTAAAAAAATATATCATTTCATTATTAAAGGGTTGAAAAGAATTGTATACATTCTTGTTAATAATATTTCACGACACTATCACAAAACGAAAATAGTATTAAAATGATAAAATTTCATGTTGAAATTCATTAAGTTGTTAATATTTTAACATTACGGCAATTCTTGGAGAGTGACAAGAATTGACTAGAACGTCTTCTTCTTCCTCTGACTCCTGTGTGCCGCTAAGCGTGGAGTTGCCGTCTCGGTCCACCGAGCCCATTCGTCTTTGTCCCTTCCAATTCTTCTCATCTCCGGAATGATGAGTCCTCTTGCTGCACCCAATTTTCCAATGAAGTCGGAGTACATACATCTGGATCCACCACGAAGGCGTCTTCCTTCCGGTCTAGCTTGAAAGAACCACCTCGCTTTTCGGGTATCACTGATTCTGCAGACATGCCCAAACAATTTCAATTGCCGCTCTTCCAGGATGTCCCGCACTGATCTTACTCCCAAATCTTCGCGAATCCTGTCATTTCTTATACAGTCCCTCCTTGTCTTGCCAACTATCCTTCGGAGGATCTTATTTCAGCCGCTGCCATCCTGCTTGCATGTTTATCTAGGGCCATATAATATTGCAATTACATAATTTAATACAATTTAATATAAATGGAATAAAAACTATTCGTCTTTTTTTCTAGTTATAAGGGCTGTAAAAACTATCAACTGTTTTTTGCTCATAAAACAAACAAAAAAGAAATATTATTCGCGATCACATTTCTGTAATATTTTTGTTGCTTTTGGACCAATTCATACATATTTTTACTACTTTTAATACATTTTTATATATCTGTGTTGTGGTCAGCATAACAACCACTATGCTCAAACATGCGGGTTCGTAGCCCAGCAGGTGTCCATAGGACTTTTTAACGATAGTAAAAAATCTTTATCCTGTCCTTCAGATGGGACACAAAACGGAGTTCCTTATCCTGTGTGATGTCAGGTACTCCTTGTTGATCCCTATCCTAAATATATCTGGATAAGCAAAATTGAAAGTTCACCCTGTAGCATCGTCCGGCCAGCCATAGCAGCATAAAGTAAAATGAAACAATTCTGCATTCTTATACATTGTTTAAAGTAATCCATTGTATGTATTTGTTTAGTCTCATCGAGACGGTCATTAACAGCTACTAGAGGGGATCTAAGTTTTGTTGTTTTTTTAATCAACCTATTTAATATAAAATATTCAAAAAGTTTTATTAGGTTCATTATTTTTAAAAATGTATTCATACTTTTAATGATTTAAATGATTGCAATCCAAACAGGTAAGGACGAATTCTCTTGATGTAAGCTCTGGCAAATTCCAACATACCACCCTGATCAGCGGTATTGTCTACTTTGGGTGTAAAATAAAAGAAGAAATGGACGTAATAAGGGTCCTGTGAGGTGTAATGCTGTGGTTAGCCAGCACGTTTACGAGTTACCGCTGTCAAAACCTCACCCTCGCTCGACCAGGTTAATTAAGTCGGTCCCATACACCTGGCTTGTATTACTTCCAAAATCATCTTTAATTATAGTCACCCGTGCGGGCGGATTAACCTTTTTTTTCTTTCTAATTTTTCGAATCATCAGATGCACGTTGTCAAGGATCTTGTACGCGTGAAGGATTGTAACGAATTTCCTGTTTGTCGAGAGGCGAATGTTAAGGGAGCCAACATACATGAATCCACATTAATTAGTATTTTAGTAAATCTGTATAGTGAAATCTTGGAGTCAGTAGGTAGTAGAGACTGTTCCCATAACAACGGTTGTGCAGGAGAATGATGAGAGGAAAAATACAGCATAAAAACGGAAAGAATTAATTTAACATTTACAGAAATGGGGTGAAAAAAATGCTACCGTTGCAACGCATGAAAATTCGATTAAAAACTTCTATGATGTCTAACATTACTTTAAATGTAAAATTTATTTTACTTTTCCAATGAGACCTAGACTACAAAACAGATCCACGCTACAGTAAAAAAAAACTACAGTAAATAATCCAGAAAACATTAAAAAAAGAAGTAAAAAGTGAAGAGTACCTCACCGATTTACACAAATTTGTCAAAAGATTTACAATAATTTAAAAAAAAAATATCATCTGATATTGTTATCTCATAAATAGCATATAAACATGATGATGATAATAATAATAAGTCATGATTTCACCAAAAAAAAAAAACTCGTGTTGTAGGAGCGTACCATTAAAAAATACTAAACCATGTACCAATTTCTTGTATTTCAGTGTTATATAAAACTGCCTATTACCTACCCTAGATTTTAAAAAATCGGATCAGAAAAAGACCCTCATGAAGGGTCTTATGTTAGTAAAAGGTAGAGTTTGTACTGTTTCCAAGTTAACAATTCTTCAAGGCAAGGTAAATTAGACGAGATTACTCTCATTTGTCAGATTTTGCTAAGGGTATCCACTTTATGTAGGCTGGGTGAGCCCTGTCAACACAAAAATCTAATATAAATAGTTATATTATTTCTTTATATTCTGGTTTTGACGTTTTAGGACGTCTGAGTAAATTTCACTAGAAGAAACCCGAAACTTCGGTAATCATAACTGTATTTTTTGCCCACACCTCTCTGATTTTTTAGATTAGATTGCTATTATAATGGACATTTTTAACCTAATACGTTTGATTTCTTTTACATTATTCTGAATGAGAAATGCTAGTGATACGATTCTGTTTCTGCGGTTTCAGGCACGAAAGGCGATCTCGTAGCCAACCGCAGCTTATCGACAAAAGCAGTCGTCCATGACACCTTTACCTTTTTGCCGTTCACTTTCATATTATTTTCGCCAAGCCTTTCTTCGCCGCGTGAAAGAAATGCTGTATTCACGCTTCTTGTTAATAATGTGTGTCATTCTATATAGAGTGTGTCAGATGAACCAGTTTGTCTCCCAAGAAAATGACGTGACTATTGGACGAAGTTAAGCCTTGTTATCAATATGTACTGATCAGATTGGTAAGGGTATCAAGGATATATCGAGATGTAGATGGGAGGATTACGTTAAGGGTAATCTTATGGGGTTTGGGTGATAATCCCGGAATTATAATACAGAAGTTTGCATGCAGCTATTGGTTCTATCGGCTTAGAGCCTTCGAGTTTGCTAAGCCTGCTTTATCATTGTTATAAGAAAATGAAATTTATTCATTTATTCTTTAATTTTCATTTGCACCTGCGCAATTGCGCATCCAGCAAATTTGGTCCAAGTGTTATTCTCTTTATACAACCCACATCTTCAACGATATCGTAATCGTGTGATCGTGTGAAACAGAAAATTTAACACTTAACCGAACCGTACTTTTACGATCCGCACTTCACCTATTCCATTATTTAAAAACCTATTCCACTATTTATTGTCTTCTAGATGGCCTTCAATTACAATAAAATAATTTTTATTTATTTATTAATTTAAATTGTAGTTGAGTCACGTGGTTCAATTCGCTTAAGCCGTTGACATTCAAGAAAGGGGGTGTTACTGCACCCCAAGTCTCGTCTTCCCTCGAGATGAGATCCCTTAAGTGATATATCGCTCTTGAAGTCCCCAATGTCGCCTTGTTAAATTAGATTGGATTCGGTACGTTAATTTGTAATTTAAATCTCAAGAAAGGAATGACTGTACTGTTCCACCCTGTTTGTATTACAATATCCTCCCTAGACTTTGATGAACAAACGAACTACAGAACATAGTTTCGTGAACTCTGCGAACTATGAAGGCACCTTTTCCATTAGCATCAGCCTCTCTAGATTGATGGAAACGGAATTGAAACTGACCGCGGACCAGAACCATAATTGTTCGGCCATTTGCTAGGCCTGATGGACTCCCGGATGCTTGAAGATCGTGCAGTTTCCCTTCTGGGCATAGCGGATGATCCGAGGAACTCATCGAGAACTCGACTCCTGTATAGGGTATATACAATAGAGTAGCGAATTGTCGGGGTTGGTTGTCCCTCAAAAGCTATTGTCGCAAAAACTTATTCCGACCGCACTTCACGCTTTCCAGACAGTTCCATTACTTCGCTTCTATGCACATCGTGGAGGTTTTCTTACAAAAACGATTTGATTAACCGGGTATTAGGTAATAATATATTTATAATTATTGTTACAATAGTATTTATTTAGTTATTATTTATATAAGTATACAATTTTTGTAATAACTGATTGGCTAGAGCATAGGCCAAGAAATATAACAGTAACTTACAATAAAATACAGTAAAATACAATAAAATACAGGGGATGTTTATGCATATCTAGACTGAATCAATAACGCAATATTTTGAAGAAGACTTCAGCTAGAAATAAGTCTTAGCAAATTTTGTTTACTTCCTTGTATAGATACTCCCTTATTACATGATATTACTGTGCTTCACTTCATAGTTGGGAAGCGGAATAGCTCAGTTTGTGTAGCACTGAGTTATGGTGAAGATCCCGGGTTCAAGCCAGTTGTGGTAGTTAAATTATTTGAACTCACCCAACATCTATGAATTGGGTACCCTATATACTAGTAATGAATCCAAAATCCTTCATTGATTGTACTGGTACAGTTGTATTTATTTTTTAGTGCACATAGATTTAAACATTTGATTATTATGTAATAAACGGGAATGCAATACTATGTAATATTATCATTGAAAAAACTCAGCTTCCAATCAAATCATCTATTCTTTTAAACTATGCCGTTTCGACACATAAATGTCATTTTCAATATTTTAAAAGCATCATCATCCTATATAACTTTAAAAAGTTACAAGTCAAAATTCTCATAAAAATGTATTGTAACCATAGTCTTGGAGGATAGCTGATCCCCAAGAAAATTTAAAATTTTTTTTAAATTATTTTGACTTGTAACTTTTTTAAAGTTATATAGGATGTCGATGATTTTAAAATATTGAAAATGGCATTTAAGTGTCGAAACGTCATTGTTTAAAAGAATAAATGAATTGGCTGGAAGCTGGGTTTATTAAATGATAATATTACATAGATTTAAACATAAATATTCAATTTAATTATTTTTTAATCCATTTTGGTTAGTTTCTTCTTGACGTTTGTACGGTTCCCGGAAAACTCAAAAACAGTATGCCATGAGCTGTAAGCCCGTGATAAGTTTTAGAAGTGGTGTGACACAGGAAATGTTAGTTACCTATTTATTTTATATTTCAAAGATTATTTAACTTAATTTAAGGATAGTGATAGTTGGGGGTGCAGTCAATGGAGACACCATAATAAGTGCATACTTATTTATTGTTTACCGACGTTTCGACCTACTTTGTAATATACGGAGCGGGTGCAGGGAAAGGCAACTGGCAACTCAATTTTATATAATTGATGATTCAAGGTAACGACAGATTTAAACAATCCATCTAATATTTAAAAACAAAACGAAGTATTGTCATATTTGATTAAATTATGCTGAACTATGAACTAAGCCATATTAAATGTTAGAAATCAATAATATTTCAGGAAAATAAAAACATTCTTAAAGCTACAAAATTGCAGAGGGCTCTGCCTGTAGCTATGTATAAATTTAATTTCTTATTTTAGTTTTACTTTATATCGGAACAGTAATTTTTTAGGCATCAGTACAATTCACTAGCAACGTCCCATTCGCTCCCACTATGTGGGAAGGAAGTCGGCCATGCATGACCCTGATCATTTAAGTCCTTAACAAACCACGGGGTTATTACTTCCAAATTACCGATCCCGCTAGATGGCTTCCTCCTACCGCTCAGAATCTGTAATGGCTTCTGTTCAGAAGAATATTCCCTTCAAGGTACCGTCTCGGGTTGTGTGTAACGCGCAATGAAACAATGGGAAAACAGGTCATTGTTTTGCAAGTTCACTTTAAAAGATGCAACATTTTTAGTTTTGTTTTAATTGGTGTGAAAAAACAATTATTTCATCAGATTTCCTGAATTAGAAACAGCTTTTTCATTAAAAAAAATCTCAGCTATCATTTATTATATAAGATTGAACAATAGACCAATTTAATACATCAGATTAAACCCTTAATTACCTATAAACAAATAAATAAAAAAGGCTTAGAGAATCCTATGCCTACCCCATTACATAATATTACACCGGAACATTCCCAACCATATGTTGGAATTAAAATTAAAATTAAATACACGAGATTTAACTCTCTAATGGAAGAAAAGATAAAGATTTTGGGAACAATGAAAAATTAAAAAATGTTTATTACAAAAGACTTTGTTGATTTCTTCTGGTTTAGACCGTGTAGATAAATCTTTCGCCAACCATGCTGCTGACTTCCTCAGGGCTGAGATGAGAATGATTCCTCATTGCTCATTCTCATCTCTGCCCTGAGGTCAGCAGCATGGTTGACGAAAGGTTGGCAAAAAATTTATCTACACGGTCTAAACCAGAAGAAATCAACAAAGTCTTTTGTAATAATTGTGGTCGTGGAAACCTAAAAGCATATTTATGTTTATTAATATTTAAATTCCCTACATAGGAGGTTACTAAGTTGGAAGATGTGATACTATTAGTGAAAAATATATTTTCAGGCATTGAAATAAGTTTATCCGATTAATTAATGAATTAATAATTGTTACATACCGTGAAAAATAACAATCTTTAAAATAAAAAAATAAAGAAACAGTGAGAATTATTCAGAGAATTTAAATTGCTCAGCGAAACCATTAAACAACCTTGTGTTGTCGGTGTTTGTGGAACAGACAATAATTAAACTTTGCTAAGAAAATCATCTTTGCAATAAACAAAATAATTAGCGCAGTCAATTTTGAAAACGTTAATTTGTTTCCGCTTCACAGAATCTGATATTCTTGTAGAAGTTCCTCCAAACAAGATATAAATACTTGTCAACTTCTTTAGAAGTCTTTTCGGGGTATTGCTTTGAAGTTACCGTATGAGTACTAATCTGTTGTTTCGCTATTTAAATGGATATGCGCAAAGTTATTTTGCGTTACTATGTTAAATTTGTCATATTAATTTAACAAAAAAAAACTGTACTACTACATGTCATGAAGAGTGTTGAGTTCAGTATACGGTAGAGACTGGATTGCTTCTAAACAAACGGTTGTGCAGGGAAGCAGACAAGGTCTGTTCTTGTCAAAATTTTTGTAAGTTGTTCGGGGACCGAACGAGCGTACGTACAAACGTCACGAAGAGGCGTAATCAAAATGGATTTAAGAACGATCGAATTAGAAATTTGGTCGATATCTAAAAATCGAAAATTTCGCTAGTATAATGTTCCTGTATTACTACAACCTTGGTGTCGGGCTCAGTAAATGTGCAACGATATTAGAGGGACGTGATTTGACTTAGACCAAGCTCAACTTGGTTTCCCCCTAAATAAAGTTTACTTTATAGAGCCTGGGTGAGCCTTGGAAAGGTCTGCGAATTCCACAGCATCCATCTATGTTAGTTAAAGGAGGTAATCATTTATCTGCTTAATGCTGCATTTGAATCCGGGATCTGCAGTGCAGCATCTCACAGCCCTACACACTAAGCTGCCCCACTCCCCTAATTTATCAAATACGATGTATTTTTAAACCTTGACGAATTTCACGCGTTGTTCCCATGATATTAGCCTTGGCATCATATTACTTATGTATCCTCCCTTGCTTGGACGACATCGGAATAATTAAGAGGCGCTAGACGCTCTCTAAGTCCAATGTATGCAGACGCCAGGAACACTCCTGCCCGTGTGTCTTCGTCACCGACTGTTATGCTCATTACAGACAGCAGTCTGCACGCACGGTAGCTAATGAATATTCCTAGAATGACCGCTACGTGATCAGAATCTATACTGGATACTCGAGTATTCGATCGGCTACGAGCTACGCCTATAGACCTGCACGAAATCGTAAACAGTCCAAAAAACAAAACAAAACAAAAAACAGTAAGCATTATAGAATCCATTCGAACCTTTACTGGACACAGATTTTGTGACAGAAAAAATATTTGTTCAACATGTCTTGTTGGTAACATCATAGATTCTATTACATGGTTGTTGTAGAATCAATACTGTATTCATCTTTAATATATATTAAAGGAACCCTAACAAGAAATAACTTTGTATAGACTGTTAATAAAATAATTTTAACGCGGTTACCTGTGGTGTAGTGATTAGCATAAGAACACTCTATGCTACAGATCGCGAGATTTGTAGGTTTCCTTAGGATTTTTCAAAACTAGTATAACGTATTACTTACGAACAAATTAAGCTTCTGTTTATTCGATTAAGATAGTATTCATTTTTATTGGGTCCTTGGTCGTACCGTCCTTCAGAAGTGGCACAAAAATTCCGTCTATTAGTTAAAGATCGCTATCCTAATTATAGCTGCATAGGTAAAATTTAGGATTCCCCCTGTAGCATCTTACGATTAGCTATATCAACATAAAGTAACGTTAAATACATTAAACAATTTTTTTTATAATAAAACTTAAAATTATATGTACGATAAAAAGTTTCATAACAGCACTGCATTACGCTTATTTGTTTACTTGATACTTTTCTTTTTTGTCTGTGATATTTCATTAAAATCGTAAATATTTAAAGGATTTACATACAATCCTTCGACTATTTATGGTAACAAGAAAATATTACCTCTAAAACGTATTATGCAAACAATTTTTTTAAAAAAATATTATTATATATTGTATAACATATAATATATGTTAAAGTTTTTTAGTTTTTACTGTTAAAGTTTTTTCGGTCCGCGGGCCAATACCCAAACCCAAATACTCCAGATAACTCTTAACGCAATCTTTCCACTTATGGCTTGGTCCAACCCCTCAGAGGCCTCCCAATCGTCACAACGCTTACCACCTTTTTAGGGATACGCTCGATAGCATGCCCATCTTATTCTTTGCGACGCTAACACATGAATAATATTAATCGGGGACATTCTTCGCAATATCGGGTTGTGCAATCTCCTATATTCCCCAGTGGTATCATCCTTTTTTGGGCCAAATATTCTACGCACCACCTTATTTTCGAATACTTTAGTATTTTACAAAATATCAATAATTTGTTAAGATGTTCATAAAAATTGTTAAAGAATAACAAATCTATAACGTATAGAGTTTAACGAAAATTACAAACATGGTTGGGTTTGTGAAGGAAGAGTAATACACTAGCTCATTAGGATTCAGCCGAGAAACCGACTACTGTGTGCCTTCTGAATTAGCTCCGCGTCGTCAATACCTTAGCCAGTTCTTCGGATAATTAGCAACAAGACTTCTTTTTTTCTTATTGGCTCCTTCGTTACTTCAGGGGGTGCGTTGAACTTTTCTGTACCAGTCACCGGAAGACACAGGACAGTTTTTGGAATCATTCCATAATCTGCTTGTGTCTGTGTGTAACCAAAACTTACAAGTCATTATGAGTTATAAATGACCGCTGGCATGTAAATTTAGCTAAATATCCTTCAAAAGAACACTGTCAAAACTCAAAAACATAAGTTCTATGTGACTTGAAAAAAAAAATAAAACTTTGGTATTGGTAGACCAAAGCATTCCTATTGTAATGATGGTATTAAAATTATTTTATTAACCATTAGAAAATTTTTAAAAGCTTGAAACAAACAGAAGGAGCGATATATTTAGCCCTGGATTTAATATCAGATTGTTTTAACAATAATTTAAGCTTATGTTTATTCTGTCAAAATCGTATAAATTATTTATTTTATTTTTTTTTTCAGAGACACAACTCCTACGCGCTGAGGTACTGGATCTGCGAAGCACTCTGCCTTGTCAACATCATCGGCCAGCTCTACATGATGAACAGATTCTTCGATGGAGAGTTCATGTCCTACGGTCTTCGTGTGATGACTTTCTCTGAACAGGCGCAAGAAGATAGGATCGACCCAATGGTCTACGTCTTCCCCAGGGTGACCAAGTGCACCTTCCACAAGTTCGGTCCTTCCGGATCGCTGCAGAAACACGACTCCCTGTGCGTCCTCCCCCTGAACATCGTCAACGAGAAGACATACATCCTCATATGGTTCTGGTTCATCATCCTCGCGACCCTCCTGACTTTGCTCATCATATACAGAGCAGTAATACTGACTTGCCCGTCCATCAGGCCGAGACTCCTCAGAGCACGCAATAGGATGGTACCTCTGGAAGTGGCGGAAGCGATCTCGAGAAAGACGAGCATCGGAGATTGGTGGATACTCTACATGCTCTGCAGGAACATGGATCCCTTGATATACAGGGACGTCGTCTCGGAACTTGCAAAGAAAATAGAATCGAAAAGAAGCAACAGTCAGTAGGCATTATATCTTGGACAGTGCGTGAAGCCAGCAGTAACTTTGAATTTTTTTTTGACAATCCTGTAGATTGTTAAATGTTGCTTAAGCTCAGTTGTTTGTTTTGGATTGAAAATTAGGATTATATATTTCGATTAATGAAAATTCCGTTTTCAAATGCGTCTTCCAATCCACAAAAATTTCTTCAAAAATATATTTTGTGATTAGTTTAGTCTAGATATTCTTGGACGAAAAGACTGTTTAGGTTTTTAAGAATTCCATTTCACTTGTGAAAATACTTAAACATATCAGTGTTCATATCGAATTAAGACTTACTACATTGGCGTAAGTAAATACTGAAATATACAACTGGGCTAGATTTATATGAGACAAGCTCATGATAAAAAATCTGAGCAATTTTTGCTTCTGGCGCAAGCACATAAACCCAAGACTGAAATCAGTGCCTTGAACGCTTCCCCCTTGTATTGACTGTGATTGTAAATTCCTATATTTAAGGTTATGGTTGATGAAGATTGTTAAATTGTATACAATGAATCTATTCGATTTATGTTTATTTATGTAATTTACTATGTAAATAGCCTTTCGTATATCTGTTGGTTAAACAATTGAATAAATTATTAGCCAGTATTTATAAAATGTAAATTTTTGTATAACCGTCGAGTTATTAATGTGTTATCATAATGCATGCAATTGAATTGATTGATCTAAATTTTATTTATTATTTTTCCCTGATTTTTTAAAAATATTATTATTTTAAATTCTTTTTTTTTTTTAATGGCACCTATTATGAAAAACTTCTAAGACTGCGTATGTAAAAATTACTAGAATCATTCCATACTTAACGTCCCGTACAAATTCTTATTGCCTTAGCAGTTATATTGAAATAAATTAATGTAGTAATAATTAATAATTAGAATTATCTAGTTTCTGCTCAAAAACATAATATATTTTTTATATTGTGCCGTATTTTGAGAATCAGACTTTGAATATATTTGGTATCTACTTGACTATATTTTTTACATTTTTGCTTTTTATTTCATATCAATATACATTGTAAGAATTGTATTTAGACATTTAAATATAGCTGATTTATTATAATATTTAATTTTTATTTTTTTAAAGTTCCTTCCTTATTTCCCAAACTATAAGACCTTAAATGTTAAGGGCTACTCAATAATGTTTATAGGGGCTTAAATAAAGGTGTAATAAATTATAAAGAAGTATACTTAAAATTTTGAAACATTCAGTATAGTAGAATTGACTCCAGAAATTGTATTTCAATAATAAAAAATGTTATAATCAAAAAGATCTGAAAATGACCGGAATTACACAAGAAAACATCCACAAACAGGTAAGCTACAGATTTAAAGTGCTAAGTTGACCAAGAGGAGAAACCAAAGACTTGGGCAGCATAGTCTCAAGAGAGAAACTAATAGAAGAATAGTCTCTACTATATACTGAACATCCCACGACCCTTTATGGGTTTTACTTATATAATTTTTTTTTTTTTGTAGCTTTATACATTGAATTAATGACAACTATTCATTATAAATATACGATATAATAAAAATATCAAACATATTGCAATCATTAAAACACTCTAATAAATTAATTATAGGGAAGTCGGATTTATTCGCTAAAAGCTGAATTAAATAATTGCCACGGCCTACTCACTAATTAACCTTAAAGGGCCAATTGTCACTGATAGGATGATGCCTGAGGTTTATTGAAATCAATTGGAAAACAGGAGGATGCCGAAACGATCATAATAATCTATGATATAGCATATAATATGATATATACGGGGGTCCAAAAATATCACGGTTACTACAACAATAAATATAAACATTTTTTAAAACATTTGATCGTAACTGTTTTTATTAATAATAAATTATAATTAAACCAGTAAAAAAATAATAAATAACTAAAATATAAAATATATAATATGTATGTATAGGGGACCCGAAATTCTATAGTGACTATATCGATAAATGCATGTTTTTTAACCATAAAAAGCATTTCAGGTTTGAACCCTGGATAGCAATTGTTTTTATTAAAGAAATTTGTTATCAGTAAAAAAACAAAAATAAATGACTAAAATATCAAAAGGACAATGTCATAACTCAAAAAATCCAATTTTTCAATAGAGCTATTTGAAAGTTTCATGTGAGTAAAAAAATAAATAAAAATTGGGTAATGGTAAAGAAAAACATTCCTATTGTAATGACGATATTAAAATTCTTATGTTAACCATTAGAAAACTTTTAAAAGCTTGAAACTCTTTTGATTTTAACTTTAGTCATTATTCCTACAAAACTTCAAAAGTTCAAACATGATACAACTCAGAATATGACTTTATTTGACAAAAAAAAAAACACCTTGGAAAAGGAATATCAGATATATTCTTCGTGTTTCTGTCCCAGGATTCTAGTCCCTGAATTAAAAATTATCAACCAATACCATTGCTATTGAAGGCTTAACTCAAAATTCCAAACTTTGATAAAAGGAAGAAAATGGTCCGGGTTGAGGTCAGAAAAAAATCGCTTAAATACAGAAAAATATTTATTTTAAATCCAACATTGCAGGTCAATATTTTATGTCTCTTACAGATTTTGCCCTGAAGAAGACCTGCAATCTGGTTCAGAACGATGACTTTAAAATAAATAGATCTCAATTAAGAGATTTTATTCTTACCTTCACCCGGACCGGTTTCTTCCTCATTTATATAACATTGCTAATTTTATTCAAGACTTATTATTAATAGTTTATGATAGCAAACGTCTTTCGATTACGATAATTGCATATAATGCCATGAGCTAGCTATACTACGAGTTACATTCAGTAAATTCCTTAAATCCGTATAGTTTTTAAGTTTATTGAGTCTGTCAATAATTTACATTAGCAATTTTCATATAGATGTTTTGAAAAAATAAAATGGTTAATCTGATCAATCAAGTGAAAAAGGCAGATTAAATAAATGGATTTGATCTGTCAGATGTGAAGTCGTTAACCCCAAGATGGTTCATCGCACTCGTTAAAAACCGATCCTCCTTCTTGGAATCTGATTTCAGGGGAATGAGATACCTAGAACTGGATGGAGATCTAAGAAGTGGTTAGAAAGTAGAACTGGATAAGAAGAAAAAGAACGCTAGAGGTAGAAGGCCTGATATGGGGTGAGTGGTGAGAGGATCCCTCCCCGGGCCATCGTCTCATCTCCAGCTGCGATGCTCTACTTCTCAACAACGCTCACTGTTACTGGAATAAACCATATTTCTTTTGGAGTATGGTGGGTCTTAAACGTATCATTACAAAACTGGAAGCATTAGCTGGAAGCTTGATTCCACAAAAGTGGAATCATGATTCAAAGGAGTAAGTTGCTATATTACGGTAGAAGATTCATTATTTAGACGTAAAAAAAAAAATAATAATAATCTACCCGAAGGCTCTATGCCGATACCAACGATGTTCGCTAACATATTTCCATCCACGGGCCACTAACCAAACCAAAATCCGCCAGATCACACTTAATCCTCCCATCCACGCCTCGTTCTACCCCTCAGACGTTTACCAGTCAGCAAATTGCTTCTTAAATTTTAGGAATTCGTTCCTTCCCGAACCCTGCAACTTTACAAACCCATCTTAATCTTCGCGACGCTAATGTTAACCGGGTACACACTCCGCAATTCCGCGTTGTGTAACCTTCATTGTCCAGCAGTCTCCTCCTTTTTTGATCCAAATATTCTGCGCCTTATTTTCGAATAGCTTTAGACGTTTTTCATCCTTCAGAGTTAGCAGTCAAGTTTCACATCCGTAAAGAAGAGTTGAACTCTTCTCGACATGTTCGAACTTACTCCTTCCTAAAACAATACTCCTAAAGACTTCTCTTCTTCTGCTACTGGCCATAAACATAGTTTTATCTGAATTTATTTCCGGCCCTATTTCCTCACCTGTATTCATCAACGTTTCTCTATTTAGTTTCATAGATTTAAAAAATAAGAAGAAATAATTTTGAAATACTTGATAATGTAAAGGCAGATTTTAATTTGATTTAATAGATTTATCAATTGATTAAATGCAAAAAATCTCACATTACATACTATTCAAACCCTTCAGTAAAAATTCCTTCGTTATATTACTAATTGTCCCTTCTACATAATTAATAAATCATTAAACAAAAACTTGAACATACTACTCGTACTGACACAATCTAGAACCACTCCAAAAAACTTCCTAACTTACTTAATGCAGACTTAAACTTTCTGGTATAACATTGATGACCAAGACATTATCCGGCCAATAGACTGAAAGGTCACTGGAGCAGGGATCTTCGACAAAGAGAGTTAATAATAATCGTGATACTTCATAATATTATTGTATTTTAAATTACGATTCGGTTCAGAAGTAAACAGCTAGTGGAGTTTGAGCAGACTGACCAACAGTTAACAAACACTTTCTAGTTGCTTTCGGTTGCATAACGGATCTCGGCCCAGAAGGCTGGCCTTCACTGTATCGCTAGACTATTGGGCTTCGAAGTAACTTATTTAAGCAGCGGCGAAGTAGGTTGTGTAATATTTAATCCAGGCGGATATTAAAACTTTCGCTCTAATAAATAAGTGTAGTATCTAGTACGTAGCTATAATAATTTCCTACTTTTAGATATTAAATTCATTAACTAACTAAGGAACATCGTCCGGGTGAGGTTCGGAAAAACAAGAGTTCGAATAACCGTATTTCGCTTTAAAAAATTGAAATGCCAACAATTTGTTTACTGTGTAATATGCAAATTAAACATATAAACGTAAATATATATGTCCGTACAAACAAAAACATCGCTTAACCTTTATTTTCATTTGGACTACAGTTATTTAACTTGAAACCTATTGAAAAAGAAAAAAGAAAATCTGAAGTACATACTCAAAATGCTGGAAAATAACTAACCAGCTAGCGTTTCGTCAATTTGTGCATCATCAGAATATATCCTAACATGTACCACTAAAACCTACACTAAAAGGGGGACTTCTTTAATACACGGGGGAGGCTGTACTGTTGCTAGGACAGCGTTTGTACAGGTAGGTGATTTGTCAGAGATCACGTTCAACCGCCAGATTTTCTCCCAATTAAGGGTGCCCATTTTACATAGGCTGGGAGAGCACAAGGAGGATCTGTAAATCCCACAGGTCCGTCCGTAGCTGTGAACAGATTAAATAATCTATCTATAATATAGCCGGATTTGAACCCGGAACCGTCAACACTCCACTGTGAAGTACTCCTCCACCTTGCATCATCAGGCTGTGAGCAAAAAATCCACATCAATAAAGATGGATTTCAGCACATCCCACGTCAACAGTCCAACAACTCATCAAATAGAGAAAATAAACTATATGGTCAACCAAACACCCACAAACTCATACAAATAGAATCTGATTGTAGTCTGATAGCTGTCTTTGATGTCTTTTGTCGAGTCTGTTTTCGATTGCGAAATTGTCGATGTGAGGTGTGCTGCATTGAATCTGCAAACATTGATTGGTTAGCAGTTTTCCTGTATTTTAGATACTTAAGGCCTTCGTTTTTAGATTTTTAATTAATCTGTGCTTCATTTTGCCATGGGAAATGATTACTTGCAAGCCTACCTCCACCGCATTAGCATCGCCACCGGTGAAACCTGCCCGTTGTATAATCTTGCAAGAATGGACAGCGAACACTTACCGAACTGCCAGGCTCTATCGTTCCCGGCTTACGGCATCATAAATCGGTACTGGGATGTTCGACGTCGAATGGTTGAGGAACCACGAACAGGCATTGGATAAAGAAAGAAGAAAGAAAGATTATTAATTTTCCAATAGAATTCTAGTTTAATAACTATTGTTAAAATGCAGCTTTAAGAGCTGCTTTTAGCCCATATTTTTTACTTATTTATAAAGATGGGCAGAAAATAATTAGTTTGCTTTGTTGGAATGTCAAAAAGTTATTTTTTATATTTTTTTCTAAACTAAAGAATAGACTTCTATATAAATCCTCTAAGCACTATATCTTTCCCAACTGATTCATATAGGATATCTTTTGTTCCTTTTTTTTATTGTACTCTACCCCAATCAAGAATTCGCCTGGAGCAATATTAGGCCGTCAGAACTGAAACAAACCCTTCTTTTTTTTCTTCCCAACACTATACCTGTCTCTGTCGGTAATTAACTCCTACTGCATACACTATAGCTAATTATTTTTTGGGTCTCTCTTTTTTATAATTTTTTTATTTGTTTTTTTTCTTTCTGTACCACGTTTTCTTTCGGTTAATGTACGGAAAGAGTAGAGGATCGCTGGTAAACTATTTCTTCCGAAAAGATCTCACATTCCAGAGATCTTATAAATGTTTTGCCAGATCGATAACAGTCACATCAATAAGATTATACAATAAAAACTGTGAACCATTATAATTCAAAGTGTGAAATAAAAATTGTGAACCATTTCATATAATAACGGGACTCAGACAAGGAGATGGGTTATCACCAGTGCTTTTTAACGGGTTACTGGGCAAGAACATGAAGGAGCCTGAAAGGAACAATTCAGGTGCAACCCTAGGGATTAAGAAGAATCACGTCAAAATTAAATGCCTCGCATATGCGGACCACCTTTTTATCGCTTTTAGCAGAAAGAGAAGAGGCGATTGCCCAAATAAACACCCTCTCGGAAATAGCGAGGAAAACAGGCATACAAATATCTTTTGAGAAAATGGAACTGATGACCACAGACTCGGGTTTTAAGAAGAAAACGGTTGAAACCACTTACGGGGCAATTAAAGTGACTCAGAGATTTAAATATCAGAGAGGGGGGTTTGAGGAGAAGGTCGCCAAAATGGAGAAATTAATCTTTGTCACCAGTAGTTTTTATAACAAGAAGAACTTATTTATTAAAGCTAGGATACGACATTATAACACAGTCATCAAGCCGGTAATACTTAGTGGAACAGAAACCTCTTGTCTTCCCAGCCTAAAGAGGCTTCTGAAAATAGAAAGAAGAATTCTCAGAAGAATCTACGGACCTAGGAGAACACCTGAAGGATACAGGTTGAGGTCGAATCAAGAAATCTATAAGGAAACAACAGACTTAGAAACTGGCGTTAGGGAGGGAAGGCTAAGGTTCTATGGACACATAATGAGGATGAATCCTGAAAGACTGAAGTATAAAATTTTTCAGCGAATCCACTGCCACAAAAATTCAACAGGATATTTCAAACAACTTAAGGATGACATGGACCAAGTGGCGCTAACAGACCAGGATTGTTTTGACAGAGATGAATACAGAAGGACGCTCAAGGCAATAAAGGTTCTTGTGGGAAAAAAGCGTCCCAAAAAGGGTCTAACGTGATCTGAGGAGAGAAAACTTAGGCACGCAAAGCTCATGAAGAGTAAACAGATGAAGAAGAAGCATTAGAGTTATAATATTCACGTCTTCTTTCGTGAGAAAAAAAAACACTACAACTGGAACTCATACTTTTTTCAATGCCTGCGCCTGCTTTTCTAAAACGCTTAAATCGACCAACCATGTTTCCGCCTGTTTCATTATCTTATTCTACATAAAAGTATGAATATGTTAATAAGTATTATACAATTTTGTAAAATAGAAAAAAATAACTTTCTCACTTTCGAACTTCGACTTTCGATACAAATCTGATCTATTTTTTTTAGATTATCTAGAAAATGGAATTTAAGATAGACTATAGATCAACTGAAAGCATAAGGTAAATACACGCCTAAGATGGATTTTTTAATAAATCAGGAAGAATTTATCTGAAAATTTGTAGTGTAATAATTAATTTAAATCAATGCAGAATTTAATTTCTAGCTTTAGCAACTACATAACTTTGTTTTTACTATTCATCTAACCAGACGACATACACTTTGGAGCATCGGATCTTTGTTGTAGTTATTGTTGTACTTTATATAAATTATGTGTTATAAGTTTACTGGCATAAAGTTCATTATAAAACATCCTGTGTTTTGATGAGATCAAAGCAACGTTCTGCTTCTGTCGTTCTAAAGATATCTTTTAATAATAAATCGCTGTCCATGTTACAGAGTTCGAAGACGCAGTGTCCTTATGTGTATAACGACTGTTGAGATTTCGTCATGTACATTTATCAGAGTATATTAACTGTAGAAATTTTATTAAGAATATTTCTATCTAGATATTTCTTAAATAAACATGGTAAAATGAAAACAAAAGCAAAATTTTTTAATTAAGTGAAATTTACAACAAGTAAATAGTATGAATGATACAAAATGGGATGAGATAAAGGCAATAAAGAAACTACCCAGTGGAGGTACTGAAATAACAATTCAACTGGAGTCCAGTGGTACGCATTAACTACTTACTAAACCCAAGATCGCGGGTTCGTGGTCCTAGGATATTTTAAAAGTAGTAAAAATTCCTTGTTTATGCCGTCCTTCGAAAGAGACGTTAAACGGGGGTCCCGAGCTTATACGATGTCATTAACTCAATAAAAATCCCTATCCTAATTAAACCTGGATAGGCAAAATTTAGACTAGCCATAGGGCATAAAGTGGCGTTAAATAAACAAACCAACAAATTCAACTTAAAACGTCACGAGTTTTGGAACGCCACGGAAGATAATCAGAAATTGATGAGGTTTGATAGGGAATGAAGTTTTCCATGAAAGGTTTGATATCGATTCCAGGCCAAACGAGCAACAAATGGGTCATTGTGGATGATTTCATTCGTAACAAGTAAGGATTTTGCGGATGATTTTGAATGGTTAGGATTGGGTCCAAGCGGTATTCGATGTCTTAGTGGAGTCCCTAAGCTCTTAAGTCCAAATAGGTCTTATTATAGTCAAGTATCTAAGATTTTTGTTATTCATTGGGAGCTTAGAGGCCTTGTGTTGTAAGTGATGAAGTAGTAGCCTGAAACGTCTTATCAAACTAATAAATGAATTACAGAGGCGGAGTAATTAAACATGTAGGATTAGGTAGCAATTAAGCTGCTCAGTACTAATAACTTATTCGTATTTTATTAAATATGTTACTTATGGTATCTATCAATATCCATATTTATTAATTTTATTTTATTTTATTTTTTTTACAGATCCAAAATTCCCTACCTTGTTTGATAGAGTTGAAACAATAAAATTTATTATTAAAATTAATTAATTTCTTGAAACAAATTGAATACTTTCATATGCTTGAGACTCCTAAATTAATAGAACACTCATATAAATTCCACTTCTTACCGAACCCTCCAGTAATACGAAGTAAGCTCTTGGGGTCTTGAACTAAGCCTTGGGGTGGTTGACCCAGGCACCAGCCATGACGGTGGCACGTCCCATTGTGGTGGATGTGGAACTCTCAGTTCTCGACAGCTGAGGGCTTCATGTGGTTTCTTCGCAGCCTCGAATTTCACTTCTCCTTGTTTTGCATTTCGCAGGAGGTACTCGGCTCGTGTCAATACCCTACTGGGCTTTCTTATGCACTGCATGCGTTGTAGAAAGAGAGAAAAAAGTATAGACCTTAGTGTTTAAGTATAGACGATACTTTATACTGCTATGGCTAATCAGAAGATGCTATAGAAGGAATCCTAATTTTGCCTATCCAGATAAGATTAGGATAGGGACCATTAACGAATACCTGATCCCGTAAATGCTCGAGACATCTATTTTAACGCGCCTCAGAAGAACGGAATAACCAAGAATTTTTATTTTAAAAAGCCATAATAGCTATGCATCTCTCATATAAAATAAAATTAAAAAGCCTCTTTATAGCCTCCAAAACCGTGTGATCCCAGTTAAAAAAATCCTCCCACACACGCCTCGGTTATCATAAGTTTAAATACTAAACTTGATTCGTGTGATAAATTTCGACCTTCACTCTCTTGGTGAAAATGACCGGAACACTGTTACACAAGCGTTTACTTCACTGGTTGGAATGTATAAATAAGTTCGATAAAACAAAACAACTTTTCCCTTCCTTCCGAATCACGTGCCTTTTTCTGGAACACCCAGGCAGAACCAGGGTCATTACCCTCAGTAGTTGGTAAATAAACAGTGAGCTGTTAGATCTTAAGAAGCGTGTATCCTCATCGACTGGCCACACACAACCTCACTTCCCGTCTGATCCGTCACGCCGGATGTAAAGACGGTCTTCAGTGTCGGAATCAATGCACCCAATAGCGTAATTACAACAAATGCTTATATAATTATGCTTAAAATGTAGTTATTATTCACGTCAGATCCACGTAAGACTATTAAAGGAACTATGTGAAAGAATGGCCCGGGTGGAGGTCAAAAATTTGGGAGAAATGTTTATTACAGAGCCAACGTTTCGACCCATATTGCAGGTCTTCTTCAGGGCTGTCAAGGGGAGTACGGGGGAGAGAGCCCGGTGTGGTTTCGTCACTAACTACTCACATAACTGAAAAGGTTGGCTTAATAAGGTCAACTAATATTAATTATTCAAGAAAAATATTTTAGGAATTATTTTGTGACTTCCACTCTGACCGTTTTCTTCTCTGTATTTAAACGGTCGATTAACTATTAATTATTCATAAAATGTTAAGTTGGTTACATATGCTACTATTATTTCACGACAATACTTTTTTTATTAACAGCATTAATATAACCGAACTATTGCTCTGAGAGGAATTCAGTCTGAAGAATGCTGCGGTGACATTCATACTAATGTAGGAGTGATTGAATTATACATTATGAGAATCATTAGCGATACTGTCCACGTTATTAATGATGCAAGAGGAGTATAGCGAAAATTAATTAGTCGATAAATTCCATTGACAGTCGAAGATAAACAGAAATGGCGGCAGTCTGAACATTTTTTTGTTTTTAATAATTTAAGTTTATTGTGAACATATGGATTCTTGGCTGTCAACTGATTAAATAAATTTTAAACAATCGGATTTGAACCCGAGGCCTTCGGCAGGGCAACTCAACATCGTAATTGAGCTATCCCGCTCCAAATAAATATGAATAGTCGTCAATAATAAGCAATACAGTTTTTAGAAAGCTTCTTTTAATTAACTTCTTATTCATGTTCATTTAGAATTCACATTACTGAATGGGCCTCTGGGAAATTTTCATTGATCATAATGAGTTCGCGATGAGAGTGTCACATCACTTAGTGCGTGATTGCGAATGTTAATATTATCAGGTACCCTTGACAGAACAATGCAGTGCCTCGGCCTCCTCCAGGTCTGACCACATGCCAAGGATGTTCTACTTATGTGGCTTTTCATACGTGGGTACTTCCTTGCACTATCAGATCCATTGCGTCCTAGTAATCATCGACCGCAACCTTCAAAACCTTCGACCTCTCTATAGAAGATATTTATCATTCCTTGCTAATCCTAATCTACCTTAGTAGCCTTTCACTTCCGGTTATGAAAAATTAGATAAACTATTCTTAATGTCCTGGTAATGGATAACAGCAAAAGCAAGCTTTGGTCATAAGCAAACAAGTAGGTTCATCCTATAAGAACTAGCATCTATATCAGTCAGTGCCGCAGGTCGTCGCTTCGATTTAAGTAACAAGTGTTAACATTTCGTGTATTTCTTTTCGATATTCTTATAATAAATAACCATGTAATAGTGAAATAAAAATAACCTTGATTTTTAGAGTAGAATATAATTGAACAGTAACTTTATTCTGCGGCTAAGTCCCTTTAGAATAACAAACATGAACAGAAAAAGTAAGATAATGCATATATGGCCAACAGAATACATAACACAAATCATATATTCTGTAAAAAGTGACAAAAATAATAAATAAATAAATAATAATAATAAGTAAAGAAAAAATACGAATCCTGATAAGATATCAAGCAATTAAAGAGAACAGATAAACCAATAAAAACTTTAAAATGCATGAGCTGGCATACAATTATTTCTTTACATGAAGTATACCTTCTTTAAAAGCAAAATTAAAACGACTAAACAACAAAATAAGTTATTCAATACATTTCATTCTAAGCCAATGACTAGCCTGTTTTGAGAGCATATTTTTCGGAAGTCAGGAGGTGTTGGAAAAGATAGGATTAAAATAACGATAGTGAGGGAGCTTGACGGATGATAGGAAGGATTGAGTCCCACAGTGCGGGCGAGAAAGGAACTTCACTCTTTTCTGTTCATGGATTGTAGTGGTACAGGTTTTTTCTCAACATGAGGCTTTCTTGGCGACATCACAACATTGAGAAGAGAAGTGGAAGACCCTCTGAATGAAGCCACGAGAGGAGAAGGCTAAAGAACAGGTACTTAGCCTGACTGTAATCTAGGATATATTACCTCCCTGCACAAAAGTTGACCTAGAAACAGTCTCTACAACATAATGAACCAAAGACTCTTAATGCGCAGTAGAAGTACAGGTACAAGAAGTACAGGTACTTTTTCTCAACAAGAGGCTTCCTTGGCGACACCTTAACATTGAGGAGAGAAGAAGTGGAAGACCCTCTACCTAAATCCACAAGAGGTGAAGGCCAGAGAACAGGTACTTAGGCTAAGAGGAGCACGTGCTGGAGGAGGCTCAGAACCAAACGTGACGAGTACTGGGAGGTACTTACCACCTCGTAGTCAGGTTCAATATCTGTCATTACCCTAATAAGGTTCTGGTCAGGTCCGTGGTACTTATCAGCCGTGTCACTCTTCCAGCTAACAATAGTACCATAGTACATACTGATAGAACTAGGCATTTGGATCTCCCTCCTCTTGGGGAGGTATTTAAAAGATCACGAGTTAATTGGGATCAGAAAGTGGAACTAGATAGAGCATTTTCAGACTATAACGTGGGTTGTAGCAAAACCAACTGATATTTGGTTCGAAGATAAAAGATAACCTTAGGGAATAATAAGCGGAGCAGCTCAGATCGTTAAGTGCTAAGTTGATGTGCCAAAGATCCTGGGTCCAAAGAAATGATAACCAGCTGTGGCAATGGTAATCTGTCATTAGGCATTAAAAAACCCGGGGGGGGATCTAAACACCCTCTTAGGGCTCTCCTAGCCTCTTTAAAGCGAGTATCTCGGACAAATCATCTATTTGCACAACCATTGTCCTAGAAACAGTATAGTCTCTATCATGCTCTGAACCCAAGACCTTTTATGGAAGTAGTGGGACAGGATTATTAGGTTAGGGAACAATATGGATAGTCTTGGATCCTGATCTAATTCATACTAACAACCTGTTGTAGAAATTAAAGATTTTATCTTAATGACAATGGGTCTAATGAAGTCAACGAAAGTTGATGTTGAAACTATATTCATCATAAGGTTTTCCTTTTGCTATTGTGTCTAATGGTCATTTCATAAACCAAAAATGGTAATTAACTCCTTTCCTATTCCCATAGAGAAATGAGTTGAGAATAGTTCATACTAACACACACACACACACACACAAAAATATATATATAAATAATAAATTCTTTATTTATTCTGGGACAAGTACCTTTAGAATAACATAACAGTACATTATTGTGGGCTTTAGAGTCTTAGAGAACAAAGAAAAAAAACAAGTAGAAAGGAAATCTGTAAAGCTTATATAAAAATAAATATAAAAGTAAATAAAAAATAGCTTCTTATGATAATGAAAAAATGAAAATTTCGCATTACTATACATTAAAAATGAAAATAAAAATTAATAAACAAAATAAATAGTATTCTATCGATAATGTTATGTATGCACTTCGGGGAATTGGAGGGATAGAAAGTAATAAAATAAGCGGGATTTGAAGGTAGGAAGGGTCTAGGAACAGCTGTTGGAAGAAGGGATAGAATTCCTCAGGGAACAGGACCGAATCAGGAACGATCTGTCGAAAGCAGCTTATTATATATATATTTTATTTTATATATATTAAATATTAAATATATTATATTTATATATAATATAGATTATATATATATAATAAGCTTACTTTATGTAAAATGCAGAAGTATTTATCGATAAAAAAGTTTTAGAAATCATCCGGACAAGCCCCACAAGAATCGGTTAAGGGTTGCTATCAGGATAAATAAAAATCTGCCACAACTGATAATGAAGGACTTTAAGATCAGTTATACACCCCACATGTAGTGGTGGTACCCTGCTTTCCCTTATTAGATAGCTTAATTATGAATTTTTAATAAAGATAATAAAAAAACAACAAACATTTTATTAAGCAAGAATATACAAACCCACCTTGAGAAGAAAGCTCTGAAGCTGTGAGAAAGACAAAAGACATACGGACAGATAATGAAGGGTTGACCTGGCAGAGGGTACAATCATCCTTACCTCGGCATGGCTCTTCCATGTCCCACCGTGTCTTGTCTGTCATCCTCCAACCTAGCTATCTTGTCTTATTAATTGCGATACGCCTACTTAAAGAGTTATTTCGTAAAAATAAAGGATTTTCGTAGCACGAGAAACGGAAATCATTGTTTTGTACCAGGATTTCAAGTCATATGCTGTATTTTAATATAAAGAGAAGATATAAAGTGGCGTTTATAAAGAGTCAACAATATAAAAAAGAAAAAGAAGAAAATGAAACAAACAACAATAAAAAGATAGGAGAGAATAATAAAAACTATACGCTAACCTGAACGCTACTACCGTCCTTGATATGTGGGTATCTAGAATTATGGATGAAGCAAGAATTAGTCATCATATTTATTTCTTGAAGGTATTTGATTATTTAAACTTTAACAGACTATCTCAAATTATAATCCACATAAGATTAAGTGGCTACGTAGATATTTGCCAGATACGTAATATTTAATAATTATATAAACAGTAATATCACTATTTTTTTAATCAGTGTATTGCTATTGGAATATTTTGGGGTATTTTTCTTGACTATTAATAAAATGAAGGGAGTAAAAATTTCTTGGTGAGTAAAAAAGCCTAATTACACCTGTATAAGCAAAATTTAGAGCTACCATTGTAGTATTGACCGATTAACCATAGCCTCATAAAATTACGTAAATAAACAGCAACAATAAATATTTTATGTTTATTTTGTCCTCATACAAGACTGAAAAGACAAGAAACTGCTCGACATTTTCGCCTAATTCAACATTTACTGGACAAACGTTCTAAGCTCCCAATTAATTACAAAAGACTCATTTGCATGACAGTTATCAGACCTATTTGGATGTACGGAGTTGAGCTTTGGGGCTCTACTACACCATCCAATTCATCTCGTATCCAATCCTTACAATCCAAAATCCTTCGTAAAATTATTATGTCACAAACAAACTCATCCATCATGATCTTAATATTCCATATGTTGCTGATTTGGCCCAAACTAGATACCTATCCTTCCATGACAAACTCCATACATACTTGAATCCGCTAGTCTCTCAACTTGCTTCCCATACTATTCCTGATAACCCACCGAGGCGTTTGAAAAGAAGATGCCCTCGAGACGTCCTACTATAGAACTTTACTGGAGTGCTACCGATGGATAGTTTCTCCACAAGTGTTTTTTTTTCATGTCATTTGTTCATATTACCAAATTTACTTCTTGTAATATTATTACAGTTGTTAATAACTATGAATTATTCTTAAAAAAAATAATAAATTGAAGTTATTGATTTAATATAAATAATTTTATTCTACGTTAAATTACATATGATTATATTCTACTATAAGATACTTAAGCTTTTATTTCATTTTTTGTATTATTATTCTCACGGGATTCATCCAGGGATAAATAAATACATTATTATTATTAAAAATATAAAAAAACTGTTTTCCCCAACTTTAAAAAAAATGATTCTGGAGTATGGGAAGACTATTCCTGATAACCCTCCGAGGCGTCTGAAAAGATGGCCTCGAGACGTCCTACTATAGAACTTTACTGGAGTGCTACCGATGGGTAGTTTCTCCACAAGTGTTTTTTGTTGTCATGTAATTTGTTCATAACAACAAATTTATTTGATGTAATATTATTACAGTTGTAAATATCAATAAATTAATCTTTAAAAAAATGTTTATTTTGCTCTTTCCCATTGTATGATATTGGACATAAATATAAAAGGGAAGTAGAGAGAAAGAGACAAGCTGAGGAGATAAGTAGGATGGAAGAAACTGGTAAATGATACGCTGTATCATCCGTGACGAGATGAACTATATATTTCCTGGAGGCGACAAAAAGGAAGGTCATCCGAGCGAGGAAAGGTAAATGCTCTGGAGTGTCTAGCTCAACACAACCAAAGAAATCATTGAGCTACTAAAGAAATAAAAATAAAAAGAACATATCCTCGCCTTTCCATTCTCCTTTTACATTTCCTGAGGCCCTTGCACCAGTCTCCCCTTTCAGCCCCGAACCTATTGGGGCCACTTACCTTTGTAGCATCTCATCCGTGTCGGCTTTTATAGCTGGGATTCTGCAGAGGGTGTTTCTGTTTTCTTACAAAGGATACCTGTATTGAATGTTCTGAGCTAAACAGTTCAAATCAAAACTGTATCACGTGCTTTAAGGCATGCAATCAGCGTTCCAATATAATTATTTCCTGACATTTTGGAATTTCACAACGATCACCAACATACTTGTACAAGACACAACCACCCACATCCCTAGTAACGCCCGCAGAAGTACAATGAGAGATCTCATTAAATCCATTGTGTCAGCGAACCGTTGACACAGGCGCTCAGAGTAGATAACAAAAGTTGAGTAAAGACAGTTTGAGATACTCCGATGCTAGTAACTGCTGGTTGTATTACTTAATCCAGGAATGGATAGAGGCAGTAACTTTCCTTATAAATTAATAAACCGTGATTAGAGTACTCCTTACACTACAATAGATTGGTTTCGTGTATGTAATTTATACTTATAATTAGTTAGTGGGCCCTAAAGTTTTCCCTTCAAAATCGATAGACCGCAAATAAAAAATGTTGGGAACGGGTACCTTATTCCATTAAATCTGTCATAGTATCCAACATTGAACCACAATATCCACTTCATCTATCACGAAATCTTGATTATTGATTAAAAACTTAAAAACACGCTTTGATAGGAAACAAAACTAAAAACTAGAATATAATTTTCAATAAGTTAAAAATAAGAATTGAGTGAAGAGCAAAATAGTTATTTATTTGACAAGTGTGGAAAGTGCCATTTAATTAAACCAGGGTGTTATAAGCACTTTTCTCACGTGTTAAATATTACATTTTTCCTGCAACCATTTAAAAATTAAGAAATTAAAGGTGAAACTTTAAATTTGTTAAAACTACACGAGCGCTATCTCTTACAATTTTCTATTACTAACAATGCAAATTATAATACCAGGACGGTTTACTCATTGATTGCCTAAATAAATTTCTATAAAATCGCTTCAAAATAAATAAAATCTATCGTGAATTAAATATAAAATAGTTCTAAAATTATTTATTTTAACATTTCAGGAACATAAAATAAATAATATTAAAATACCGCCATTTAACATTTAAAATAACAGAGTGCCGATTGTCGATTGGGATTTAGGTGGCTGTTACTTTTTCTCACTAGAAAGGGAAAGTGGTTTTCCCTCACTAGTGGGGGAAAATAGGACTTTCCACACCATTTTTAGTTGAGTAATGGATATCATTAGTCAATGAATGCAAGAAAAATTCATTTTATCGTAAAACTTTTTGCGGTGCTTTTTAAGATAGTTTCATTATCACTACAATTACCAATATCAGTCAAAACAATAATCACAACATTTAACATCAAGGCACTCCAACGCTTTTTTACAATATAATTAATTATTTTGTTCATTATTCTATTCTTATTTAAAACTTAAACTGAAAATTATTTTCTACTTTTTTGTTTTGTTTCCGAATAAAGCATGCTTTTTTGTTTTTTCAACTAATATCTATTTTCTACATTTATTTTCTATACTATTCTCTATATACATTTATTTTGCTTGCTACAAAAGTGTGGTTTTTTTAAAACTAATATTATTTTTTACTGTGTAGTTCTACTAACTTGTTTTGTTTTTAATTGATTTCTAAACATTTTTTTTATTTGTAGCAAAATAAACAAAACACCTCATTTAATCCTGCCAGTAGTCATACGCATGTCTCACAGATTAACCAATGCCTTAGTACACGCATTAGAACTTGCCAGAAAACACTTCGGATATGAAAAAAACGCTAATCCTGAAGATCCTGATCAGGATAATAATTTAACATATAATAACTTAATTACTTATTGTATTCCCATCGGTCCTTGAAAAGTGTTCCTCAAGAAGTTTCTATTTAATTCAATGTTTTGAAATGGCCTAAAATTGAGTTCATAGTTTCCGTCAGATAGATAAGTACATTCTGACAAATTATTATTAGGTGTTTAAATAGTTAACCTCCTAGTTGCAGAAACTTCAAACACTCGCCTGGTAAATGGTCCAGGATCAGCGCTTCCTTTAATAGTAAAGCCGAACTAAAGGCGTGCTTAAGGACCGTTCCTTAAGTGTTCCCTTATTAGTACTCGATGGTAGCAGAACCCTAATGCACACACTCTATAAGGCTTCTGTGTTTACCAACAAGAAGATGGGGCTGTGCACTGCTGAGAGCTCTGGTCTCTGTGGTAATAGCACTAAAACCATCTACACATCTGGAGTCCTGTCATAAGTGCTACCATTAGCAGATGAATCATTCTTTTTAAAGTTGGGAAAAACGGTGTTTTCATATTTTTAATAATAATAATAATAACGTATTTATTTATCCCTGGATGAATCCTGTTAGAATAATCATACAAAAAATGAAATAAAAGTTTAAATGTCTACTTTTACTTATAGAGTAGAATATAATCATATGTATAGTTTAACGTAGAATGAAATTATTTATATTAAATCAATAATTTAAATTTTTTTAGAATAATTTATTGATATTTATAACTGTAATAATATTACAACAAGTAAATTTGCTAATTTGAACAAATATAGTAGGAGGTCTCGAGGCTATTTTCTTTTCAGACGCCTCGGAGGATTATCAGGAATATATGGGAAGTTGAGAGACTAGCGGATTCAAGTGTGTATGGAGCTTGTAATGGAAGGATAGGTATCTAAATTGGGCCAAATCAGCAACATATGGGATATTAAGATCATGATGGATGAGTTTGTTTGTGACATAATAAGGAGCATTGAGGATTTTAAGAAGGATTTTGGATTGTAATGATTGGATACGATATGAATTGGATGGTTTAGTAGAGCCCCAAAACTCAACTCCGTATGTCCAAATAGGTCTGATAACTGTCATGTAAATGAGTCTTTCGTAATTAATTGGAAGCTTAGAGCGTATGTCCAGTAAATGTTGAAGTAGGCGAAAACGTCAAGCAGTTTCATGTCTTTTCAGTCTTGTATGAGGATTCCAGATGGAGTCCTAGGTAACGTATGTGTTCGACAGGGATCAGTGGAATATTATAAAAGGATACAGTAGGGCTCAAAATTATTATTTTTTTTATAATTAACTAATTAAATAGAAATAAATTATCATGATCTTACTGCTGAGAACAAATTTAAAAAAGGAAATTAATTGTTGTTTATTCATTTAACATCGCTTTATGCTGCTATGGCTAATCAGACGATGCTACAATGGGAATCCTAAATTTTTCCTAATCCTATTTTCCTGGTTTAATTAGGATAGTACCTTTAATGAATACCTGATATCGTACAGGCTAAGAACTTCCGTTTATGTCCCTTCCGAAGTTATCATAACCAAGGATTTTTTACTCTCTTTAAAAAATACTAAGGTCATCTGCAGTGCTGCGACCCCTCTATCTATAGTGGTACTTTCAATTTTTTTAATAATAATAATAATGTCTAGTTATTCTTGGACATGTCCCTTTAGAATAATAATAACACAGAAAAGAAATGTGATCTTTAATGTCTAACAGCAGAATACAAAGAATAATAGAATTAGTATATTTCATTTTATAGTAATGGTACAGGATTTTATTTTTAACAATATGAATAATTAAATTACTCGTATTGTAATTTAAATATTCATATTGTTAAAAATAAAATCCTGTACCATTACTACCAATGAAGGGTAATGGATTGACTGCGTGGTAGTGACTGAAAAGTATCAAAGACAACAGTTTTGGAAGCAGCTGATTTGTCACCTATTTTGTAGATATAGGTGTGCCCCTGGGTGTGCCCTTGGAGGGTTTACAGATCCCACAGGATCGACCCCTGCTTATTAACAGATTTGAATCGGCACGGCAACTCTACGGCATTCACCAACTATCCTATGGCAAAGATAATGGGCATGGACACTAGAAACATCCACTAACAACTAATTAATAACTAATTTTTTAAATGGTGCATCTCAATGTATGTAAGGTATGGATTTGAGGGACTTGAAAAAAATCATTAAAACGCTTCTTTCGCCCTTACAAAATTTGATCGTGAAGTTAAAAACTATTTCCGACTTTCGTCGGATTACGTTTACCACTAATAATACTACATACTCCATCTCAACATGTTAATGAATTAACATAAAACCTGGAAAACGAGTTGAACGGAGAATCAAAATGGTTCTCTCTAACAATTGTTCTTTGATCGCGACCAATTTGTAGATATTGGCCCAAATAAAGGAGGTCATATCTGTTAGCAATTGATGAACAATTCCAGTATGGTATCACTGTACTGCTGTAATTGGATAAACTATGAAGGAAAGAAAAATATCGATAAATTGAGAATATACGTTACATTAAGCACCACGGAAGTAAAGAACACCTTATCAACAAAATATGTAATATTTTAAGTAAATTTTCATAAACAAATACTATGATCAATTCTTCCAATTACTTATCAATGATGAGAACAATTTCCTTCAAGATTTATATATAGTATGGTATATACAGTCTGTGTCAAAGAGCCCTCATATACAAATAAATTAAAAACAAAGTGGCGTTGACATCGTAGTTGTTTGTTGCCCAATCAACAGGAATTAATAAACAACTTTAAATTAGACAATAATTATTTATTCATAATATATATTACTCCGACAATGTTAGTTCGGATAATTGACAAACTTTGAAGAAAGCATTAGCATATTTAATTGATTATGAAACTTACTAGGTGAGAACATACTCTTTCCCATTTTTCTGGATCTTATATATTTTTTGAATCAATAATAAAATATAAGCATAGTTTCACCCAGCCTCTATAAAATATTATAAAAATAGGGGACCCAAAATAAGAGGGAAAAATCTTGACTTAGGACAAGCAGAACCGTTGTCCATGAAACAGCCTCTACCATGTGTACTGAGCCCCAGACTCGTTCACGGGTTGTAGTGGTATAGGTAGGTCTATATTATAAGGTATTAAATATGAAAAAAATTCATTCCGAGAAAGATGTCCAAAAAAATGGGGACAGATCGTAACAAAAAAATAAATTCTAAGACTAAAGATTTTTAATATGAGTCTACTTTTTTGAAGGAAAATTTACGATTGATTAATGTAAAAAAAAATCTGTTACCACTTCTATCCTTAAGTTATAATTATGTTTAATTTTATTTAATTAATTTGTAAATATCCCCATCTAGAAACCCATGTAAGATCCATTTACTTATAGTTATGCCTAATTCATCGTTATCCAAAACAGTTTGTGTCAATATTTGGAAAAATCTTAATCATTAATAAACCTTGATTACTTACTGGAATATAATTTAATTTACAAAGTAGTTTTAAATATATTTATTATTTAAGTGATTTAGTAGTCCTCGGTAGTATAGTGGTAAGTATCCCCGCCTGTCACGCGGGAGACCGGGGTTCGATTCTCCGCCGGGGAGGTGTTTTTTTGTTTTATAAATTTAGTAAACTATGTTTTAATTAAGTTATATTGAATTTTTTAATTTGTTTTACATAATTTTACTACACAAAATTATACATTTTTTTAAAGTGAATACTTCTTTTCATTTTAAAATTAATTAAAACGAAAAAAATAACCTCCCCGGCGGGGAATCGAACCCCGGTCTCCCGCGTGACAGGCGGGGATACTTACCACTATACTACCGAGGACTATATATGTATGTTAAAAATAAATATATTTAAATTATATTAATAAGTATTTAAAATGTATTAATGATCGTCTTTTTGCTATTGAAAATATATTTTTGTCGTATGTACCTGACATGATTAGGTAAATGGTATTTCACCATACCGAAGTTTACTCGCAGACTTTACTTATAAGTCAGATATAAATTTCCCATTACGCTAAGTTCAATATCGGCTAATATCCTTACACTGCACATCGATAGAAGAGGATAGGAATATGACTAATTTCAATTAAGCTGCACTGATAGCCTGATAGACTTGTGTAGCCATCTTTTGTTTAATATACAAACTATTTATATTTATATAATACAGCTCAGAGTGCCAATAGATGAGAACATCAGCCATGTTAATAATCTCAATTTAAGTAATTTAATTGAATGTTAAATGATGAAATTTAAATAATTTAGACTATAATTGATTTAGAAATTCGAGAAAGAACACAGTTTTTCCAAAGTTTTGAGTTTTCACTTCTGTTGGCAGTTCTTATGAGTGCCTATTTTTTTTTTTTTCTGACGATACAAGTCTCAACCCTGTCACTTAAAATTTTTCATTATTGAAAAAAGTTCAGAAGTGGAACTGACTTTGAAAAGAACCCAACACTTTCGACGCTACGTTTGACTAAAAGAAAGTAGTTTAGTTAATTAAACTATTAAGTTAGTGTTGTGGATACAAAATAAATAACACTTTTCGGTTTTAGTCTATATTTACTCATTTTGGAATACCCAAGGCTACACACGAAGACTGCCATCGGATACACTCCGAACTCGACTCGACTTCCCACAATGCCTCAGTCCCACTCTCTCCAATCCTTCTTGATCATTATCAATATACAACAGTTAGAGTATGCGTTCTCTGTTTATAAACAAAGAGTATAGTACTAGAATGTTTAGAGATTACAATAAATAATAATAATAATAATAAAGAGTTTTATTGCAATGAATTTAACAATTTACAATTTTGTAACATATAACATAATACATGTTTTGAATAAAACAATTTACTCTGAAAGTTGGATTAACATAATAAATAAAAAGCAGTATACATTTGTAACAGTAGGAAAAAGGAAAGAAAAAACCTACACATAAAATAAAAAATAAAACAAAAGTAAAATAAATAAATTAAAATAAGTATAATTTTTGGTAGTAAAATAAACGAGTTTAGATACGTTATGAAATATTTTAAAGTTGTCCATTATTCAAATAATGATAATAAATTTTCTATTATTATGAATATTTTTGATATACTATCGTCAGCGTGTTTCACTTCTGACATAATACTTTTAAATTTAGTTAAAATTTTATTAGAATTGAATGTGCTAAACATATTCTTAATTTCTTTAAAGCAATCCATTATAGAAGGACAATAAGTAATTGTTTTAATATTAGTCGAACTATTTACTATTCAAAGATTCTTTTCAATATCCAGGTGTATCATTTTTACATTGAACCATTCTACATCATAAATTAATAGAAACATTTTAACGATAAAACGAACGTTTCGTCAATGAAGTCAATGTATATTCTATTCAAGATTTATTAGTGTTGTTTTTTTTTTAAATCGACTGAATTAGAAACTAACATGGAATAAAAGATATCCCCTATCAGCCCTGGGTTTACGAATCAAAAGGTTTCTTTGAACAGTCCTAGATGAGTTCCTCGATAGTCATCTTGACGGTAAGTCAGTCAGAACCGAGGAGAACTCAAGAATAAAAAAAAAACATAAGCCATCATCCACGACAGTAAAAGAAAGCGGGATGAATTATGGTTAACAGCGTGAAGAAGCGAGGTATCCGAATTAAAGAATAAATAAAAAACTAGGATAAATTGTAGGATATATATTGATACAATCAGTCACTATGAAGATGATGAAGCTTACCAGGAGCGAAACGAAAGGTGGACATATTACGGCCTGTCATAGACTATCTCCTAGGCGAGTATTCCATTTAAATAATCCATTTAATTTCATGCTCGTTCAAGTGGCCTTAAAAAATGAAGTAACTAATTTTTTTTTCTTTTTACATTCTTATAGACGTATAGAGGACACAAAAAATAACTGGAATATACTTCGGAAAAAAATAATGAAAAATTAAACGCATGTTATAAAATTACTAGCATATGCCCGCGGCTTTGCTCACGCGGAATTCGGCCTGCCACATAATGTTTCGTGAAAGATCATTTTAAATAAATAATTTAATTATTTTTTTTAAATATAAGTTACTCGAACATCCGACTTCAAAACTGACGGATTCTATACAACCTCTGAACCCCTATTATATTAAAGGGGAAACCCTTGGAGTGGAATTATCCGAATTTCTTTCTTAAACTATACACAGAACCTAACTACAAATTTCAAGATGCTAATTTCCTGATTTACCTTTATTTATGTACTATAACGGGGGGGGGTCACATGCCCCCATGCCTCCACATAGATCATCATGTGATTTGCCTTTATTTATGTACAATATTGGATTCTCCACAGTACCTAAAATACTGTCAGGGGGTGCACGTGCCCCCTTGCACCCTCCCATAAATTCGCGCTTGCTATAGCCTATGTGTTATTCTGATGTATAACCTATATTACTGTAAAGTTTCATCCAAATCCGTCCAGTAGTTTTTGCGTGAAAGAGAGACAAACATACAAACATTCACATTTATAATATTAGTAAGATTGTTAAAACCTACTTGAAGTAAATAAGATTAAACATTAGTTTTAACCTGCCGACTATTGCTGTTCTATTAGTTCATGACGATATAGAAGTCAGGAAATCTACAATCCCTTAAGACGTAAATATAAATCGGGGAAGAAATTGGTCAGAGATTGGGTGGAGGTCCGAGAAATAATTACTATAAACAATGGTGAAAGCCTACTTTTCGACCTAAATGGCAAGTTATCAAGGCTAAATAAACAAGATAAAAACAAGTCTAGAATGATACATAAAACTTGTAAAGAATGAAAATATATAAAATAAAATACAGAAATAATAATATTTAAAGAATAGATTGATATTTATTTTCTTATTGCTACGAAGTTTATAATTTAAAAGGAAGCAAATTAATATTTTACTAGATTATTCACACCAATTGTTTTCTGTAATCACTATAATAAATTTGAAAGAACGATTAAAGAAGATAATCTAAGTACTACTTCATTGAACAGAAGGGTACTGGTTTTCACATAATCATTTACCGGTGTAGCTTTTGTTACTTCTGACGATAATATCGGTTATTGTAGTTAGACGCTATAATCGGTTTTGTAGTGTATATAATGAGGAAGTGAATGCGATCGCTATGGCTCTTGATTATTCCAGAAAGAATAATAATAGTCTCGGATTCATTTAGGAACTTGAAACCATCAGATAGACAACATTCCAGCCATCCAAAAAATAAAAGGATTCTTAAAACTTTCTGAACCTCAAGGTAGTATCCTTGGCCCAATCCTTTATACAGGTTATACAGCTGACATCCCGACTCATCTTAATACTATCCTTACCACGTATGCTGATGATACATGTGTATTATCAGTCAACACCAATCCAGTTATTGCATCCCAGAACCTCCAACCCCATATCACTAATCTTAAACAATGGTGTCAAAACTGGAGAATTAAAATAAATTCTCAAAAATCGCATCAAATCACTTTTACCTTAGGTCATAAACCAATGACTTCCTGCCCTTCAGTATCCTTTAATAATATCCCACTGGTGCCTGTAGAACAGAGCCGATACTTAGGGTTGCACCTCGACAAACGATTAACCTGGAATCCTCATACAAGACTGAAAAGACAAGAAGCCGCTCGACGTTTCAGGCTACTTCAACACTTACTAGAAAAACGCTCTAAGATCCCAATGAACTACAAAAGACTCATCTACATGACCATCACACGACCTATTTGGACGTACGGAGTAGAACTTTGGAGCCATCGAATTCCTCTCGTATCCAATCCCTACAATCCAAAACCCTTCATAAAATACTCAATGATCCTTATTGTGTTAAGAATTAAGTAATCCATAACGACCTTAATGTCCCATTTGTTGCTGATTTGGCCCGAACCCGGTATCTATCCTTTCATAGCAAACTTCATTCCCACTCAAACTTTCTAGTTTCAATCCTAGCTTCTTCTTCAATTCCCGATAATCCTCCGAGATGTCTGAAAAGGCTACGTGACCTTCTTAGTTGAACTTTGATTTGAGTACTACCAGTCGGTAGTTTCTCTACTTGTGATTCTCATGTCCATATCTATCACTTATCCTATTTACTTGTTGTATTATTGTGATACAGATGTAAATATCAATAAATAAATTTTTTTTTTTAAATTCTGAAATGATGAAAGAAGGTGGAAAACTGATAAGCAACAAAATAATAATGGACAACCTGCGATAGTGGTTTGCACAACCTACTAAACCCAACATCACGGGTTCGTAGTCCGACTGGTGGCCCTATTTATGCCCTTCCTTCGGAAGGGACTTTAAACGGGGATCCAACGATTTCAGGTACTCTTAAAAATCCCTATCCTAATTCAATCTTGATAGGCTAAATTAGAGCTCCCACTGTAGCATCGTCCGATTAGCCATATCAGCAAAAAGTGACTTTAAATAAACAAACAAAAAGCTCTAAGCAACAAACTTGATGGGAGGACTCTTCTAAAACCATCAGGGATTACAAGTCCTTAAAGAGAAGAAATATTCAAGGAAGGTGAAGAAATCTGTGACAAGAACTGCCAAAACAAAATGGAGACATGCAGAGAGAAGTAAAGGATTGGATAGACCTCAGGTCGCAAAAAGCGTAGAAAAGTGAACCTAAGGTTTACCAAACCCCAATATTGTTTGCCCTATCTTATCGTATAGATAACGTTATCGCTATTAATCATTATTAGAGATGCAGCATAGGGATTTAAATAATAGCCAGATAGCGCAGTGGAGTGCAGTGGGAGGTCGGTGACCGGCTTGACCTACCCCAGCCACGTGCCGCCCCCAGGCACCCCACAGTCTAGTCCCGATTCCGTCATCATCTCGCCCCGCGTTTTGGATTATTTAATCCTCCTCCTACTGAAAAATAGTAAATATTGTAAGCTCCCTTTTTTTTTTTTTTAAATTTTATACCTCTAAGAAAGCCAAGGAACTGTGGATTTCGGTACCTTGTTAACAGATATTCGCATGATACAGTTAGGCCATACAAGCCAGAGTAACATTTTCGAAACTGCGTTCCTTCCTCTACATAAACAATTCTAGATTTTGGTATCACATGGCGCTTACTATATCCATCTAGTCTTGTTACATGGGGTGGAAAGTTATACTTTAAACAAAAGCATCGTTAAAAACTAGATACATCCAAAAAGCTACTGCATAGAATGCCAAGAATCTCTTGGAAAAGCAGAACACCCAACAAGGCAGAACTTATCATGTGTTATGTGACCATAGAATCATTAACCCTTAAATTGCTATGGACGCATGTGCCTGGTGAAATCAATTGGTGGGTACTATGAGACCATATATGCACTACTTGTAAGTCTCCAACAGAGACTATGGACTTATATATGCCTTTCTCGTGTAATATTGACATGAAATTATGGTCAAAACATTACGTATAACTTTATGTGAGACAGATACATAGATTTAACTTTAGCTACAGCATTAAAGAAAGACAGATTATGACAAAATCAGATTCATAGAAAAAACAATTAAAATTAAGTCAATGTATTAAAGAGATTAAATTAAATTAAAATAGTTAAAATATCCTGATATTTTTAATAAATTTTATGGTAGGTACCAATGATATATTGTTCGTAATCTAACGAAACCCTAAATCAGGAGTTCCCAAACTTTTTTGTACCACGCCCCCTTTTGGTGAAATGAAAGCTTCTCGCGCCCCCCCCCCCCCTTAACAATAAACTGTGTGGGCCCAGGAACAAAACAAAAACAAATAAGTATTACATTGAAAACAAAACATTTACTTATACCATAAGGTACAACAATATCAGTTTTCATAAAATACGAAAATTATTAATAAGAGAAAAATAGATTAGGTTGGTTAGTGAGATGGGTGGGCCTCCATTTTTCTTACTAGTATGCCTATAAGTGCACAACGCTAGTCACTAGCAACCTCAAGTTTATTCCGATACTTTGTTTTAATTGCCACAAGTGTTGAAAATGCTTTTTCGCACAAATAGGTGCTTGAAAAAGGCAAATATAAACGAAGAGCTTCCCGTGATACACTAGGATACACTTTGAAATATTTTAACCAAAATGAACTCATTAAAATGAAGTGGTCAATTTTCTAAACATTATGGTTAATTTAGAATTTTAGAAAGACTAATTAAATTTAATTTAATGTTCAACTTGTCTAGCATCCCCGTGACATGTCCTCACGCCCCCCCCCCCAGTTTGGGAACCGCTGCCCTAAATTGATGCGAAGGCACACCAGATTGTTTTTCTTATTTTTATGTTGTAACAATATAAAGTTTAATCATTTTAATAGATGATTGATTCTTGAAAATAGCGTTCTATTATTTTACAATCTGTTGCAAATGAAATTAAATGACAATTTTTTGTTAATTGTTTTAATTTTTAGATATTTTTATTTTGTGGAGAAAAGATTTGCCCCGACCGGGATTCGAACTTTTTCCCGATTCCCCAAGGATTTGTCCCGACTGAGATGCGACTCCGGTAGCTCAATTGATAGAGTGCTGTCACGGAGAGAAGGACGACCCGGGTTCGAATCCCGGCTGGGTCAAATCTTTTCTCTTCAAAATAAAAATATTTAAAAATAAATATTTATTAGTTGTGTCTTAAACTTTCAATCAAGTAATAGAGCTGGCAGGAGTTAAAAGTATTCAGTCCACAGCGATGGTAAACGCTCAATTCACGCAGTTTCTCAGCACCACATCGCCCGAGTGTCGCCCGCACTTAAGCGTTAAAATATGACTACCAAACCTTCAGAAACTAGTAGCTTAAAAATAAAAGTATTCACAAGTAAATATTCATTTTTATTTTTTCATCTATACGTCCTGATTCCGGTCCGGTTTGATTTTTTAAATAATAATTCTGATGACTGTGCTACTTCTTAATAATAATAAATAATATCATTTTTCATAAATCTATGCCCTCCTCCCAATATTAAAAGAAAAAATCACAATGTACACTAGTACTCAAAAGTATACAAATTTAGAATTATTAATAAAAAAACGTTTTTATGTCCTATAATCACATTTAATAATAAAAATATTTTATTCCTGTAAAAGAATAAGAAAAAAAATCATAGGCATTCATTTCATTCCAAAAAAAATTTAGCTCCCCTATATAGAGATGAATAAATATTTAAAATTAAAGTTTCAATTCAAAAATATAAAAATTCAGAATTATTAAATTAAAAGCTTTTATATCCTCAGGTCACGTTATATAAGCAAAAATAGTTTATTAATGTAAAATAATAAGACAAAAATATCATGGGAATGCATGTCATCCCAAAAAAAAATTAGGTATCTTATCCAATATTGGTTAAATATTAAAAATTAAATGTCCAACAATTCAAAAATATTAAATAAAAGGTTTTTATACCCTAATGTGACATTTAATAATATTGTATTATCGTTGTAAAATAAGGAGATTAAAGATCATTGACGGGTACAATAGTCATTTTGAGCAGAATTTAGTTATTCCACATAGGGATAGTTAGTTAAATGTTTAAAATTGAATTTCTAACTCAATTATAAAATTTCAGAAATGTTGAATTAAAATATTATATGCCCTAAGATCACATTTAATAATATAAATGTTTTATTCTTATAAATTAATAATGAAAGTTAAAAAAAAATACGATTCCGGTACCGGGAATCGAACCCGAGCCTCCTGGGTGAGAGCCAGGTATCCTAGCCACTAGACCATACCGGACTTATTCAGAAGCGGAACAATTTATATTGATAAGTTAAGAGTACTTAACTTATACAAAGTATGGAAGAAATGAATGTCCCCAGACAATTGATAAGCCTCGTGGAATTGCTGATGAGCGAGTCGAGAAGCCAGGTCAAGATCCAGAATGACTTGTCTGAAGAATTCAAGACAACTAGGGGTCTGAGACAAGGGGATGGACTCTCGTGCCTGTTATTTAATTTTGCTCTAGAAAAGGTCATAAGAGACGCAGGGTTACAAGTCACTGGTACGATTCTGACTAAGTCCATCCAAATACTGGCCTATGCAGATGACATAGACATAGTGGGAAGAACACCGAGAGATCTACAACAGGCTTTTCTTGCATTGGAGAATGCTGGACGGCGTATAGGTCTTCAGGTAAACCAAGTAAAGACTAAGTATATGGTGGCTAACCCTTCAAGACAATCGGATCCCACCATCACGTTTGGTTCCTACACATTTGAAAGTGTCGACAGTTTTGTCTACCTCGGTTCTTTGGTCAAAGCAGATGGCTCAACCAGCCCAGAAGTTCAAAGAAGAATATTGGCCGCTAATAGATGTTATTTTGGGATGGCGAAAATTTTACGAAGTCGTCTGATATCAAGAAGAGCCAAGGTCATGCTGTACAAAACAATCATCAGGCCTGTTTTGACTTATGGATCGGAAACCTGGCCTCTGTCCAGGGCAGATGCCAACAGTTTGCTGCTCTTCGAAAGAAAAATATTAAGAAGAATGTTTGGAGCTGTAAGAGTTGGCGATCAATTTAGACTCAGACAAAATGCAGAGCTGTATCTTTTGTATCAGGAGCCTGACGTGGTGAAGCACATAAGAATGGCTAGATTGAGATGGGCTGGACATGTGGCCAGAATGGAGGACAACGCTATCTTAAAAAGACTTCTGTTTGGATTCGTTGATGGAAAAAGAAAACGTGGGCGTCCACGACTTAGATGGTCAGATGAAGTCGAGAGTGATGCAGGCAGCATCATTGGATCCAGAGCTTGGAAGACCTTGGCCCAGGACAGAGAAGAGTGGAGGCGACGCCTTGATGCGGCCAGGACCCGTGCTGGGTTGTAGAGCCAGTGATAATAATAATAAGAGTACTTAAATATCCTTAATAAAAATATTAAATACTATAAAAAATATTAATGTATTCACGATTTACATATTTTACAATAAGAAAACAGATATCCGGTAGAGTCAGTGGTACAATAAATAAGAAAATAATCCATAAGAAAAATCATGAATATCTTTTTTAATATTTTCTCCACCAAATAACTTTATATATTTCTTCATGAATTACTAAATTTATAACTATCGAAAATTAAACACTAGAATTTCTTTAAAAATATTTATGACGGTTCATCATTTCTACAAGAAAAACAAATTAATTTGTAATAACAGACATCTAGATTAAAAGACAAAAAATTGGTTTTTATATTTAATATAATTTTTTTTAGATATCTATAAGAATATCATTATAAATATTCTTTTAGGCTTCCACGACCACTATTATTACAAAAGACTTGGTTTATTTCTTCTGGTTTAGGCCGTGTAGATAAATTTTTCGCCTACGTTTCGTCAACCATGCTGCTGACTTCCTCAGGGCTGACCATGGCATGGCCTAAACCAGAAGAAATAAACCAAGTCTTTTGTAATCATTATAAATATTTTAAATAAACTATGAAAAATGATCAAATTAAATTTTCATAAATTATTAATAAAAATTTGTGAACTAAAAAAAATAATTATAATAGATTATTAACGAAATCTTAAATAAGAGGAAGAATTGAATTAATATCCACATATTTGGTGGAATAGTAAAAACGAGGTGTAAAAAATGAGTCTAACAGATGAAGAAAACATAACATTTATAAGCTGGTGGTTGGTCAGGGGTACTATAGTATTACCCTCTTGTAAAATAAAACAGAAACATATTTTATGTAATAATATTGTTACAATACCATAAACCATTTATTTATTCTATAGAAAAAAATAAAAATACAAAAAATCGGATCACATATTCCCTAACTTGCGATATTTGTAATGTTAAGATATGCTAACGTTGAAAAAAAAAACTCAAAAATTAAGGAGCTCAGATGAAAGTCAACTAAGGGGTCAAGAAAGTTACATTTCACGGCGCGTTTTATAGAACAACGACATTAAAATAAAAGACGTGTCTATAGTTTTTAGTAACTAAAAATTAAAATGTACTCGCTTCGGCGGTACATATAATAAAATTGGAACGATACAGAGACGATTAGCGTGGATGACACGCAAAATCGAGAAGCGTTCCACATTTTTATCCTCGTGCAAGACTGAAAAGACAAGAAACTGCTCGACGTTTTTGCCTACTTCAACATATACTGGACAAACGCTCTAAGCTCTCAATTAATTACAAAAGACTCATTTACAGGACAGTTATCAGACCTATTTGGACATACGGAGTTGAGCTTTGGGGCTCTACAAAACCATCCAATTCATCTCATATCCAATCCTTACAGTCCAAAATTCTTCGTAAAAATCCTCAATGCTCCTTATTATGTCACAAACTCATCTATCATGATCGTAATATCTCATATGTTGCTGGTTTGGCCCAAACTAGATACCTATTATCCCATGACAAGCTCCATACACACTTGAATCGGATAGTCTCTCAACTTGCTTCCCATTCTATTCCTGATAACCCTCCGAGGCGTCTGAAAAGAAGATGTCCTCGAGACTTTCTACTATAGAACTCTATTGGAGTGCTACCGATGGGTTGTTTCTCCACAAGTGTTTTTTTGGTGTTTTTTTTTTCATGTCATTTGTTCATATTAGCAGACCTACTTGTTGTAATATTATTACAGTTATAAATATCAATAAATTAATCTAAAAAAACAACTATAATAGGGTAATTCAGCAATTATAAATAAATTTTAAAAAAGTACTAAGCAGTAGGTCTGGGTTCGAGAGTGGATCTGGCAGTAAATTATTCTTTCAACAGCCTGGATCCACCCGTGACTGGAGATCTGGGGCTCATCCAACCCCAACGATCCCTGCACAAAGGATGGCTTAGAAACAGTACGGTCTCTACCAAGTACTAAACACAACAGTCTTCTTTGGTTATAGTGGTACAGATCATAGGTATAGTAAACCCCAATCTTAAAGGAATTTCCGGAAAATACCAAGATATTGACACTCTTTCAGAATTGTTTATTATAAATGTTTTTGAAACCATACCCTGAAGAAGCTAATATATCTATATTTGAGTGGATAGTTCCAATGATGGATTGAATTGGTCAGGGGTGTAGTCAAAGATAACACAAAATAAGTAAAACTTATTTTTTAATAGTGCAAACGTTTTGGCCTACTATGTAGGCCATCTTCAGGGCGAATGTGAGTGCCTGCGTGGAGACTCGTCAAACCACAAACCAGTTGTGTTTGCTTCAAATTTACACAAACTACAAACTAGTTGTGTTTGTTTCAAATTTGCACAAACCACAAACTAGTTGTGTTTGACGAGCCACCACGAACAGGCACTCACATTCGCCCTGAAGATGGCCTACATCGTTGGCACTATTAAAAAATAAGTTTCACTTATTTTGTGTTATCTATGACGGCACTCCTGACCAATTCAAACCATCATTAAAATATCTATAGTTTTTTCCACTGTAATTCATAATGTTTTCCACCAATTCAGAATTTCTTTCAAACTAATTCAACCAATTTAAGTTGTTAAATGTTACATATACCTACTTTAAGTTTATGAAAAAGGAGTATTTTTTTAAAATTGCTTTTGACTGAATAATGGTACATTTTCTGGGAAACGTACGTACTTATGCACGTATGTACATGCTCGCTGATTCGAATGGTTTTCCGGGAATGATTTAAGTACATTATCCAAGTACTTGTTTCTTAGATATCACATCCAATTTCTTTTAGTCACCTCATCGTATTAATAGATGCATCATCTTAAGGCCTCTTGTATTCTTTTTGTCTCTAGTGTGCGTAGAAGAGGTAAATAAACAGTTCTTGTGTATTGTATATTATTGATTGTAGTAGTAATAATAATAATAAAAGACAGCGAACCCTAAGGCTCGAATCCGATACCATCAATCTTTGTTCACAAACTTCCGTCCACAGACAACTACCCAAACCAAAATCCGCCAGATCATTCTTAACGCAATCCTCCAGCCTATGCCTCGGCCTTCCCCTCAGACGCTTCCTAGTCGGTACAGCGCTTATTAACTTTATAGGAATTGGTTGTAGTACTTTATGTTATTTCAGGTAAAAGGCTATCTGGGCTAGATAAGATCAGATAATTGATTAAAAGAGTAGAGAGTAAGTGGTCTATTTATATCAATCCAGTTTTGCATTTATGCCCTTCAATGATTTGTTAGTTGGATGTAATTTAACCTTTAAAAAATCTAGTTTTCCTTGTCTTTTATATGTATCTTTATCTTCATCTTCTGAGTTTTAAAATGACAACTTCTCAAAGATAAGGAGACTCCTGGAGTGGGGATAGCGATCGATGCGGAGGGAGCGAGGCGAGCGCAGCTAGTGTGCTACTTCCTCAACAAGAACATGGACGTCGTCAAGCTGATCAGAGCAGTTAAGTCCAAGAAACCACTTTGGGATAGGAAGCATGCCTACTATCACGAGAGGATAGTCACCATGGGTCTCTGGAACGATGTGGCCGCATCTCTCGGGACAGATCGTAAGTTGAATTTGATAATATGGAAAGCTATGAACGATTTCGATAACTGGAACCCAGACGATTCCTTGGAATATAGATTCGAGTCGTTGATCGTGGAATGGTGACACCGAATGCCCATCATCCAGAGAAGCCACATGTCGGTTTGGACAACTTTCAAATAATCGGGTGCAGTCGAGACACAACTGCCATCTAGCGGCAGCGTAAACAACAATTACTGAGCAACAGATTAAAGTACCAAGTTGGACCCTAAATATTGATTTAAGCTAGAAAACTTAGATCATAACGCCCAATCTATGTAACAGCTAGAATTTAAAATTAAAATAAAGTAAATAATAGACTATCTAATGTTTTTTTTGGTGGAAAAGATAATAATCCTTAAAGTATTTTATAATTGGGGAAGAAAGTGGTCCTGGTTCAGCTCAAAGAAAGAATTTCTTAAATAGAGATGAACTACTTATTTGAGACCGACATTGAAGGTCTTCTTTAGGCCTACAAATACAAAAGTATTTCTTACAAATTTTATGGCTTATTTAATAGTACAAACTATAATAAGTTGTAATCAAATAATAATTATTCTATTTTTTTAAATACTTACAAAGTTAAAGAAAGGTATTTTTTAATATATATTTATTAGATCTATGGGATATGAGTACAGAAAGAAAATGGCGCGGGTGGAAATCAAATAAGGAATTTCTTAAATAGGGTTGAACTATTTATTTGAGAGGCAATGTTCAACCCACATTGCAGGTCTTCTTCATGACTCGATATACAAGATAAAAACAAATTAAAGTGATACAAGAATAAAAATGAAATATATAAATCATGATTGAATGATAATAGTTTACCTTGATAATACCTCCCCACCTCCACCTAAAAAAATTCAGTTGGCACAAAAAGTATTTGCACACCCAGTGACTCGAGGATTTATGAATGTAAAAAAAATTTGTTTAGTCTTTTTGTTATATATTAAATTTGCAAACAATAAACATTTAACATATGTAATATAGGAAAAAAAATTAAAAAGTTGGGCATAAACAAAAAAAATGCAGTTTTTCACCACTCAAAAAGTATTGGTACACCTTAATTGATAATATAATATTAGTGCCAAAGGCATATAAACTAATTATTTTGTAAACATACCATTGCCATTAATAACTGCCTGCAGACGCCTTGGCATGGATTCTACTAAAGTATTTAATATTTCTACTGATAAATTGTTCCACGATTCATTTATTACTTGTTTTAAGTGTTCCTTTCTATTAAGATTTGTCTGTCGTACCTTTCTGTCCAAAATATGCCATAGGTTCTCTATAGGATTGAGTTCTGGCGACTGAGGTGGTGTCGACAATCTTCTGAGAGCATTATATAGAAGCCACTCCTTGGTTAAGTTGGCCGTGTGCTTCGGGTCATTATCTTGCTGGAAGTAGTATTCGTTCTCCAGACCTAATTTAATGGCACTACTTTTCAGGTTGCGTCGCAACACCTCCACATATGAGCGAGCTGTCATAATACCTTCAATAATTTCTAACTTTCCAATGCCTGAGTACGCCATACAGCTCCAAACCATAATATTTACACTTCACCGTTTTCAATATATTTCTTTCATCTAAAGCTGTTTTATTTTTTTGTCAATATGTTAGCTGGTTTAAAAACTTCGACTTTGCTTTCATGCAAAAATATAACTTTCTTCCAAAAATCTAGTGGTTCATTTACATATTTTTTCGCGAACTCAAGTCTCTTTTTCCTATTCACTTGACTAATGAAAGGTCTTTTTAGAGGCCTTCTGCCACGAATGCCTTCACTATGGATAATGTTTCGGATTGCTTGTAGTGCAACATACTTTCCACTAGATGATGCTAGGTCATCAGCAAGATTTTGAGCACTTTTACTGGGTTTTCTTACAGCTTCTTTAACTACCTGTCTTCTTTCTTGCATTGTAAGGGCCCTTGGACAACCTCTCTGAGGCTGATGCAGTTCTTATCTTTTTTTAATAATATACCGCACTGTTGAGCATGACAATGTCACTTGTTTAGCGATCTCACGGTAACTTTTACCTAAAGACGATAATGATATAATCCTCTACCTAACAGACAATGGTATTTCCCTAATTTTGCAGGCCATTAGATACTGAATATGGTGGAAATACAATATCACTGAAGGTAATAAGCAGTAACAGAATTAGTGAGTGTCATAGGCCACTGATTCCTTTCTCAGGTATAAGATAAGAAGTCAACTTTTCAGTAATTCCAAGTATGCCAATACTTTATGGGCGGTGAAAAACTACATATTTGTTTATTTTTTTTCTATATTACATTTATCATGTTAAATTTTCTGCTCTTGACAAATTAAAGATATATCAAGTAGGCTAAAAAAAAATTTCTATTATGCTTAAAACCTCTAATCGCTGGGTGTGCAAATACTTTTTGTGCCAACTGTATAAATATTAATAAAAAAATAAAGCAATATAATAATAAGGCTTAGTGAACCCGAAGGTTCGATGCTAAACCAAGCTAATACTCTATAACTAGAGCTTAATTCACATACTGTCTAACGTCGAAGTAGTAGTGGGGTCGGAAAGCAGGTATACCCCCACTACCGGATAAGTGTAAAAAAAAATTCCCAGAATAAAATGGCCGTTACAGTTGACGAATGTAAAATATGTATAAATATAGAGAAAATTAGTATGTGAATTAAGCTTGTATCGGACCTATCAAGCCCCCGGCCTTTCCACCCTCCTCTGCGACAGGTAATTTATCTTTTCACTAATTACTCATCCTCCCTCCACAATTTATTTTCTTTCCCTCATAACCATAAACATTACAAAACATATACCATTATTCTCACTACTTCCATGCTCACTATTTCTGTAAGGCGTTTATTTATTTCCCACCTCCAAGTATCATTTTACGACATTCGACCGTGTTCAACTTCACTCACTATTTTTATTTTTAATTATATCTTTACTCTACCACTTATCATTGTCTTTTTACATGTATTTTAGTCCAATATAGCCCATCTATTGTAACTTACTTATCTCACTTTTACATGTTTCATATACATTTTACTACATCAATCATTTATAATATTTCATGAACATTTTGTATAGATCTTCGTTCCCATTGGCAGTTGACAATGTTCCTCACTTCCATTACTTATTATCATTGTTTCTTATTAACATTTCCATTTTTATTACACTATGTCTATTTATTTTATTGCCTATGGCTATGTATTTTTATTACTTTATTTATTACATTTCAAAAGTGGGGATGATTTAAATTGTAGGATAAAATAAAAGTATTGTTTGAATTATATGAAATAAAATAATAGTAAATGAGTAATAACTATAATGGTGGGAAATCACTTAGTTAAACATAAAAACAGAGAGATTAATAAGTGGGTATTATCTAATGAGTAATAAAAAATAATCAAACATGATATTTGAATAAATAAATACATAAATGTGTATGTTATTTTGGAGGGAAGTGGTATAATCCTTAAAGTATTTTGTAATTGGGGAGGTAAGTGGTCCTGGTTGAGCTCAAAGAAAGAATTTCTTAAAAAGAGATGAACTATTTATTTGAAACTGATGCTTCGGCCCACATTGAAATTCTTCTTCAGGACTACAGATCTATTTTTTTTTTTTTTTTTGGACTGAGTACCTATTTTAATTACTTACAAATTTTACTGTTTATTTAATAGTATAACAAGTTGTAATCAAATACAACATACTATTTATTTATAAACTTACAAATTTGAATTATAAAGTAAAAAGTAAGGTATTATTTAAAATACATGAACTAGAGCATTAGCGTGGTATTAGCATTGAACCTTCGGGTTCACTAAGCCTTATTATATTGTTTTATTTTTTTTTATTAATATTTATATTTTTTTGGGTGGAGGTGGGGAGGTATAATCATTTGAGTACTTTATATTTGTTTCAGTATATTAATTTATTTTTTTAATGTCACTTCATGCTCCTATGACCAATCAGAAAATTTATCGAGTATATTTATTTGAGTAAGAAAGAGAATAACTATGCCAGTCCAACAACAATAGTCCCAAAGGCTACTGAGATGTTTTGTGCTGGCTCTATTTCCTTCAATTTACTACAATAGAAAGGAAACTGCTGAAAAAGGTGGTCTATTGTTAGAATATTGTCGTAGTACTGAAACCGTGGCAGCATTTCTCTACTACACTAAATAGTAAAGCCATAATATAACTAGAATATTTATTATTTAGTCCGTATTGATATGTAGAAGAAAATGGTCTGGGTCGAGGTAAAATAAATAATTCCTTAATTAGTGATAAAATATTTATTAGAAACTGATATTTTGCTCCACATTGGAGGTTTTCTTCAGGGTTGAATGGATACAAAGATACAAAAGATACAAAAATACTTAAAATTGAAATAGTTGAGATAATATGTAATCATCATCATCACGCGGTGCTGTGGTCCATGGTTTTTTATTTACATGGCCTCCCCTACAATTTTCCATTTTGAGGGTTTTTAGCAATATAGTTTATACAGGTTGATTCGCCATCCCAACTCTGTTTCCCTTTTACGACAGGCAAGAGATACCCCAGGATTACTCTCTGATTCTGGATATATATATATCCAGAATCAGATCGTGTGTGTGTGTGTGTGTGTGTGTGTCTATATACATATGTATATATATATATATGTGTGTGTGTGTATGTATATAAATATATATATATAAATGTGGTTTAGTGCTGTCGAGTGAAGTATTTATTCTTCCACATTTATTATCAAGTTCAACTATTATCATTCAATTATATCATTATATTGTATTATCATTCAATATGAAGTATTTGTAGATTTTATACAAATAATATATAGTTTAATTTATGAATTTCATTATTTTCCTATAGATTATAAGTATTCAATGTGTTTATATGAAGACATAACGAATGAACTATGATAGTAAAGGAAGACAAATCAGGATCTACAAATACTACGGGATGTAAAAAGAGCCCGATGCATATACATATGTTCTGGGCACATATCTAAATGTATGTTTACGAACTGAGATAGGCCGAACGTGTGGCAAAGATGAATTTTAGATTAAATTAATTAAATAAATTGAATTTAAGTTAAGAAATTATCTTCACATTAAATACATTGTTTGCATTTATACAATATAATATCAATGGCATTTTTTTCTTGACTATTATTTGGCATCAATAATATTCGGTATAAGTTCCACTGGCTGTCGCTTCAAGTAGTCACAAGTTTTAACTTTTAATTCTTTTTCTTTTTAATATTCTCGTAAATAAAAATAATCCCGAATTTTAGCATGAACTGAAGAATGTAATTAATGAAAACGTGTATAGTGTATATTTTTTAAATTAATTGAAAGTTTCAACAAATGTATATTATCTATATTTTTAAATATTTTATTTGAAAAGAAAAGATATGACCAGGACCGGGACTCGAACCCGGGTCTCCCACCTATCCGTGGTGGTGCTTTAACCATCTCAGCCATCCTGGTTCGCTTCTCGGTCAGTCATATCCCTTCTTTTCACTGATCCTATATCTCCTTGTTCTCACAATTTGCGATGTGTATACGGGGAGAATGTTAATTAAACATTACTTTTATTAAAATAAAATAAAGTAAAATAAAAGAAAATAAATTATAATAATATTTAATGACGTAAGTCAACAAGATCCAAAAATAAAAGTAATGTTTAATGAACATTCTCCCCGTGTATACATCGCGAATTGCGAGAACACGGAGATATGGGATCAGTGAAAAGAAGGGATGTGACTGACAAGAAACGAAGCAGGATGGCTGAGATGGCTAAGCACCACTACGGATAGGTGGTAGACTCGGGTTCGAGTCCCGGTCCTGGTCATATCTTTTCTTTTCAAATAAAATATTTAAGTATATTATCCATACTTTGAAATGTTACTTGCAACGTTTATTTTTTTGTTGAACTTATTACGAAAAAAAACATGTGTTTTCAAAGAATATCAAAAAGGAAACGATAAAATATTTAAAACTTGTAACTCAACTCGAAGCGGCAACTTGCGGAGCAGATACCTTAAAACTCACGATTATTTTTATTTTAAGAATATTAAAAATAAAACAAATGAAAATTTAAAACTTTTTGTGATTTGTCTCGAAGCGATAACCTGCGGAATTGATAACTAAAGAGGCATACAATTATTCATTAAAAATTATTGTCAGCGTAAGTCTGCAATGATTATCATTCATATACCTCTTTGTTCAGTCAAGTCAAGGAACGAGTCCGTAACGAACGACAATTTGTAAACAAACAGAGCAACTTTTAAAAGAGCGGCTGAATATGTCAGAAATGTCAAATGAACTTAAAAACCGTGGCAAGAAGAGAAAAAGTTCTAAGATTCTTGATGACGCTAAACTCCATGATATTTACCAACAATTCCAACTCGAACTGAAAAAAAAAGAATATCACGGATGTCTTGATTTTGAAGAAATAAGGATTATAGATAGGTTCGAGAGGCGTTACTATACAAGGGTCAGAAGAATGAAAAGAGGTAACTCTTGGATTGTGTTTAACACTCTAGATTAATTTGTTATATTCAGCCAAGGCATAAGGTATTTCTATGCAGCTCCCATATACTTTTAATTTTTTTTATTATATAATTTTTGATAAGATGAAGTTTTGTAAATAGTTCTTTTGCCTTGCTCTTCACCTCCACAGCCTCATTTTATGCTTTCCTAGAATTTTTGTAGTTCTTTAATATTGATGGAAGTACATCCTTGTCAGAAATATTTTGGGTATCTGTTCCGCAGGTTGCCACTTCCAGTTGAGTTACAACATGTAACTGTTTATTTGTTTCACTTTTAATATGTTCCAAAAATTAAGTCTTTCCTCAGCTTTTATATGGAAAAAATAATTAATTATGAATAATGAGAAGATTCTGGTAATCATTTCATCATGAAATAAAAGTTTCAACTAACATTTCAAAGTATAGATGATATATTGAATGATGATAGTTGACCTTGATAATATATGTGGAAGAAAGTGGTCCGGGTAGAGCTCAATGAATTTCCCTTAGAATTGGAGAAATGTTTATCAAGTAGCCAACGTTTCGACCTACTTTGTAGGTCTTCTTCAGGACTGTCGCGGAGGAGAGTGGGGGGCTAGGGCTATATGGAGATAGTATGTGAATTAAGCTTGTGAAGAGCCTATCAAGCCCCCCCTTTGACTGCACCCCCAACTATCTCTATCCTTATATTAAAAGGGAAATGGATGAAAAGTTAAAACTTGTTGTGCTTAACTCAAAACAACCTGTGTAATAATTACCATATTTTGCAGCTTGCTATCATATCTGTTTCTTCAATAAGTTAACTAATTAGTCTTATTAGGAAAAATTTCAACTGTTCTAAAATCTTGATTTACTGGGTCCTTTCTTATGGAATATCCGTTTTTATTATTTATAAAATTCAAAGTGGAATTAGAGGACTTTTGTTGTTTACTATGATTATGTTAATTGTTAATAGTCCTCTCTGTTTTTATAATATTTACTGTCACCAAAATTGAATTAACGTTTTTTATTAAAATGACTGTGGTAACACAAGGGTTTTGCATAATTTTTTTATGACACTCACAGCCCAAGCTACAAGGAACATTAACACTTCGTTTGGGGAGGGATGCTCTTTAATTTAAGACCGGGATACATACCAAATTTTTATCCTAAAAGTATTGGTTTCTGAGTGGTAGTCAGTAGCAGGAATAATTCTTTTCTATTTTCTACCTAGAGATGAAAATAAATTGCACTGCAGAGATCCAGTAAAAATAATCCAAGAAAAATTTATCAAAAAACAACCTGCATTCATCAATGGGAAGGGACCTATACTCATACAAGACAATGCCAAACTTCATGTTTCATGATAGATATTGAAGAAACTAAACAAGCTGGGTTACAGAGTCCTTCCACACCATCCGCCAGACTTATCTCCAACAGATTTCCATCTGTTCAGAAATTTGTACTATTTTCTTGAGGGTAAAATTTTTTAATATGATTCAGAAGTCAAAAACCACATTTTCAGACTTAAATGTTGAAACAAAACCCTAAATTTTTCTGCTTCGGGATTGGAAATGTAATAACACATTGAGGAAAATGTATAGAAAATGAAAGAATAAAAATATTTTGATTTAATAAAGTTGTTTTACTAAATAACCTTTCCGTTGAAAACAGACATTTCTTGCTTATTTTTTTTCTGCTGAAAACAGGAATCTAGTTTTGTAAGACAATGCCTGGAGATTATTAACAATATATATATATAAGTTGTGTTGTATAAATTATCATTATCTGCTGAAAATTAAAAAATCATTGACAAATAAAAATATAGATGACATCTTTTATCACTACAACCCGTGACGGGTGTGAGGTTCAATATATAGTAGAGACTGGACAACCGTTTTGCAGGGAGGTGATTTTTCCTAGATCATGCTCAGCTGCCAGATTTTACCCCCACTTTTTTTAGGTACCGATTTTATAGAGGCTGGGTTAGCCCCAGGAGAATCCTAGATCTCAAAGGATCCATCTCCAGCCACTAACAGATTAAGTGAAAGTCTGCCAGCGAGTGGATTTAAATCCAGGACCTTCAGCTTGGCATCTCAGTGAAATAGATCAAAGAGATTTATATTTTTTTTTTAGTTTCATCAGTTTTTAAAATTATTTTAGCAGTGATTTCTTATTATAATTATTCATCAATATAATTTATAAACTACTGACATTTTATTTCAGCTGATTCAGTAAGAGCCAAATGGAAAGGATTAAGAGACACATTTCGAGGAGAATTAAAAAAAGTGAATAAAATGGTTGCAAGTGGTACCAATTGTCGATCAACTAATTGGGAATACTTCGATGAAATGCTATTTGTTAAGGACCAAATATATTCTAACAGGTACTATTTTTTTTTATATTAATGCTAAACTTTTATTATTCATCAAAATTTATACTTCACGGCATGTGTAAAATAAGATGACACTGGTTATACAAAGACATAATAGGACTTGGAACTGTCTTGCGATTCTCTTCTATAAAATGAGACAAACTTTCCGTTGCCATTCTCTATGTTACAAAATGAACTGCCAAATTCACATTGCCAAAACTAATGTAAAACCATGAATTATAACTGTTACTTTAAAACAAACTAATTTAGAACATTAATGAAAAGGACTAAAAAATTTAGTCAGTAATAACCATTGCCTGTTCTGCTTCTCCAGTAGTCCCAATCTCTTCCTTCCCTGTCTAGTTGAAGTACATTTTAGAAGTTTAAATTTAGTTTCTGTTACTTTTCAAGAAATAAAATCTTATTTATATCGAAAATAAATAAGGAATATTTAAATCCCGTTGAATTTATATGTATTTCTGTAGTAAGGCAATGGAATATTGCTAAAAGATAATATTGAAAGCTATTGAGTATTTTGTTTAAATGATATTTTGAGTAATTATTCCACAGGTTGTCGCTTCCAGTCACAACAAGTTGTAACTATTCATTTGTTTCCTTTTAATATTTCCCCCCCAAAAAAGGTATCGTGAGCTTCAGTAGGAAAAGTGAATGTAATTATGAGAAATGTGTATACTTCGGAGATAATTACATCTAGAAATGAACGCTACTACTAACATATGATCTGTATTTAGAAATGTTGGTTGAAACTTTTATTTCTTGATGAAATGATTACCAAAATCTACTCATTACCCATAATTACATTCTCTTTTCCATTCTAAAGCTCAGGATAAGTTGCATTTTTACGAAATAAAACGAATAAACAGTTGAAACTTGTAAATCCGCTCGAAGGGAATACTTTTGGAACAGATGCCAATGATTTTAATTTTTGTTTCATATTTACAATCTAGAAAAAACAATTGTTAATGTATATTTATCAGTTAATAGGTAAGTTTTTATATTAATTGGAGAATACTTTGATAATTCCATCTAGAAAAAACAATATTCATTGCTAATCAGTTCGATGGGCGTCCAGAAAGTAATGTTACAAAGACTGTTTAGCACGTGGTATTTTATTTTTCATAGTTGGTACCACTGACGTGTAGAGAATTCTGTAAAGGACAAAACAAATCATCGAAGGCTTCAGTCCATTACGAAACGTCTCAGAATGCAAACTCATCAACTGGTTTGTCCTGCTCTACCTGCAGGTGTGAGATTCGCTCAGTCATCAGGTCCTTTATTTCGCGTAACGAATCTGCAGCAAGTATCCATCGCCAGCTTGTCGAAATTTATGGGACCGAAGTGATGTCAGCAAGTGGATTAGGTTATTCAAGAAAGCCGTTCTGACACTCATGACAAAAAAACGAGTGGGAGACCTTCCGTTATTTCGGAATTACTCTTGACAGTGTTAACTCATTAACGTCCGGGAACGAGATTTCTCGTTTTGATTAGACATTTGTTGGTGACCGAGAACGAGAAATCTCTTTTGGTGATAAGCTCAGGTCACATAGTAAATTGATATTATAATACACTAGCTTTTGCCCGCGGCTTCGCCCGCGTAGAATTTGGTCTGCCACATAAAGTTAAGTGACAGATCATTGTAAATAATTTAATTTTTTATGACTATAAGTTACTCGTACATCCAAAATTTCAGGTGTCTGACTTCAAAACTGACGGATTCCAAACAATCTTTGAACCCCTATTATATTGAGGGAGAAACCCTTGGGGATGGAATTATCCAAATTCCTTTATTAGTGCTCATTTAAGCTATACAAAGAACCTTTTGGCGAATATTAAGATGCTTAGTTCAGTAGTTTCTGCTGTTCGTTGGCCGCTTGATGTGCTGGTCAATCAGGTTACAGTTTTATATTAACTTCGTCTGTGTGATGTGTTGATAAAAAGTAGTTTATGTCCTTCCCCAGGCTTGAGATTATCCATATCAAATTTCATCACAGACGGATCAGTACAGCTGTGAAACATAAATTGGCACTGATTAACAAACGGGGCGGACAGGAGTTACTTTCGGTTACTGTTCTTCGGGTCAGTAAAGGATTAGTATGTAATGTTAATGAATTTATTGAAAAGGATTACTTAGTATTCGGTTTCATTTGTCCTACGGCAGCAGTGAGAAATTAAAACTAATAATGTACATATGAAGGTAATTTATCGATGTGTTTTTAGTTTTGGCGGTCCTACACCTACTGCAATATACTCCTGTAACATTTTTTTTTCACATCCTAGATTTTATTTACAATATAATACAAATTTACAATAAATACCTGAAAATGCTTCTATATAAACCAAAAGCCTTCTGTTACCTTTCGGTATTTTAAGGCGTTACAATGGGCTGAGTTCGCTGAAGGCGGTTTTTACTCGAACCGGCTCAAAGCTGAGCTGACTTAACACAACAAACAAAACAGGGAGTGACCGTTTAGTGGGATCAAGAAATAGATCCTGTAACATATGTTACTTTATTTGTTTCGTTCAGCCAAAATATATAGTATAATGATATTTATCATTATATTATGACCAAATTACACAAAATCTTTGTAAATTGTAGCCCTAGGGCGGGCCCAGGATTTTTTCTGGAGGGACATAATGGGCAGACGGGGGAAAAATCAACAATAACTTACAAATAACATTGTAGTATCTATAGAACGATTTCAAAAGTTTATTAAAATATCAAAACAATAGTTTCACTCATGTTCTTTCTGTTATTTTAACAACTATGATCATGTGATTTGCCTGTAATTATGTACTATAATGGATTCTCAATAGCACATAAAAACCTGTCTGGGGGGCATGTGCCCCCTTGCCCCCCTTAAATCCGCCCTTGTTGTAGCCTATGTGTTATTCTGATGTATAACCTATATTACTGTAAAGTTTCATCCAAATCCGTTCAGTAATTTTTGCGTGAAAGAGAGACAAACATACAAACTTGCGCATTTATAATATTAGTAGGATATGATTAAATTATATTGATACATGATAAAATCACCGGTCTCATAGTAAATTTCTGGAAAACAGTGGGCGGCACTGCGCTAAAAAAAGTTTTCCAAACATCTAACGAAGTCTCCTCCGCGAAATCGTAACGAAAAGTCGTGGGCACAGGAAGCTGGAACCAAATTAAGTTGAGCCATATTTTTAGTTTAATTTAAATGGAAACTCTTAATTATCTAGATATTTGAAAAAAATGGACGTATACCACATTCAAAAATAATGGCTCAAATATTTCACATAAGTCCGAAAGTTCGTGCGCATTAGTAGCATGTATGGGATTAAGGATGACTCATTACCAGATCGATAAGATTCCGAACCTGTCGAAACTTGTCATCGCTTGACTGATGTATTCGTCAGTTTACCACCAGACTTCGTAAAGATCAGACGCATATTAGTACCGATAAAAAATGAATATCGATAACGCATATAAACGTGCTGTGTTATATTTTTTCTTTTCGAGTGGTGAAACCGCCAGATCTGCAGCAATAAAAATTAATAGTGCACATGGTGCACATACTATTAGTCTAAGGACAGCTCAGAAATGGTTTGAAAAATTTAAACTTGGAAAAAGCAACATTAATGATGAACCCCGTTCAGGACGTCCTGTCGATTTTGATAACGACGTTCTTCAACATCTTGTGGAGTCAGAGCCACATTTAACAGTGGATCAGATCGCTGAAAAGATGCATTCATCTCATGGGACAGTCTTTCGCCATTTAAAGGAGATTGGAAAAGTATCCAAGTTTGGAAAGTGGGTACCACATGTTATATATTATATTTTTTTATAATTATTGGTCAACTGTTTTGATTTTTAAATATGTTTATTTTAAAGAGAAAATATATGCCCCTTTAAATGTCTTCTCTTTAAAATAAAAATAGTTGTATATTATAGTTATACCAAAATGTTAAATTGTGTTTTATTTACACCATTTAAAAATTTCGACAGAATGCATACGAACTTTTGGACTGAACTGATATATTGGTTTGGATGTGTCAAAAAATTATTTATATATTTTTTCAAAGTTTATTCATTCACGCAATCATTAAATTTTTCCCCATCTTCTGAACAAATGAAAACCTAGACCTCTGATACTTATTGCTCTTGCATTGGATAGTATGGCGTATTATTGTACTATCCAATAAAATTTTAAATAAATTACATTTTATGTAATGCTCAAGTTACTCCCCAATAAAAATAAATTTAAAAAAACAAAGTAAGTTCTCTGTCTATTCAATGAGAACTGTTTAGCTCCTATAAATAAATTTAATAAAATAAAATTCCGGATTTCATTAATTTATAATAAGTAACTCATTACTTTCTCCTCGGTGCTGCAGGTCATGGATGACCCTAGGCCTCCTGGATTTTCCTTCTCCATTCTTCCATATTTCTTGCCTCCATCCTCCAATTCCTTACATACAAATTTCAAGACGTCTTTATACACTTCATAAATCTATCAAAGCAAATTTGTATTATTCTCTCTCTCTCTCTCTCTCTCTCTCTCTATATATATATATATATATATATATATATATATATATATATATATATATATATATATATATTCTCAACGAATGACTGTTTAGGATTTGTTTTTCATGTATATATATATATATATATATATATATATATATATATATATATCTCAATGAATACATATAGACATTCACTAATTATAGAAATGAATAATATAATATGCATAATATAGTGGTAATATTTAAAAGTAAAGTTTAGAACAATTACATGACAGCGAATGATTAAAATTATGGAATAACAAACTACTTATTAGACAAAAATAATTTATATATAAATTAAATAACTCTAATAAACTAGAATTGTTTCAGAAATGAGAGTTCAAATCTTATAAATTATGAAAATTATAGAATAACAAAGCAAAGCAGTTGTAGAATGAAGGGAAACTGGAAAGGATAAATTTTTTAAATTAAAAAATTATTATCCTACTTACTTAACAAAAAGATAAGCCTCAACACGACCCCACACAAGACTGAAATGTGAGTCAAAACGTTGGCTTTCCAATTATGTAGGGGAAATGGAAAAGGCTGAAAGTGCCAAAAAATAAAAATCGATTTTTGCATGGAATTTGTTGTAAACGACATCGCCAATAACCTAGAGAAGGTCCAAAGTGCCATAAAAATTCCTAGTAGTTTCTAGAGCAGTCGCAAGGAGGAGCACCCACTGACCGTCAGTGGGAAAGGCTGAAAGTGCCATCCGCCATGATGAATGTGCCTTTCCATTGCGGTAGTTGCTTTTGGCGTGTGCGAATAAAAAGTGTTTCGTAGTTCCTGCGTTTTCACGTACTGCGAATAGTTTGTGCCCTTTTGCTGTTATAGTGCGTGTTGTGTTTTTAAAAGTTTACATTTGCTGTGATTTCATAATGAGTGAAAATCAAAACCCTCCGCCGAAAGCCCACGTTCGAAGAAAGAGGAGGAAAGCACGAGAAAAAGGACTGACTTATACGACTAGTAAAGGAAAAAACGTACCTGGTAAACCTACCCCCTCAGATGTCGCCACTTGCTCATGCAAGTACTTTGTAAAAACTTGACTCATGACCAAAAACAGTTACTGTTCATGGATTTTTACAAAGTTAATGAACAAAACCAAGGTACCTACTTACTAAACCATATGCAACTTGTACCTGTCGGCCGTAGGCGTCATGGAAATTACGATAACCCAGAGGAAAGTAGGCGATCTTGCAGTTTTACTAACAGTGTGCCAGATGGTTCGGGTAAAAATGTTCGAGTGTGTAGTAAAACATTTCGTCAGATTTTCGGAGTAACTCCCAGGAAACTGCAAACTCTTCAAACAAAAAAGAAACAAGGTTGCTTGGTTTACAAAGATACTAGAAGTCAGAATCCACATTCACATGAACATAAAGTTAAGTTCACAGAAAATGAAGGAAAACTAGTTCTACAGCACATTAATTCGTTTCCCAGGTATGAGAGCCACAGCACCAATAAATAGGCCCAATAAATTAGGGTACTAGTATGTTTTAGGACCTGTTGACATCAGCGCACTCAGGTGTCACTTACCTCAACTATTTGGACCCTGTCAGGTTATGCATGAATTTTAAATAGGCATTGCCTTTCATTATGATACAACAGATTTTTAGGAAATGAAATAAATGAGAAACATGTAGACAAAATTAAACTAGAAATAATAAAACATTTATTACAAGCAATGTTAATTAAAAAACAATTTGTAACTAAAAAATTATCATATTTTAGTTACAAATTGTTATTTCCTCTTTAAAATAGAAATATTTAAAATATTATATTATGAGAAACAATGAAAGATTTATTCCAAACAATGCTCATTAAATAGAACAATATCTTCGAATCCGTCCTTTGTTGCTTTTTCTTCTAATATTTAGACTTTCATCAATTTCTACATACATCCCTGGGCCTCCAATAGTTGTTGAAGTTCTCTCTATTTTATAAGCACAAACCTCTCTCATATAATTACAATAATCAATTACTGAACAATGAGACATGTTCAGCTGTTTGTGACGGAACTTTATGCAAGTCAGTTCCTCCGACAGCTATATATAAAATGGACTATAGTCTCCAAAAGTAATGTACTATTCCTCAACCACATATTTACTCGAATACCCACGGTCTTGTTGCATCCTTTTTTCTGGCATCTCCATCTAATTTTATTCCCCACTTGTAGTTTCATATTATGTCCATTTCCTATATCACATTTTCTGCGGAATGACATTCCGCTCCTGAAGAAGTATAACAGCTGATTTTTCATCAGTCACCGTGCAAAAAATCTTCTTCAAATTCCAAGTCATATTTGAAGAAAATAATCAAAAACACATTCACCTTCAACTTCACAGAAACAATAACAAAACACTAGAAAGGTTACAATAACAGTAGGAGATGGTTAAGAAAAGTGACACCTGAGCGTGCTGATATCAACAGGCCCTAAAACATACTAGTACCCAAATTAGTTTGTATTTAATTTTGAAATAAGGATTCCGTATTTTTTCAAGTTGTTTGAGGTTTTTTTAAGGAGTCCTTATTTTTTCAAACTGCTGTGAACATTCATCCTTTACATGTAATGAGGCTGGACTTCCGGCCTTTTAACTTACAGCGTTTCTCAAAAAAAGATATGATGGCACTTTCAGCTTTTCACATGCAAAATCAAGTTATCTATGTACAATAAAAAAACAAATCTTGAAAAACAAATAAAAATATATTTTGCATTTTTAATGAATTTTACAGATTTTTAAAGGATAAAGGAAATTTTTATTGAAAACTCAAAATTTTACTTTGTGGCACTTTCAGCCTTTTCCATTTTCATTACACAATTGTTCCTGGTTCCGGTGGAGGTAAAAAAATATTCTCTTAAATAGGTGGAACTGTTTAAGGGAAAGCCAACGTTTTGATCCGTGTTGCAGGTCTTCTTCTGGGCTAAATATACAAAATATAGAAAAATTAAAATTATGCATAGTAAATATTAAGAATACATATAGACAACAAGGTATCTTAGTGATAAAACAACATAAAAAGAAGATAATACAAATAAATCTAATAGAGATAGTAAAATCCAAGTAAGACATAATGGGAATAATGATAAAAATTGTTGATAAAATATTGTTTAGGTTGGATAAATGTGATTGATAATAGACGTGTTGTTGAATTATTTACAATTATAACAAAATTATTTAAAGCTAAACTTTGGAAGAGTTTAATTTAGTGATAAATTGTAGAAGTTTTACAACAGATAAAAGAATCATTGTAGAAGATTCATAATTGGCAGGGAATTGAATTATAAAATAGATGAAATGAATGAATTGTAGAAATGAATAATATAATATGCATAATATAGTGGTAATATTTAAAAGTAAAGTTTAGAACAATTACATGACAGCGGATGATTAAAATTATGGAATAACAAACTACTTACTCAAATGTTAAGACCGTGGAAAAATTCCAACGAAAAGCCTTAAGTCTCCAAACTAAAACAGAAATAGAAATTATGTGTCCAATATTTCGCCCATTCAGGCATCCTCAGGGTAGAAAGAGAATAACAGCAAAACAAAACATGAAAAATGCACCCACATCCCACCACCTCGAAGGCTCAAATGCAACTAATAAATCATAAGGAAGGTTACTGGACCCCAGCTGGTTAAGGTTAGATAAAAACAGCTGATAGATACTTCAGAAATTCAAAATTCAATATACACTCACCAAACTTCAAAAAGCACCACAGGAAAAATAAATAATAGCAAACAATACAAAACTTAAGACGGAAGACCATATAAAAAATGAATGTAAAAATGAAAAAAAAAAAAATATCATTATCAAGAAACCAGTGGACCTATGGCTATTCCACAAAACATATTAATATTGAAAAATAAAAAGAGACCTTACATAATTTATGTAAGGTTATTAACATTTATGTAAGGTCTCTTTTTATTTTTCAATATTAAACTACTTATTAGACAAAAATAATTTATATATAAATTAATTAACTATGATGAACTAGAATTGTTTGAGAAATGAGAGTTCAAATCTTATAAATTATCAAAATTATAGAATAACAAAGCAAAGCAATTGTAGAATGAAAGGAAACTGGAAATGACAATTTTTTTAATTAAAAAATTATTATCCTACTTACTTAACAAAAAGATAAGCCTCATCACGACCTCAACACAAGCCGTGAAGACCTGCAATGTGAGTCAAAATGTTGGCTTTCCAATTAACAGTTCTCCCGATTAAAGAGATTTTTTTACCGCCACCCTGACCATTTTTTTTTCCTAAGTAGAACCTTGTTTGTTTCATTATTTTTACTAACTCTAAAAAACGTTACAGAAGAAGCCTCGCTTATATACTCCAAGCGCAGCAGCAGAGAAAACATCCAGCAGCTGACTCTTCTGTCGAAGAAAGTAACACAAGTGTTGATGGTACAGGTGGAGTAATATGCAAGCAGGAGATTATCGAGGAGAATGAAGACACTCAAGGAGGAAGCGAGGACGAACCAGTAGTGAGGTCAGAACCTCAGGTTTCTCTACCTCTGTCTCGGGTCCAATCAACTGACGATGACTACAACTTTCTCATGAGTATCCTTCCTCAGCTTCGTAATCTACCTACTATGAGGAATTTATACGTCAGGCTCAAGATACAGGAATTGCTTTATAATGAAATTGTTTCTCTTCAAGATAGCAATTAATGTTTGTTATTTCAACAATATTGCTTAAAAATTAAGCACTGACCCAAAAATAATTTATGTTATAATCCTTATCATTTATAATATTATGTTATATGTGTATAACTATATTTTCTTGAATAATATTAGTTCACTATAAATATGTGGGGAAGAAAATGGTCTAAGTGAAAATCAGAAAAATAATTTATTAAAGAGGATTAAACTATTTATTTGAAAGCCAACATTTTGACCCATATTGCAGGTCTTCATGGCTAGGTAAACAAGATTTAAATAAAGATGACACATAAAATTGTAAAGAATAAATATAAATGAAATTCTCTGATCTCCACCCTGACCATTTTCTTCCCCTTTCTATAAATGCCTTTTCTTCTTGTTGTTATATGCATTATTCCTACTTAATTTATTTACAGTTTTTTTATGTTATCAATGTTAGGTTGGTACTCATTATTACATTTTAAAGTTGTTTTTATATTTTTCGTTTGTGCCATTTCTTGTTTGGAGGAACCTCATTCCATAGCTTCTAGCTTTGGAAACCATAATTTGTTGTTGCTTCATGTCCAGTGTATTAATCCTGGAGTTCCTGAGATGAATTCTGTTTTCCCAGTTTTCATTTAACCGATAAGCATAGCCAAAAATGTTTATCTTTGTATTTGTACACTTTGTTGGTTAATAAAAAATTACTAATTATCACGTAGTTACCTAAATCTGTTGGTTTCTATATTATTATTTTTTTAGTATGTTTATGAATTGAGATTATATTATTGTGTTCTAGTCTTAATAATTTTCTTGTTATTCCTGAATCTACTATTTTTTTCACTTATTATTATTTTTTCCAGCCTAAGTTAACCTATAACGAATCACATTACCCTTATTTTTAAATTATTATTTTTTTATAATAAATTGAATGTCCAAAGGTGCACCAGTTCTCTAATAATTATTATTTTAAAATAACTGTGCTAGTAAAAGAAAATATTATAAATAATGTACTTTTACACTTGTCACACTTTTTTTCTTATGTTTAAATGTTAAAAAAGAGATACCTAAATATTTTTTTATAATTTGTTTTGATTAGTTATAGTTGTGATAAATAAAAAAGACGTACCTATTATAAATGTGATTCCATTCTAGATTAGTAAATGATATGTAAATATTTTGAAAATTTAAAGATGTATTCAATTTTATGGAAAATATATTCTGTTTCTTATTATTTTACATGTTTTTTATTTTATGGTCCTTTTAAATTTTGTATATGTTTTATCTCAAACAACCCGTATACTGCTCGTTCTTGAGATGGACTTTCACAGACATAGCTGTGGTATCTCTAGGCTCCAAAATATATGAATAGTGTTATAAAAGAAACTATAGGGCAACCAGGAGCACCAGGAGGCTTCAATGGTTTGGCCATCTGATGAGAATGAGAGACAATAGATGGCCAAAGAAACTCTTCCATAATTATAATATAGAAGAAAGAGAGGAAGACATGGATGGAGAATGTGAGAAAAGGGTTGGCAGCAAGAGGGCTCCGAGAGGAAGAAGTGGCGAGGAAAGATTATGGGTATCGGGATACATTTATTGTAAAAAAAAACAACTGAATAAATAAAAAAAAATAATGTAAGGGTATAGTTGGGGGTGCAGCCAAATGAAACACCAAATAAGAGAATATTTATTTATTGTGTGCCGACGTTTCGACCTACTTTGTAGGTCATCTTCAGGGCTATGAGAGAAAATAACTATAAAATTACATTACAGTACCAAGGATATAATAATGTAGAGTAATAGAAAAGGTGAAGGAATCATATGAATAAAAATTATCAAAGAATAATGCAAACAAAATACAAAGAGAAAAAAAAAGGTAAACAGAAAAAAATGCCTCCATCATATGTTAATATCATAGAGTTCATTATTATTTAGCATCAAATTTTTGCATTTAATCTCCATTCTCCAACTGAATTTTTATACCTATTTTCTATACGTTTCTTCTATATTAATCATATTTTATATTAATGCAACTTCATTCTAATTGTATACAGTTATATAACTTCCCTAATAATTTTACTTTTCTACTTTTCATTCACGATATTTCTTATCTTTACTTTCTACATATTTCTTCCATTATTTATTCTTTGGCATCACATTTTGTTACAAATTTCTTTCATTTTACTTATGTTAACTCTCTAGGAGTCTATTATCATACATGTTATATTTCATCTATATTAAACTAGGTTTTTTATACTTGTATATCTCTCCCTTATATCTCACCTTGTCATGTGTTTACTTTTTTCATTTTGTAACTTTCTGTTTACCTTTCTTATTCTTTGATAATTTTTATTCACATAATTCCTTCACTATTTAGTTCAACTTTTCTATTACTCTACATTATTATATCATTATATTCTTGGTACTGTAATGTAATGTATTTTTATAGTTATTTTGTTTTGTCTGTTTTCTCTCATAGCCCTGAAGATGACCTAAAAGTAGGTCGAAACGTCGGCACACAATAAATAAATATTCACTTATTTGGTATTTCATTTGACTGCACCCCCAACTACATCTATCCTTACATTAGAAGTTCCAGTCTACTAATTTCTTCTCTAAAAAAAAAATAATGTTTTATCTAGCCTTGAAAGTAAACCTTTTAGCTCATATCATACCAATACAATTAGTTTATCTATTTTTTTTTAATTATAAAGTTAAATGGTAAGTTTGTTCTTGAATTCCAATATTGGTTGTTTCTACTATTCTATGGTCAGACATGGTTTTCAGAAAAGAGATAACAAATGAATAACAATAAAAGAGATTGAAAAATGAATAAAAGGCTTATAATATTTATCCTACTTGCAAACTGAGTATAGAGAGTATCTAATTGTCATATTTCATCTACGTTTATGAATCCTAAAGCATAAATATTATTGATGGTGTAAACTAATACTATATAAATAGCAAATGAAGCATGAATATATAAAGAAATCGATAATGATTTAGTTCTAATGAGATCAGATACTTTCTGCTCTAAAATGGGCACTGTTTATGTACCTAAGAGCTAAGAGATAAGAATTTAAAAGAAGGTATTTTTCCATGTGGATCAAAATAAAAATTGCCACTAATTATTTAGAAGATAGTGCAGAGACCAAGGAGGGATTTCTAGGGAGGGGATTTCTCGAAAGAGAATAAAAATCAAAAATAAATACCAATTTTAGTCTTGAGACTGTATAACATATTGCCAAAATTAACAAAAGTGCCTCTCTCCCTTATACTCAGAGGAAGACTAAAATATCAGTTAATAGAAACTATTACCCAATTGTATTATCAACAGGTATGAACAGACTTTATGAGCATCTATGCTACATAAAATAAATACAACACATAAGGGATCAGCTGCAGATGGCAGAACTGAAGACCTCCATCGAAAAAAGACAGCTCAAGTGGATCGGCCATGTCTGTCGCATGGAGGAAGAATGGTTTCCTAGTAAGGGTATGGATAGGTAGAAGACCCCATGGACGCCCAAGAATCCTCTATGAGGATTATATCCAAAGAATAGGAGGAAAAACCCTGGCTCAAACGAAGAGGAGACGTCAGGACCGGAAAAAATGGCTCCAATGGATTGAGGCCCCTCTACACTAAATGGCATAAAAGAGGTAGCGAGAGATGAAAAAGAAGCATACATAACGAACATATAATTTATTTTGTATGAAATTTATTGACTGCATCCTCCAGCATTTTCAATATTTCTATTTACATTAATAGTTTACTATTAATTTTACATACAAATATATATGAAATTATTATACTGAATGTTGTTGATCTATAGTGTAATAAAAAATTGTAAAATCATCAGATATAATTTAATTTGAGTGGCAGTCAACCAAATACAGGAACAATTAAGTATAAAAAATAGTTATAAATTACTTTGTGGTTGATTTCTTGACTATCACTAGGTCTATCTGTTTTTTTTTATTTAATATTGTACTAAACTTACATTTACCATTTAAAAATTAGGTCTAATAAAAGCTTTGATTTTGACATATTTTAACAAAGTGAATTTAAATTATTTCAACTAAAATATTTTTTAAAAACAGATTTGACTTGAGTGAGTTAGTAGTTTTAAAAAATTACAAAGTTACAAACTTTTATTACCAATTGACAATATAGTATTTAAAACAATCTACCCATTCTCATTCTGATCGAGTATTTTATTAACGATTTTTAGTAATTAAAATATTATATTTGAGAAGGACCCAATATTAATTATGAATGATACATAAAAAATAATAAAAGTGTAGATTGTCATTCATAATGATTAATTATTCATAATAACTAATCAATAGTAATTAGTTGTATAATCATTATCACACTATAATTAGTATGATTATTACTTAATTCCCGTGAGGAAATTCTTATCAGGGTTAGTGTGTAGTTGTAGTAGTAAAGGGGGCGTGGCTGGGACAGCCAATAGGGTTCGTGATTACACCCCCACCACTCTACATCAGTCAGTCTTCAGTTAGGTTTGTTTTGATAGGTTCGCATTGTGTCATTGTAGTGTGTGTAGTTGTAAATGATCGCTGTTACTATTGAAACGGGATATATTCCGCTATGTCGATCAACAAGGGAGGGAAGAGTAACGAGTCAAAGAAAAAAAGGGGCGTTCTAAAGTCGCAAACACGTGAAATGATTGTCAACGTGCGCACATACTTCGAAGCGGAAAAGGTGAACTGTGGTCCACTCATTCCGATCGAACAGGTCAGCGCCAGGACGGCTGCAGCCTGCCACATCTCGGAAAGTAATATAGCCAATATATTGAGGGAGAAAAGGACTAAACTAGCTGACGATGCCAGGGCATTTTCTACTGGGAAGAAACGCACTCGTGAAGAAGTAGATTCCTGTCAGGAAGTGGCCATCAGGAGGCATGTATACGCCTACTATGAGAGGGAGGAGTATCCTACCATGAGGCGACTCGTGTCTTCCTTGAGTCTAGCCGGATTATTCCCAGGAAGCACCACAACTCTGTGTTACGTCCTGAAAGATCTGGGATTCTCTTGGAAAAAAATCCGAGGCAACAGGAAACTGTTAATGGAGAACGTCTACTTGACAGCTTGGAGGGGAAGGTTCATCAGGGATATACTCGCAATACCAACACAACGGATCGTATGGATTGGTGAAACTTGTGTGAATTCTGACCATTTCAAAAGGCGAAAGACTGAAGAATCAGCTCGAGAGACTAAGAATTCTTCCAAAGGTTTTAGACTGATTATTATACACGCTGGCGGCGATGGAGGGTTCGTTCACAACGCCAGACTGGTGTTTCGTGGGAAGAAGATTTCGAACGATTACCGAAACGACATAAGCCAACAATCATTCAAACAGTGGTTTACGGAACAGCTCATCCCAAATATAAAACCGAACAGTATAATTGTCATGGACGACGCCCCATACCACTGTGTCCCTAAAGAAAAATATCCTTCAATAGCGCAGTCTAAAGAGGAAATAATAGCGTGGTTGAAATCGAAGAATATAAAATTCGACCCGATGATGTTCAAGATAGAACTACTAGAATTGGTGAAGCAAGAGAAGCCACGGTGGCCAATTTACGAGATAGATGAGATCGCTAAAGAGAATGGTCATAGGGTACTCAGGATACCTCCTTATCATAGTCACTTTAATCCGATTGAAATTATTTGGGCACAGATAAAGGGTTACGTTGCTCAAAATAGTAAGACTTTTAAAGTTTTAGAAGCTACGAAATTGACCGAAGAAAAAATTAAAAATATTCATTCTCAAGATTGGGAAATCGCCATACGACATACGATGGAAGTGATAAGAAATCAAATTAAATTAGATGATATTGTGGAAGATAAAATGGACAGAATGATGCACGCGCCCGCTAATAATAGTGAGACCGAAGAGAGCGAGTGTAGTGATGAATTTTCCGGTGCCGAGGAAATGGAAGTGGAGGATTTTCCTACACCAGAACGGTAATATTTAATTAATTTATTTAAAATTTGGACCGAACATATTTTTTTTAATGAGTACAATTTTGTCAAATATTTATTTATTTTTTAATCTTGTATGTTTTAATTAATTACAAATTCAAGAGTAGAGGTAAAACGGAGCATTGGGAGGAGTGGATTCATTAGTTCACGATAACCGAAATAATTTTACAAATATTTTAAACATATTTACATAAGCAAGGTTTTTTATTTCGAATCGTGAATATAAAATGATTAGCCATGCAGCCACCTAGTAGAGAAATTAGTAATAATAAGTACCTAAATACTTTTCAATTTTTTTTATTTCGATTCATTAATTGGTTTGTTTTTAGTTCCTTGTTATTACAGTTCATTATATATTACTCGATTTAACAAACTTTACGCTAGTGACTATACTTTTATTTATTTAAACATTTCCAGCAGGAATACACTTATATATAATAATAATAACACACATATATAATTATATATATATACACATATATATATATATTATTATATACACTTATATATAATAATGTATATATATATATATATATATATATATATATATATATATATATATATATATATATATATATATATATTGTTAAATAAGATATATATATACTTTTTTAAAAATAATTTAGAATTTGAAATATTTATATTTCAGAAAAGTTCATTGAACATAAATATAAAGCATAATTCGTAGTTAAAACAAATTAAGAATAATTTTATAAGCCTCTATAGATTGATCTAAGCTAATTACTGATACCTTAAAAATTAATCGTTTTCACCAGAAAACCTCTCCCTTAGCCTGAAGTCGAAAACAAATATTAATATTCTTTACTTGGAAACAATTATTAGTTACAATATTGAAAAACGCGTTAAATGATTAATATTTATTTAAACCAATTCTACTCGCATTAAGCTTAATTTACGCTGCATACCTTACATTTTTTTGCTGCAGTATTTTCAATGACCATCTTCCATTGGCCTCAAATGGCGGAAAGAACGATTAAGCTAAGCTTCCAAAGATTTCATGTCTAATAGAAATTTTTTTTATAAGATATTCTCTTTGCTTGAATTATGTTTAAAAAAATTATTCTAATAAATTATCGTGTTGTCAATTATTTATATTGAAATTAATATATTATGGGATATTATCCATCTGAACAACTCCTAATTAATGAACTATAAAGAAGTGCTACAGGATGTTTTGAATTAAGATTAAATAATTGCATAATTTTAAATATATTTTCCTTATTATTTATACATTTATTTATAATGCACATATTTCACTTATATGTACGTATTGAAAGGTCAATCATTGTTAATTACCCGCCAAAAACATTGATAAAAATATTACCTTTTTGAAACTTAATTGGATTTTTAATTTATTACTCTATTGCTTTAATTTATTATTTTTAAGAGACACAAATTTATGTAATGTATTACTCATAAATTAAGCATTTATTTACTTTTAATTATCTTATCTTCCCTTTGAACCTCATTGGCTCATAAGTTTCGGTATCATACCTATTATGTTATTCTCTAAAAACTAACTAAACTAGAGTCTGATATTTCATTCCATTTTTATGCCTCCTGCGGGTATTCTTTCCTAGTAGTGAATTATCTTAATTTAAAATCTCTTTATTATTTCTTATGTGATTTTCTATTATTTAATCTTTATTTCAGTTGCTTTCAATACTGTTAGTTTTTTTAAAAGAAATTAACAAAAATGTATTCAAATTAATGTGCAGATGGTAATTGTTGTAAATACAACTGTATATAGCTCTAAACAATTTCTCCAAAAATATTGATTTCGATTTAGAATTTATTAGTAATGTCATTTCAATAACGTTTTTGGCCGAGCTATAATATTTTAAAATTAATAATATAGTATTTATCTCTTTGATTTGATATTGATTAAAAATGATTTTGCAGACGACCCTCTGAAGTATTTCAGGAATTGCAGAAAGAAGCTCCTACAAGAGGCATTTCTTCCATCATCGAGGAAAGTAGAAATATAGACATAGGGATGCTGTGCAAGCAGAAGTTAGTTGGAGATCAAGAAAAGGAATTGAAGAAAAAAGAAGACAGAGATAAAGAAACAAGCATTTTATTCAGAACACTTTCCAATGCCCTTCGCACAAAACAGAAGTCATTGCCTGCATCTGTTCATGTAAATGACCAAAATGATGGAATTATGGACATAGGAGAACCTTGCAAGCAAGAGTTTATTGATTGTTATAACTATACAGAAGTTAAAAAGGAAGAAGAGAGTTAATGTAATTTTTAAATAAAACTTAAACATACACGTGAGTCTTTACTGTGCAATCAGTAGTTGTTATATTTGCGGAGATTTACTGTAATGTAATAGGTAGGTCCTTTAAGCTTTTTATTGTATAAAATATTTTAAACAAAATACTTCTCACTGAACATGTTTTTCGAGTCCAGGACTATTATGATATTGTTAAAACAGACTTCAACAATAGATATTTGTGTATTAAATAATAATTTTATTTGTTTATCGCTCACATTATATTATATTGTATTTGTTATCGCTTCAAGTTTTAACTTTTCATTTGTTTCCTTTTAACACCTTCACTGCGGTAATGAAAATTGTGGTTTCTTTTACTATGCACCGGGGACCAATAATAGAATTTTCCTCTGATGAGGTATCGGTCCTCGGTGACCGATAAATTATATCTATTCAATTCTGCCTGTAATTTTCCAATCACACTATAACCTTTTTTTATTGTTTCAAGTCGTCGTAAGACAAGAATCGGTCCCCAGGGATCTATGCCGCAGTGAAGGTGTTAATATTTTCGAAAATAAAAATAATTTTATTAATGATCGTATGTAGTAACTATTACTGAGTGTATATAGATTAAAGATCTGACTTATATACTCTGTTTAGCTTATGCATATCATCATCTATACTTCGAAATGTTTCTAGAAACGTTGATTTCTTGATGAAATGATCACTAAAATATACACATTTTCCACAATTACACTCTTTTTTCATACTAATAATCATGATTATTTTTATTTTCAGTAATATTAGGGAAAAAAATGAATGAAAAGTTTAACTTGTGACATAACTCAAAAAACAACCTGCGGAACTGATACTGTTTATTTTCAATAAAATAACTTTTCTTAAGTGTACTCTTTTATATTCTGTGACTTATTTTAATAACGACTTAACTGAGAGTTGGAAAATGTCATTTATCCCACACCACTTCTTTAATTCTTCACCTTAAAGCATATGTTGAAATTTTATCGAATAAAAGTTGACTTTACATTATGATCTCTTCGAAAATTACATAAACTTGAATTAGTTTAATAACAAGATGTCTTCCTAAGTAATTATGTAAATAATTAAGTAATTGAAACTGGTTAATAATTTATCAGTTATAGGTTCAATAAATTTTACATTTACTATAATAAAAATTATTTATTGTAAAGATGTTTGTTTTTTTATTCATCATTACCAAATCTATGCTTTATCCACATTTTTAAGGTTTAAAAGAAATTTTGTGTTCATTTAAAAAATAAAATAATTAAATTTATAAAAGATATTAAGAAAATCTCATTTACAATGAAAATTTATAATTTTTATTCTAATCAGTTCAGAAAAACAACAAATCCCAAAGCTTTTAACAAATAAAACTCAGATGCACCTCTTCTGGTAACCTTTTTTCGTAATGGTGAAATTTGAAGTCTTCAAGTACTCAAATATATCGCCTACAAATTTGTGTTGGCTTGTGCAATGTCAATGAAAATTCTTGTAATTTTGATATTGATGGACTATTTATTTTTTCGGGTTTTCTTACAATTAATGTATCCCGATACCTCAAATCTTTTCTCGCCAATCCTTCCTATCAGGCCATTCTTCTTACTCCTCTCGCTGCCATTCCTTCTCTTACATCTTTCATCCATATCTTCCTCTCTTTCTTCTATAATTTGGTGTATATAGGAAGAGTTTCTTTGGCCATCTATTGTCGCTCATTCTCATCAGGTGGCCAAACCATTGAAGCCTCCTGGTCTCTGTTTTGTACAATATATTTTTCTCCTCCCCTCTTTTAACACTATTGGGTATAATGGCTCTGAACTGGCAAACAATTGCTATTTCATTTGTAAATAATAAAAAATGAATTAAGAAGAAATTATTTGGGAGTACGGACAATGAAAAATTATTATTATTATATTTTATCTTAGCCCTGATGATGCCCTAATTAAAGTTAAGCCAAAACATTGGTACATAATAAAAAATATTTTTATTATAACTTTTTTTTTTATTAGCGTTAATTTTTCTCTATTCCCGACTAATCAATTCATAATTGTATGAACTTTACTATTATAAGTAACATACTATTATGTACTACCATACGTAATGCACTTACACCGACAGGACGACCTCAGCGTTGAAAAACACATGAACAGACACTCAACATGGACTGAGTAAACTACTAACTCCAATCAGAAAGAACTAGTAAGCCCCATCACTAGATCCCCACTCCTACCATCTAATTAATCTTAAGAAAATTCAATGTATAATCCTCTCTTAAAATGCACCTGGTGCAGTAAAAGAGATACCATGTATCATTATTAATATTAATATGTTATTGTCAAAAAACTAATAAAAGCCAAGGGGTTAAGAAAGAAAAAAAACAACTATAAGTAACAAACTGAACTTCGATTTCTTTTATTAAATGAAATTTTTAAAAAGGGAATTGGTCCACCATTAAGTAGACAGGGTGTACCCTCATAGCGAAATTTAAAAAAATGGTTTCTTGTATTTTAGTAGTTTACGTTCAATGTCTATGATAAACAGATATTTGACAAATATTTTCATTTATAGAACTGCGGCTTGGTAACAGCCATCATAATGAGCTGATTAAATTTTAAATTAATTATTGATTACTATTAAGATTGGTGAACTTTAAATTTTGTTAATCCTTTATTATTAATTATTAGGGCCTAAGAGCAGAAATCCTGATCTCTTGTGTAGATAAAATATTTTTATCTTTTATTAAAATTATTTATTTATTTCAAAATTCTTATCGCAGCTAGTTTAACAAACCATTTATAGTTTCATGGAGTATATTATTAAATAATCACTAAATCACAAATTTTTAAAAAGATAAGTAGGTAAAAAAAAATAAAAAAAGAACATGGGTTTGTTTTCTTTTCTTTTACAACTTTTACTTAAAACCCTCTGATTACATTATTGAACATTAGGAATGATGATATTCCCACAAAACAAACAAATATTGCTTTATCACAGCCTCATATTCTATAGCTAATACCAATAACAATTTTTTATACAAAATGGATAATTAATTATATACATCGATAATTGATACTATATACATCAGAATATATCAATCAACAAAAATACAATAACATTAATAAATTTGAATGTATACATATATGTACAAATACATAAATATATTATATAGAGATATAATAGAGAAAATAATGACAGATACCACAGAGACATATTGTCTTTTGTTAATGATAAACTAGAGTAGGAAACATTGCATATAAAGTTAGAAAACTTATATAAAATTGAGCAAAAATTAAACCAAAAATAACATAAAAGCATCACAACTTCTCATCATTACAACCGCTAAGAAATACATTTTTTTCTAAAAATTAATTTGACTTCTATGAATGTATATAATGTGGAAACAAGCAATTCAAGAATTAATTAATTTTAGAAATATGTCAAATTATGAACAAAGCCTTAGTGAACCAATAAACATGAACAAAAATTTTAGGAAAAAAATGACACTAATCAGAGTATTAGCTTATATATTTAAAAAAATACATTTTTTTTTCTAAGATATCACTACAGGTAATTACAATAAATCTTTTTTGTCAGAGACAATGAACACGAAATTGCAATCATAATATAACTAATTTACTTATTCCACTTTCTCTACACAACCATTGGTTAGCAGAATTTGATTTATATTGACAACCGAGCTTTTTAAAATTCAGACCATAAGACAGTTGCATTAAGAGATGAGGGAACCTTAAGACGAGATTAAATGGCGATTAACGATTAGATGAATTGAATATACAATTTGATTAATAAATAATTATACACTTCACTATTATTTTTAAACACTCCTCTCAAAACAAATTAAGGATACAATTGTAATTTAATAAATGATCAAATTTAATTCTACCACACTCCATAATGTCAAAAATAAAATGTTCATATTTTAACATGAATACAATACATGTGAGGTGAAACTGAAATGGAGTTTGATGAGAATACCATAAAACATAGATTATTAAAAACTCGTACTAACAAAAAAATATGTATAAAAAATATAACTGACCAATAAATACAACCTAATTGGCTAAATCACAAACAATTAAGAGAGCGATCAACAAGTTGAAAATAGAATTTGTATAATTTTGTATTTTAATTTTATCTCATTTGACTATGCAAGATAACTAATTATTAAGATTTCACAACATTTTCACTCAAATCAAGATTAAAGAAGGGAAACTGTGTACTTCCAATGAAACACGCATTTTTCAACTCAACAAAAGTTATCCGGCAAAAACTGTACTAACTCAAATTCAAAGAAATGTTTAAAATTATAGAAATAAAGTAGAAACCTCACTTAGAGAAGTACTGAGGCTAAAATTGAAGGTTTCAAAGAAAGTAAAAAAAAAAATTCAATACTTCACAAGTTAATTTTGTGCTAATGATGAAACAGCAACAAAGTAAAATTTATTAACATTTGATCTTGACTTAAATGAGCTTTAACACCATGGTTAATATGATTTAAATAAAATAAATCTAGTCAAGGTCGTCCTTTTAATTGAATAAAATATTTTTTTTAAAAGTTAACTAAAGGCCATAAGAATCTCAAGCATATCAAACAGTACCAATTAATCGTTAAATATAAAGATAGTCAATATAATTTTAAATAAATTTCAATGTATATATGGATATAAATGACAAAATAGTAAAATTTTCTAAATGGTATGAATACATAGCTTCGTATTAAAATCAGTTGGCTTATGAAACAATTGAATCATGATAATTACTGCTGCATTAATTAAACATGTACAAATTAACTTCTTATATTCCGGCTAAATTAAAGTAACTAAGATAAACCATATCAAATGAAAAAACAAAACAAAAAATCATTCAAATTTCGAGAAAAAAAAATGCATACCTAAAAGTCATGCAATAGAAACTAAAGCTCATGTCACTAAAAAATATTTGAGAAACTGTTAAATTAAAAAAAATAAAAACTACAAAAAATGCTAGATGTTGATTAATTAATAATAACTGGAAATAAAAACCCACTAAGGATATAAAAGAAGAATCATAAAAAGTATCAACAAGTTTGATTCATATAAATCTGTAAAAGTACTAACTGAGGCTTTAAAAGAAAGAAATTTCTTATGAAAACAAAATGGACAAATTTTTAAACTAGCACAATCTGTCGCATAACATAAGATATAAAAATTATATTCTTTAGTGCAGTATAGCTCTACATACACATTCACAGAATTTCCCTTCCTTTTTAAAAACCATCATTCATCACTTCTAAATAAGTAATGATCAATACTATTAGAGTATTTTATAGTGTTTTATCCTTCAATGATTTATAGTTTTCTGCATAATATAATGTCGGGGGCTCCAATTTCCTCTATTTTATGTCACAATGAATATGAACAAATATTAACTTCTATAAAATATATTTTTCAAAATAACCAATGTTTTACCTTGTACGGTACCAAGTCATTCTCGACAGTAATGATTAAGAAAGTCAACATTAATATACAAAAAAAAAATATTAAAGAAACTACAGAAAGCTACAACAGCCTATAATTAACAAACAAAATCAAAATCCACTCTGATAGACAAATTATTTTTAGGTAAGAAACTTAATATGAAAATGAATTTAAATTAACATTCAAAATCTTCTATAATCCAAATCCTTAATCAAATAATGAACAGAAAATGTAATTACTAATATTATATACTACTAATATCATATCCTTTTTTAATATTTATTTAAGAACATTCAAAACAGCATAAATAATCCACGGAAGAAACGACAACAGAAAGTTATGAGTCCCGTTTGTTTTTCAGTAACTATCATATTTGTTCTAATCTTAAGTTTATATAAGGCAGAGAGAAAAACAAATTACATTTTTTTTAATGGAAAAATGAATTTATAAGAAGTGAAAAGGTAGATCAAAAATTATTTACATGAATATACCTCACTAACTTGTACATTTTTAAAGCAATGCTTTAAACATAATATACTGGCACAGATATAACTATTCCGAAATCTCACATAGAAAAATCATGATAATCTTTGATACTATTGGGTTGTCACACTTGAAATGTCCGATTTTTTAAATCTTAATCGTTATAGAGGATTAAAGCATTGCCTGTTGATTCCTAGCAAAATATTTACTATCTATAATAAGCACTTGTTAATCCTCTATTTACAAACTGTGTTTGTTTTATTCCCAAGTAGGCATACAAATTTTAGTATTGTTTTAACCGTGGCCATGGAAACACACGATTTCTGAACAATATTTTTTTATGAGTACAAACTCGGTCATTCCGCTGCCCAGACAGCAAGAAATATTAATCATACGTTTGGTGAAGGAAGTTCTAATGACCATCTACGACGGATGGTTTACATCATTTTTCTCAGGAGATACAACATAAGAAAATCTGCCCTGTGGATAACCTCAAACATCAATAGAGGACGAAGATCTTAAGAATGCTGTGGAAGAAGATCCTCATAAAACAATCAGAGAATAAGCGTCAGAGCTAGGCACAAGTCGTACGACAGTTTCCAGGCATTTAAAATTGATCGGAAAGGCAAAAAAGCTCGATTCCTGGGTCCCACACGAGCTCAACGAACGTCAACAGTTCAAACGTCTGGAGACGTGTGTTTCTTAGCTTTCTCGTCAAAGAAACGAACCATTTCTCGGTCGCTTAATAACTTGTGATGAAAAGTGGATCATGTATGACAATCGACGCCGATCTGGACAATGGTTAGATGCTGATCAGCCTCCTGGGCACATGCCAAAACAGAATCTCCACCTGAAAAAGTTAATGGTTACTGTATGGTGGTCTATGGCCGGGGTCATTCATTTTTCTTTTCTACCAAAGGGAAAAACAATTGATACAACATCATACTGCCAAGAAATTGACCAAATGCATCAAAATTTAATCAAGCAACAGCCGGTACTGGTAAACAGGAAAGGACCTATTCTCTTTCATGATTTCATGATAACACCCGACCTCATGTACAATACAGACAGTGAATAAATTAAAGGAGTTGGCTTATGAAGTCTTACCACACCCCCCATATTCCCCAGATCTATCCCCTATAGACTACCACTTCTTTCGGAGTTTGGACAACTTTTTGCGAGGAACATTGTTTACCAATGATCTAGACATTAAAAATGCATTTTCTGAATTTCTATCATCACGTGACTCAACGTTTTTCAAATCTGGGATAGAAAACTTGGTAAGCCGTTGGCAGAAGCGTATCGAAAATTATGATAAATACTTTGAATAAAAAATATGTTCGATTTGATTTCAAATATTTATTTTCTTCCTGGTTCTAAAAACGGTCTTTTCATGTGTGACAACCGAATATTTTTATGTATCCAGAAGTTTTAAATCATGCTATAAACAATAGTTTATAGTATAAGTAGCCATTATCCAGAAGAAAAAAAATCTAATAACTGTTTTAGTTTATATTTATTACACAAACAGCCATTTACCTTTTCACTTTTTATGAACATTTGTCCTGAGTATTTATAACGAGTTTATAGATTAACGACTACAGTTCAAAGATTATAAGAACTAAATGTTTATATTTTGAAGTAAATAAATATTAATTATATATAGAGTATATATAAGATTGTTATTATGACTAGTTAAAAATTGCATCCAGTCAATAGTTTTGAGGCTGTAACTCATAGAATCTATTTCAATAATAACTATACACATCACATATCGACATAATATATCAAATAAATTTTAAAAACTTTTTAAATAATTATATACAATATACATTGTCATAGGGACAAACGAGCATACACAACACACGTTAATCACATATTTCTACAATAGGCTACATAATTAAGGACTTCATTTAATTTAAACAATGCTTAGCATAATGGTCCTTTTTTGTTTTATTGTAGGACGTTTATAATGGCACTAATTACTTTTTTGCTTATTAGATTACATGTTAATAGGACGATTTCTAGTGTGTACAACAATTAAAATGCAGCTTTAAATCTGTACTTTTTTTAATTAGAATCAAGAAACTTCGGAGAAAGCTTCAATCCAATTATCTGCATTTATGATCCACAGTGACCGATATCATTTAATAAAGTTATACCATAACACGTGGTAGCGAATGTACATTCTCGTATAAACATAAGAGTTTCACCAAAGCCAACACATCCATGCTGAAGCAGTGCAGAAATACGGAAACAAGCTGCACACGAAGCCGTAAACAGTGAACCGAACTTAGCTATAGCCAAGTTGATTTGAGGCAAGGGGACGCAGTCTAGGGCTAGGGGTCCTGCGGCGAAGCGGCCGATATCACGTGCACTTGTGAGCTCTTGCTCAAATTGTAGACCTGACCGGCGCTGAAAGGTTCCAACCTCGGGTGCCCTTCACTGCGACCTGAAAGACAAAAAGGGTCTATTAATAAACAATAAACTTTTAATAATATTAGTTGACCTTATATATGATACATACATATGTATATGTATATATATATATATATATATATATATATATATTGTTGAGGTTCAAAATATATTAGAAATAAAAAATAAAAAAATTATCGATTATTATCAATCGGACTACCGTTGATATCGATTACTGAATAATTTATTTGAGTAAATAAAAATAATTTCAAAAAACTTATATAATAAATTTTCATTAAATTAATATTTGATTTTTTAAATGAAAAAACACAATTTCTATAAGTAAAGTTGATTGTCATATTGATTCAAATGGCATTGCTGCTCCCTACCGGCGTCTTTCCGCCATATTTGACTCACTCTCTTTTGGCGCGTCCAAGGGACGACACCTCTCTGGTTCAGCGCCTCCTCAAGACAGGACTTCTCCATTCAACCCACTCTGGTTCGGTGCGTCTTAAGGACAGGACATCTCCATTTATGCCACGCTGGTGAAAAGAGCGTCCAGGGAAGAAGACCTTCTAGTTTCTCATCATTGTTCGAGTACAGAGTGTTTAGAAGACAGCATCTTCTAGTTATTAAGAAGAACATTATATCATGTGTTGATTCGGAGGGAGCGTCAAGAGGAAGATTGGTACATACATCTGTGAGTTTTACTCAATTTGAATCGTTTTACTATAAGAATTGTGTTTGTAAATTAAAATTTGTTCTAATTATCCCGACGTTTAAATTAATTATCATTGAACCACGGAGATCTAATATTGTATTATTTTGTTTTGTTTTCTTTATAATAATTTAAATTTTGTAATAAAATAAAATTAACGTTGATTTTAATTAACTAGCTATCCATAAGATCACATTATATATCTTCAATTTTATTAAAATATTAAATTCTTAACATTTGGCGCCCAACGTGTAGGCAATGATAATTCGGGAGAATAATCAGAATTAATAAGTAAATAAACATTTGTAATATATAAAATTGCGTCAGCGGCAACGTTTCGTAACAGTAGAACCGGTAAAAATATTAAAAATAGGTTTAAATATAAAGGTTTTATTAATTATAATACCATATTGATTAACTAATTATTTTTAAAATATTAATTTAATTTCAAAATTAAAGATGTCTAAAAACGGTGATAGGATTGACGATTTAGTTGAAAATAATAGTCAAGTTGAAATGTTGGAAGAGTGCCATAAAGCAGTGGAAAATGAGTCATCAATTTTCAGGGGATCACAGATCGCTGCCGGAAGTCAAAGCGTATTAGATTTAAAAACCGGTCAGGGATTCGCCGGAAACGAGCAAAACGTGGCCAGCAAAGAATGCGCGGGAAATACGTTTGAGCCAAACATAATGTTTGATTTATTAAAAATGATGAAAGAGAATAATGAGAAAATAGATAAAATGAGAGAAGAGAATAATGAGAAAATGAAAGAGAATAATGAGAAAATAGATAAAATGAGAGAAGAGAGTAATGAGAAAATGAATAAAATGAGTGAAGAGGGTAATAAAATGAGAGAAGAGATTAATAACATGGGTAAAGGTCAGGAAAGGCTTAGAACAGAAATTTCTGGGTTAAAAACAGAAATAATTAATTCGATAAAACATGAATTCGATGAAAAGATTTCGAGTTTGGAGGTTAAAGTAACGGATCTTACCGATGAGAAGGTTACAAAGTTAACAAATGCTGTAGATCAACAAAATGATTTATGTTGTGCTCAACTTGATACGAATATAAAAAATACGGAAAATGTTATCATTTCTTTTGAAATTAATGAAGAAGAAGCTTATACTATAGATGATATTAATAAAAATTCAAATGAACTTTTTGCCAATGATGAAGAAATTGATAAGGAAACCACTATTAAAGAGAAGAAGGAATCCAAGCAGACTTGTTCAGATGATGATAATTCAACAATTAAAAAATTTGTAATTGATGATGAAACAAGAGATAACCAGTGTTTTAATGAGAAAATAGAATTTAATGATTTTTCATCAGAGGATGAACTTAAAAATAATTTGGAGAAGAGTTTGATAAAAAACCAACCTGATTGTGATTATGAAATTGATTATGGTGATGATAAGAAAGCTATCAATGACAATTGTTATGATGCAGTTGATGTTTGGGGCATTGATAAACCAAACAAAACAAATGAAGATAATATTGATGAGCCCAATACTACCGGGAAAAATAAGTATTTAGACAGTGATATTTATGATGCTGAAGTATCTTCTGATGAAGGCCAAATAAAAATTAGTAATCATGAGATGGAAGAAAATTTTGACCATTCTGAAAACAAAAATAAAGAAAGAAAGGCTAAAGCTAAGAGAAATAATTTACAAAGAAAAACCAAGAAAACAGCCAGTAAATATTATAGTGGGATAAAATGTTGGAAAAGAGCTGCAGACATCCGAAACTACCTGCGGGGAAAGGTTAAGGAAAAATGTTGAATTTCAAGCTGGTTGGAATTTAAGGAACTTGATAGGATTACAGAATGACTAAATCGCAATAAAATCTTTGTTTAAATTTGTTCACTCCGGCTACTAAATCTAACAAAACTAATAATTATTATATATAAAACCAAAAATTAATGTAAATTCAATAATTCATAAAGAATCCGGAAAATAAACATTTTTTTTTATTATTTTTTTTTTATAAGACAGGCGAATGTTGAGGTTCAAAATATATTAGAAATAAAAAATAAAAAAATTATCGATTATTATCAATCGGACTACCGTTGATATCGATTACTGAACAATTTATTTGAGTAAATAAAAATAATTTCAAAAAACTTATATAATAAATTTTCATTAAATTAATATTTGATTTTTTAAATGAAAAAACACAATTTCTATAAGTAAAGTTGATTGTCATATTGATTCAAATGGCATTGCTGCTCCCTACCGGCGTCTTTCCGCCATATTTGACTCACTCTCTTTTGGCGCGTCCAAGGGACGACACCTCTCTGGTTCAGCGCCTCCTCAAGACAGGACTTCTCCATTCAACCCACTCTGGTTCGGTGCGTCTTAAGGACAGGACATCTCCATTTATGCCACGCTGGTGAAAAGAGCGTCCAGGGAAGAAGACCTTCTAGTTTCTCATCATTGTTCGAGTACAGAGTGTTTAGAAGACAGCATCTTCTAGTTATTAAGAAGAACATTATATCATGTGTTGATTCGGAGGGAGCGTCAAGAGGAAGATTGGTACATACATCTGTGAGTTTTACTTTATTTGAATCGTTTTACTATAAGAATTGTGTTTGTAAATTAAAATTTGTTCTAATTATCCCGACGTTTAAATTAATTATCATTGAACCACGGAGATCTAATATTGTATTATTTTGTTTTGTTTTCTTTATAATAATTTAAATTTTGTAATAAAATAAAATTAACGTTGATTTTAATTAACTAGCTATCCATAAGATCACATTATATATCTTCAATTTTATTAAAATATTAAATTCTTAACAATATATATAAAAATGGTTTGGGTAAAAAAATTTTCTTATATAGGGAGAAATGTTTATTTGGAAGCCAATGTTTTGACCCACATTGCAGGTCTTCTTCAGGGCTAAATATACAAGATACAAATAAATTAAAATAATACATAGTAAAGATTGAATTATACAGGGTGTCCCGAATTTAAATGGCAAAACTTCAGGAACTTATAGGGGACCAAAAAACTAAGACAAAAAGTCCTTTAGAGATTTGTTCATTTTTGCTTAGTTTTAGAGAAAATCACAAAAAAAGAAACAAAACAAGTTTTCATTTTTATACTTATTTATTTACATTTATATTTATATTGAGGGGTCAATGGGTAGGGTAACGGGAGGCTGGAGCGGGAGCCTCCCTCACTCCTTGTGGAATGTTCAAGCTATAGTGCCCTACTCACTGCTTGTAACACCCCAGTCCTCCTTATCCCTATCAACGCCTACTGTCACCTCCTAGTGGTGCCCCCTGGGGAGACCACATGACTAAACTAGTCATATGGACTCGCGAACGACAGAGGCAGGGTCAGGGAGGACCTTTTTAAACAACCAAACCAAGTGTAGGGAGCTCGAGCTGTGCCTGGATGGCAGGGGGTGTATAAACATACACTGTCTTAAATCGACCCACTTGGGGCACCTGGCGCACCCGATTGTATTTAGCCCGCTGCAGGGAGAGGGGGCAATACCTGCAGTGTATTTAGATCCCCCTTACTCGTGGGAACAAAATGAACAGGAACATTTTTCATTCAGAACTCATAACAACACCCTTATCTGAGGAAGAGCAATCTTCCTTAGACACTTCACTGCTATCGAATACAGCAATGGATTCGATAGACGACTCCTCTGTCGGAGCCCAGTTGCAGGCACTGACTATGGAGTCTCAAGGTTTGAGGGTCATCACGGGGGCGGGGGAGGCTGTCGCAGCACATACTGGAGTTGCGGCGGCCCCTTCCGGATTCCCGGGGGTGGACCTCCATAATATAGGTTTGACTAACCTACAGGCACCTGGAAGTCTCGTGAGTGAGGAAGGTGCATCAGGTCCTTTCCTTAGTGTCACGCAAAGGAGGAACAGGCGCAGACGTGCTAAAAGGGCCAAGGACCTCTTGGACAGAGACGCGGCTAGCGCCTCGACTGCGGAGCCGTTTCATGAGATTGCCGATGAAACTGCAAGGTTCCCTGAGGAACCGGCAGCCAAGTCTCGGAAAGGGGTTCCAAAGTCGGGGGGGCGTGTCGTCGCTGAGGTACACCGGAGGGCGGCACCTGGCAGGGTTTCCTAGGAAACCGGATGACAGGTCGGGTGCACGTGCTGGTGGGTCGCAGAGGCACACTGAGGCGGGCTCTGGGTCTGTACCTGTTCCAAGGAGCCTGCTGGTGGGCCGGGTTTCTCATCGAAGCCAACCACTAGTACAGGAGCACCGTATGCGCGGGCCGGGGAGAGGACCGCCACAGCTGAGAAGAGGCCCAGGACATCGACTGGCAGCACGGCTCCAGTAGCCAAGAAGCCAAAGGATATTGGGACCAACATTAAGTCATACTCGGGTGCAGCCAAGGATATGCTGGTGGCAGTGGTGCCCAGTAATTATCCGGAGGATAGGCTTACCCCGGGTGACTGTGATGTTGTTAAGACCAGGATTCTGGACCGGTTAGATGAGATTGAGGTGGGCAGTACGGTGCGGCCGCAGTTCGGTGGCGTTAGCTATAGAATGGGTGGCTACGTCGTTGCCTACGCCAATCAACCTACGCAGGAGTGGCTTGCGGGGGTCATGTCTGATGTTTTCCTGGAGAGGGGTTTATCCCTTCGTGTGGGAAGCATCACTATACTGACCCAGCAGGTGAAGGTGGGGGCCTTCTTCCCTTCTGATCGGGTGATCTCTAATGAGGTCATCCTCAGGAGGTTGAAGGTGCAGAATCGTGACATCGATGGCGTGCTCAACTGGCAGGTACATCATGTTAGGGCCCTGGATAATGGCTTTTATGCCATATTCAGGATCCCTGAGACAAGTCTCGGCAGCCTCAGGAGGTGCGGAATGCAGGATCATTTCAGCCTGCATCGAGTAACACTGAGGGTGCTGAAGAATAAGCCGGCTGAGCCCAGAGATGTGAAGAGGATGGAAGACAGGACTGCGAGGTACTTTGAGATTCCTCCAGGTGGAGATGAGGAGGACCAGCCGCAGTCGGGCAGTGCCAGTGGCTCAGCCATGGAACCCCTTGTGCAGGTTCCGGAAGCTGAAGTCGCTCCTGATGAGGTCGATGAGCTCGCATTGTTGGCCGGCTCATCGAGCTCGGAACAAGACCAGGCATGAAGCTGCTGCAGATGAACCTGCATCACTGCGTAGCGGCTTGTGATGTGCTACAGCAGTATGTCAAAGGTAGGGATATTGATGTTATTTTAATACAAGAGCCTTATCTTTTAAATGGTAGGATTGCGGGGCTTGGTTGGCCTGGCTACGGCTTGATTGCGGGGTCGGACCGGCCAAGGGCCTGCATCCTACACAAGAACAAATTTAAAATGCTGCCCCTCTGGCAATTTTGTTCCAGAGATCTTGCAGCAGCTGTGCTATCCCCCTCTGGGGAGGTGATGAGGGCAGACATCACTATTATAGCCATATAGCATATCTGCCCTATGATGAAGTTAACCCCTTGCAGCATGTGGAGAGGATGCTGGCTGAGGGGGTTACTAATTTACTGGTGGCCCTGGATGCTAATGCGCATCATGAAGCCTGGGGAAGCTCCAACAACAACCCAAGAGGTGAGCAAATATTTGAGTCTATCATAAGGTCTGGTCTTGATATATTAAACAGGGGGAATAGGTCAACCTTCTGTAATAGGTTGAGGTCAGAGGTGATAGACATAGCAATAGCATCTAACGAGGTAAATACCTACATCAAACACTGGCATGTCTCTGGTGAAGAGACATGCTCAGATCATAAATATATCCTATTTGACCTCTGCATTAGTGATTCCCAGACCTTACTGTACAGAAATCCCAGGCGCACGGACTGGGGGTTCTTCAGCAGCAGTCTGGAGGAGAACCTTAAAAGTTGCCCTAAGGGCATCAAAAACACATGGCAGCTGGAATCCCTCAATGATGCTTTGACAAAAACCATTATAGATGCCTATACCATCAGTAATCGTGTGTACTGTGTCAGTTCCAACAGGAAAACCTCCTGGTGGAATGATAATTTGAATAAGCTAAGGAATGCCTTAGCTAGCTATTCAATGCTGCTAAAAGAACGGGTAAGTGGGAGACCTACAGAGTCTCTCTGACTGACACACAGTCTTGGGTACGCTCAGGACAAGGAGTGGATACACGCAGAATGAGGAGGAAACCCTGAGGGAGTTGGCTGATTGTCACTTTCCGGGCTGTGAATCCCATTTGGCGTGTGAGGTGGCTCCGGAGGAACACATCTTAGGAACGGATGGTGTACATCTGGCGAAGGCTAGGGAGATCATAAATGTGAGCTCCCTCAAATGGGCTATTGACTCATTCGAGCCCTACAAATCGGGGGGCCCTGATGGTGTCTTGCCGGTCCTGTTGAAACAGGGATTTACAGCGATCAGGACCTACCTGCTTGAACTTTTGAGAGGAAGCCTAGCATTTGGATATATTCCTCAGAAGTGGAGAACGTCCAGGCTATGTTACCTCTCAAAACCTGGCAAGGAGTCATATGATGACCCCAAAGCATTCAGACCAATAAGTCTGTCATCATTCTTGATGAAGACACTAGAAAAGATCTTAGATAGATACATCAGGGAAAGTGCGTTGATAGCAAATCCAATACACTCGCTTCAATTCGCATACCAAGCAGGGAAATCCTGTGAGGTTGCTCTTTTTAACCTGGTTACAAGATTGGAGAGATCCATGAAACAGGGCGAAACTACAGTAGGCATCTTTGTAGATATAGAAGGTGCCTTTGACAGAACACCTTACAGCACCATAAGTAGGGCGCTGAGGAGCAAAGAGATTGAGCCTGTTGTCTGCAGGTGGATTAATTCCATGCTGGAGCAGAGAGCTCTTACATCTGAACTAGGTGCCACCAAACTGTGGATCAAGCCCAGGGGAGGCTGCCCGCAGGGAGGTGTACTTTCACCACTGCTCTGGAGTTTGGTGGCGGACTCACTTCTGTCAGCAATCAATGGAGCAGGCTTCTATGCACAGGGGTACGCGGATGATGTAGCCATTCTGGTGGGAGGCAGACATCACTATGTAATCACTGATCTGCTTAAGACAGTAACAAATATTCTGTCGCGCTGGTGCTTGGATAATGGTCTGAGCATCAACCCGCGTAAGATAAACGTTCTGGCTTTTACAAGAAAGCGCAAGGTGGTCACAAGACTGCCAATGCTCAATGGAATCCAGTTATGTTGGAACAGCGCGGTCAAATATCTTGGGCTGACGCTGGACGATAAACTGAAATGGAGACAACACGTGGATAACACGACAAACAAAGCTATCAGATGCCTGTGGGCTTGCAAAAGGGCAATAGGAAAGTCATGGGGCTTGAAGCCGAAAATGATCTATTGGCTGTATGTCACGGCCATTAGACCCATTGTGACCTATGCAGCCCTGGTGTGGTGGCAAGGCGCAGGTAAAAGTAGATCCAGACTTAAGATGGAGAAGCTACAGAGATTGGCCTGTCTAATGATGACGGGTGCGATGAGGATGACTCCTACTGCTACAATGGAGATGGTGCTTGGGCTCAGGCCATTGGCACTGGAACTTGAGTACCAAGCCTTGGTCTCCACGTACAGACTGCTTAAACAGAACATAATCCCTGGAGTATCTGATCTGTGTAGCTCGAGGGAACTGTTCACTAAAATTGAGGCAGATCGCATCTTGGCAATGAGGTCTGATCTTCAGGTTGGCACCGTGATGTCGCCTAAGTATATGGTCAATATTGACACAACGAAAAGGCACAGGCCCTGCAACGGCATCAATTGCTATACGGATGGTTCTCTTACGGCTTCTGGTGCGGGAGCAGGGTTCTGGAGGAGGGACAAACCCAGGGAAGGAACTTGGATCTCCCTGGGGAGGTACTCCTCAGTATTTCAATCTGAAGTACTGGCCATTAATTACTGTGCACAGACACTGCTGGATGAGCGGATGTCAGGTAGAAGGATTACTTTCTTCACTGACAGCCAAGCTGCCATAGGTGCGATAAGTGGACACAGTACCAACTCACGGATTGTGTGGGACTGCTATGCAGCTCTTAACAAACTGGCTGAGAGTAACAGGGTTAGCATTGAGTGGGTTCCTGGACACCATGGTATCCCTGGCAATGAAGAGGCTGATAGGCTGGCTAGACTAGGATCGGATAGAGTACCGTGCAGTCCTGAACCGGTTTGCGACATCGGACTCAGCTATGCAAAGCGCAGAATAAAGGACATCTACCTTCGAAGAATGAACCAGCATTGGTGCGGACTAGGTGGCTTAAGGCACTCTAAATTATTCCTTGACAGCTTCAATGAGAAGTTGAGCAAAGCTGCTCTGGAGCTGGGCAGGGAAGCATTAAAGACAATCATAGCGGTGATTACAGGGCATAGCAGGCTCAACGCCCACATGTTTAGGCTGGGACTGGCGGGTGTCCCCTCTTGCCGCTTTTGTCACGCAGCGGACGAATCACCCTACCACATTGTCTGCCTATGTGATAGGTTTGCCGACCTAAGATTTGAAACCTTTGGTCTGGATAGAGTCACCGATCCCAGGCAGCACGAAACTATCAACCCAGCAAGCATACTGAAATTTGTGGGTTCGACTAATCTAAGATTTTAATAAATCGCATATAGATGGGGCGCACAATAGATCAGTCATGGTCGCGGTGCACTTAATGCCCACTGTTTAAAAAAAAAAAAAAAAAAAAAAAAAAAAAAGCATACTGAAATTTGTGGGTTCGACTAACCTAAGATTTTAATAAATCGCATATGGATGGGGCGCACAATAGATCAGTTATGGTTGCAGTGCAGATAATGCCCACTTTAAAAAAAAAAAAAAAAAACATTTATATTTATGTTATGTTCTTTTTAATGTAAATATTGCTCAAAATGTTGTCCTCTTGCACCAATGCAAGCATTACATCTAGCACTCACTTGACAAATTGCAGCTAAACATTGTTCTGATGATATTTGGTGCACTGCATCTATGATTCGGTCTCTTAGTTGCTCTCTTGAGTTGATTGACACCGAATAAACTTTCTGCTTCAAGGTTCCCCATACGAAGAAATCCATGGGTGTCATATCAGGTGATCTGGGAGGCCAAGGTACTACTCCTCCACGTCCAATCATTCGTTGTGGATAATTTATATCCAGCCAAGCTCGAGCAACTCTGCTATAATGAGCTGGACATCCATCGAGTTGGAACCACATTTCAATCCGCTGTTGTAAGGAAATGTCATCTAAATAATTAGAAAAGTCGTTCTCCAAAAAATGTGTAAATGTGATACCATTCAATCTTCCAGGTAAAAAATATGATCCCACCAGTAATCCGTTCCAAATTCCAAGCCAAACGTTAATAGCAAATTCATGCTGAAACCTACTCTCTCTAATAGCTCTGGGATTTTCAAGAGCCCATACATGATAATTTCTTTGATTAACAATTCCTCCTCTTGTAAAGGTAGCTTCATCGGTCCATATAATTTTTAATGGAAATAAATTATCATCGCGAATTTTTTCAAGAAACCCGTTACTAAAATTCAATCTCTTGACATAATCTTGAGGTAATAAATTCTGAACTTTTTGAAGATGGTATGGGTAGCGATTATCACCTTTCAAAGTTCGCCATATTGCTTGCCGCGATATTGCTAATGCAGCAGATGCTCTTCGGATGCTAGTTTGAAAGGTGATAACCGCTACCTGTAACATTTTTGTTTTGTTTCTTTTGTTGCGATTTTCTCTAAAACTAAGCAAAAACGAGCAAATCTCTAAAGGATTTTTGTCTTAGTTTTTCGGTCCCCTATAAGTTCCTGAAGTTTTGCCATTTAAATTCGGGACACCCTGTATACATTATACATTATACAGAGATAATATACATTATACATTTACAAAGACGCACTGTTTAAATCCAACAAAGTAGCAAATGAAAAATTGAAAATTAGAACAGAATTATAGTAAATAAAAATGTTAAAATTAAAAATTATTAAAAAATTATAGAAATTAGAGTAGGAATTGTAGACACATATAGAAATTTTATAGAGGTATTAGGACTTTAGATAATAACATGACACAAAAACATTTCTACCTGTACAAGAGATTTTTTTTACCTACACCCATGTGTGTCATGTTATTATCTAACAATTCTTTTTATTTCTTGTTATCCTTAAATACAAGAAATAAAAAGAAAACCAGAAATCCTGGCTCGAATCCCGCTGTAGGCCAAGACTTTTATTTAGTCTGTTTGCAGTGGGAGATGGATCATATAGGACTAGGACCCTCCTGGGGCCCATCCAGCCTTTATAAAGTATTATAAAAATAGGGTACCCAAAAATATGGGGGAAAAATCTGGCGGTTGAGCGTGACCTAGGACAAGTCACCTCCTTGCAGAATCGTTGAAACAGAAACGCTTACAAGAAATTTATCATTTCCTTAGTACCCATCACGATGAAATTTCAACCACCCTATCAAACCATGAAATCCACTGGATTTTTAACCCTCCATTGGCCCCCAATTTCGGTGGTCTTCCACCAAAATTTTGTTGTATCGCCTGTCCGCTGAAATATTGTTCAATGTCGAAGAATAAGCTACTCTTTTCGCCCGAATTGAAGCTGTTCTCAATAGTCAACCTCTTTGCGCTCTATCTTCGGACCCCAATGAGGCCTCTATGTATCTGAGCCCAGGACATTTCCTCATAGGTGCTCCTCTTTTGTCTAGAGCAGAGATTCCTCTCTCGGAGGATCTTGTTTTAACTTCCGGTGGAAAACTATTTCAAACTTTCGCAATACTTTTGGCGATGTTGGTCCAAGGAGTATCTAAGGACCTCTCATTCCAAACCTCTGCAACAGGGTGACGTTGTTGTGATCAAGGGAATGAACACCTCTCACCTCTCATAGCCAATAGCTCGCATTTCCAAACTCAAGCCTGGACAAGATAATGTATCTCGTGTGGCTATCCTTTAGACCTCTACTGGTAGGTCACCTGTGGTCTAGTGGTTAGCGTAACAAACTACTAAACCCAAGATCGCGGGTTCGTAGCCCGGCAGGTGGCCCTAGGATTTTTTGAAGGGAGTAAAAAATCCTTAGTTACGCCATCCTTCAGAAGGGACGTTAAACGAGGGTTCCGAGCTTGTACGATGTCAGGTACTCGTTAAAAATCCCTATCCTAATTAAACCTGGATAGGCAAATTTTAGAGCTCCCACTGTAGCATCATCCGATTAGCCATAGCAGCATAAAGTGACGTTAAATGAACAAACAACAAACAATCTCTACTGGCACTCTAACAAGGTCAGTAAACAAGCTAATTCCACTTCCGGAATGATTTTCTATATTGTATAGTTGTCCGCCCCCAGTTGGGCTATTTTATTTTGTTTAATTTTATTTTCTCAATTTTCATGTGTATAGTTTTCGTGCTAGTCTACCTTTCATTTGCAATTAATTAATTTGTTTTCTTTTGGTTATAAAATTGGACTTCCATCCCAATTTTGGTGGGCGGTATGATCACGCCATGAGGCGTTCTTTGTGTAAATAAATTTTAAAAAAAGGTAAAGTATCAAATAAATGTGAAAATCGCACAATACACCCTAGCTGTTATTGTAGTAACTAAAACTTCAATTAAGAGACCTAAATATAGACACAGCGCGTTCTACTTATCTCTTACCCCCATCTGTTGTTTTGCTTCATAACCGTCTTCCTTGTTTAGCTTTTGTTGCGACTACATGGTTTTTTACCTTTGTTCAAGGCCCTTGCCTTCCGTAATAGTTCAAGGCTGTTGCCTTCCTTGTTTTTCTTTTATGGTTTTCACATAAGCTTCACGCACAGTTCACTTGCTAATAGGTGTGAATTCTCCCAGAAGATTTCTCAACCAACAGGCTACACATCTGGAAAGGCGCCACGAGCTTCTTCTGGTTCCACAGGTGCACTCGGGGTTCCAGAGAGGTTTTATCGGCGGAACTGCCAGACCTGCGTCTTGGGTAAGTCAATTTTACTTAACTGGTTCAGATCTCTTCTCATTATTATTTTTCTATTATTGCGAACTCTTTTCAAATTATACCATACAGTCCATACCAAGAGCAAAATTTGATTCAGACGAAATCACGCTCTTTTTTTAAGAAAAGAAAAGGTGAACATTCGAACTTTGATTAAACAATATATATTAACTCTTTGTTATTATATATGTAATTCAATCTTTACTATGTATTATTTTAATTTATTCATATCTTGTATATTTAGCCCTGAAAACGACCTGCAATGTGCCTCAAAATGATGGCTTCCAAATAAATATTTCTCCCTATATAAGAGAATTTTTTGACATATACCGGGACATTTTCTTCCTAATAAACTTTTAAACACTCACTTTTAGGTACTTTATTCTTAAACAGGTACCATTACTGATAAGAAGAGAGGATACAGCAAACTTGTAACCTTTTTAAATGTTTTTTTGATGTTAGTAAATGTTTTCTGTTTTCTTATTTGCCTTTTCATTTATAAAACATGATACTAATGTGGGATCTTATGATTTCATTCCATGTACCCCTGAAACGGTATGTGGCATCAGTCTCAGCTATGCTAGGCTCAGAATAAGGGAAATTTACCCAAGGAAAACTAACCAGCTTTGGCGCAACCAAAATAGATTAAATCATTCAGCACGATTCCTTGACGGTAATAGCGAAAAGAGATGCAAACCTATTCTGAACATGGACAGGTAATCATTACAAACAGTTTTAGCGACATATACGGGGCATAGTTCACATGCTTAGGCTTGGACTTGCAGATGTCCCTTGATGTCGTTTCTGCCATATAGCGGACGAAACACCCTATCATATCATCTGTCTATATGATAGGTTTGCCAACCTCAGGTACACAGCCTTTGGACAGGATCGCATTACAAACCCCAGGCAGTGTGAATTATTCAATCCAACAAACATATTTAAATTTGTTGGACAGCCAAGCTAAGGTTGTAAAGCAATCTCATCTAACAGGGCAATCATAGATCAATACTGGTTCGCAGTGCAAATCAATGCAAATTAAAAAAAAAAATTTGGGACCTCAGGAAAAAGCGGTTTCATCCTTCCCAGAAAAAGGGATATAGCCTCAGAAGAAATGTTGTAATAATGCTGTAAAGAATGTAGCAACATGAAATTTTGTTTAACAACAATGAATTGGAGGTGCCATTTGACAAGTTGCCGAAGTAAGTGGTTTAAGAGGCTGCCTTGATTCAATAACATTATTATTTCTTAATGTTGAAGATATCATTTATTTCTGAAAAACTAAAAATATCAAAATGGCGTTTCCTGAGTGGAAAATGTTTTTGAGAGAGTTGTGTGGTGTTGGATTGAAACAAAATGGAGATGTAAAAATAGGAGGAGAAAATATGAGTCAAATTTTGTTTCAAAAAAGGAAATATATCCTAAGGGGATAATTCCTATATTTCAAGTTTATGTTCAAAAGCTGTTGGTAAGGGTGTCCATTGAAGTTTTGCTGTAATATCAATGGATATTTATAATTTACAACATTTTTTTATTTAATACTAATAATATTAAATCTCTATACCCATCAATAAATCTTTTAATATTATCGTTTCAATAAATGGATTTTACTCATTTCTTTATTTTTGTTTGCTTGAGTAACCTTAGAGAACTTACAAGTATTAAAGTCAAAATTTAGATTAAAATTAAATAGTTACCCAAGGAAGACTTTGAACCAGCAGGAATATACTTTGACAAGCGTACAGAAGGCAGAGGCAAGTAACCATTCACAAGTGGCATCACATCCAACAGAACAGTCTGTTCATCCATATCTGCTAAGTTCAATACGCCTGAAAAAATTATAAATAGTAGCTTACGTATACACACACGCAATAATAACAGACACTAAGCGAATATAAAGTTTCAAGTACAACTAAAATATATTGTTACCATACCTGCAGTACGGCCACACGCAGCCCACATATTATGCTCTGTCAACACCTCGTACATAAGGTTATTACAATCGGGATCTACGACGGTGGATTCTTTATTCACTTTTGTCACCTTAAGCTTCAGTTGGCAGACAGTGCTTACTCGACAGAACTCAGAACCACGGATGGGTTCCACTCGACATTCCAGGAGGTAAATAGTCTGGTCAAAGATATAATCATATTAATTAAAGAATACTTACAGAAAAAAAATAGAATATATTTAGATTTATTCATGTATAAATAACCTTAACGAAAAAGATATTTTATAATTACAAGATTACCATAATTCCTGTTTTTCAAGGAATTCAAGATTGCTGGATACCCTGAATGTGCTCTAACTGTAACACTAAGAATGTAAAACCAGAGTTAAATTTGACTAGTTCAGTACTATGTGTATCTGTTGAAAGTTTTTCTGTATATTTTTTTCTTTCATTATATATTATGATTCTGTATAGATACATTTAAATGGTAATTATTTTTAAGTTTGAGACTAGTCTTTATGGTACAGCATATAATTTTTGTGAATTGTAGCAATATTATATAAGAATAAATAAATTTAAAAAAATACCATGTGTGCATGACCTTTTAACCTTATAATCCTCCATTTACTTATAATACCTAATTATTGCATTATTGACACAAAAACATATCTAAAAAATTGCTGTTTTTCAGAAATGAATGTAATAATAATTTAAGAGAAGAAACAAAAAACTTATATCCAGGCAGCAGAGACATAAGATTTTATATCATGAAATAAAACATCATAATACCGCAGAAAGCCACTGGTCCTCCAAACTGTCACTGGTAAACTGATGCTCTTAAATTCACACAGATTACAGTACACTACAATCACCCCCACAATACAGATCAAGGTCAATAACAGTACACACAGTAGGGTCACCTCCCCATGGTAGCCAGCCACCCTGGGAAGAAAGCCAAGAGGAAGACCGCGAATTTCTTGGGAGGAGAGTGTTAAAGAGGCAGGATATGGACTGGAGTAAAAGAAGAGAGTTTGCCCAGGAACGAGACAAATTGTGACCCCACACTGCGCAGCGGTAAACAGGGATAAAATGATTATGATGATGATGAAATAGAACACGAAGAATAGTGTTATATACCACATGCATACCAAAACCTCAATTTAGTAGATACGTTGTTGTGTAATAAAGGTGACAAAATGTATTGATTATCTAATCTGGGTTCTAAAACAAAACAAATAAACAATTACCTTATAATTAACAATGTCAAAGGTGCATTTGTACGTATAATCCTTCTTCGAAGTTGTATCTCCTGAAGTAGGATTGTAATGCAAAGTCAACTCAGTCTTAAATGGTGAATGTTCAGCATTGTTCTCAATATCCATTTTCCACATAAAAAATATTTTTCTCTCTGGTGTAATGGCCTAAATTAGAAAAGAAAAATAAACATATTAAGCTTTATGGTCTAATAAAATTAAACTGGAAAGAGTGATAAAACTAGCCTATAAAGACTCCATGAAGAGTCTCAATATATGATAGAGACCGTACAATTTCTGGGACAACAGAGGTGATTTGTTTTTGCCTCCAATTAAGGGTACCCACTTAATGGCCTGAGTAAGCCCCAGAAGGGTCTGCAGGTCCCACAAGATCCATACGTGACTGTTAACAGTTTGAATAAAACTACTAAAAATTTAGATGTCACAGCTGGATTTGAATCCAAGCCCCGTTATTGGCCCACAAAAACTTAAAATTGTATGCGATGAGATGAAAATAACATATGGCTTTAATTATGGCCTAATCGCTACAGTCAAGAGCTTCATGCACACCTTAAAATTATTCCTCTTCTTTAAGGAATAATACCAATTTCAATTGTGCATAGTGTAAAAGATTTGTATCTAGCTCTTTTACTCCTGAATTATCATTTTTTCTCATATTTTCCCCATCTTAATACATTTACCTAGTAATAAATATAAGACAGTTATTACTTTTTAATATTAGATAACTGTCTATCATAACAAATCAACATATATTAAGGGTAAACAAGAGTTCCTTCTCTCCCAAATAAACAAATATTTTAAAATTAGATGTAACCAAACACAAACTAAATACTTACTATAGTTTCCATATTAGGATTCAAAGGGATAAGAGTAACATTACTAGACGTTGCAGGAATCATTACTATGCTTTTGATCGACAGGCTCGTCACGCTGGAGACAGCAACATGAAGAAACTTTGAATATTTTGAAGTTTGCATGCTCAGCTTCGAACTTAAGACAGGCTTTAAGTTGAGGCCAATTGCATGCTCTTCCTCGCTCCAGTCGTTCTTCACCATAACCTGAATTTCACGTTAATAGTTAAAACAGAGATCACATATATTTACACTGATAAATAGGTTTTCTTAAAAATCAAATAAGCCGATGATACCAAATTGTTCATTTGATCCAAAGAGTTAGAGCATTCATTAAAATAATCTTAACCAATAATATAACCTTTATAATAATATTTAAAAAAAAAACTTGAACCACTAAAAACCACGAAGAGCCTTGGGCTCAGTACATGGTAGAGACTGTATCAAGGACAACGGTAGTGCAGAGAGATGATTTGTCCTAGATCACACTCAATCGCCAGATTTTCCTCCCTTATTTAGGATACCCATCAGCCCCAGGAGGATCCTAGAGCCCACAGGGTCTATCTCTAGCTGCAAATAGATTAAATAAAAGTCTACCAGCGAGCAGGATTTGAACCCAGGACCTTCGGCACGGCAACTCATTGTTCTATCACTGAGCCACTCTGCTCCTCATTATAGTAATATACTATCTGATTCAGGTTGAGATTTTCTAGAACTAAAATCCATACCCTAATTCTATTTTGGGTCAACAATATGATGGAACTAAAATGTCAAAAATTTAAAAGAAACCAAAAAGTTAACAAGAACTGTGGTGTATGATGTACTACTAGTTACCACTAATTGTTGTATTTCTGTAATAATTATGACAAATAGGGAGGAGGGTTTCTTAAGTTCACTTATGTTTTAGATACAACAATTAAATCTTATCGGAATAGATCTTAATGTTTAAGAATATTTGTATTACTGATTTCAGGTTGTGATAGCCAAAAGTGTCACCTTAATAATCTCAAAATTTTGGTGGCACACCCAGAGAATGTATCCAAATCTTTGTAACCTTGTTAGAATAAGTTTTTAACCTTAAAGATTACACCCAACATCTTCAAAAAAAAAAAAAACCTGGACCACTAAAATCCGTGAATGGGTCTGGGGTTCAGCACATGGTACAGACTGTACTGTTTCATGGACATTCGGTTCTGCAAGGAGGTGACTTGTCTTAAGTCAAGAAAAAACCACCAGATTTTTCCCCCTTATTTTGGGTATCCTATTTTTATATTTTATAGAGGCTGGGTGAGCCCCAGGAGGGTCCTAATTCCTTTGTGATCCATCTCCGGCTGCAAACAGACTAAATAAAAGTCTTGCCCGCAGAGGGATTTGAACCATGATTTCCGGCATGGCAACTCAGTGCTCTACCACTGAGCCACTCCGCTCCGAACCCCTTCTATTTGTCATAAATATATTAGAATAAGAGCACTAAAAAAAACAAAAAAAAAATTTTATCTCAATTAAAAGAATAAAGAAACCAGTTATAATTAAAGCAAGATGAATTTAATGGTATAAACCTTAGCTAGGACACCAATAACTTTAGAACCTTTAACATAAGTTATTTTTAATAATAAATATAAACAAAACCTAGATAAATATAAAGACCCATAAAGGGTCTTGGGCTCAGTACCTGGATGAACAGAGATTGTACTGTTTCTTGCACAACGGTTGTGCAGGGAGGTGTTTTACAAGGTCACCTTCAACTACCAGATTTTTTCCCAAACCAATTTATAGAGGCTGGCTAAAACCCAGGAGGGTCTGTATATGCCACAGGGTCCATCCATGGCTGCTGACAGACTAAATAATTTATCTGCCACATTTGGATTTGACCTTCAGAATAGTAACTCAGCACTCCACAAACAAACTCATTTTTTTAAATAATAGTAATAATTTTTTCAACAATCCCACATATTTAATAATAGTCATAATAATTAGTTAAATTTGTTTGTAGTGATATAAAAAATAAAATTACATTGTGTTCTAAATTTGTACAATCCTTGATATTTGGAAGCTCTGCATACATCTTGAGTGGAAGCTCTAAGCTCGAATTTGGTTTGATTGCGGGCAGCTTTAATTCTAAAACACGGCTCCAATCCTTATCGCCATCTTTCAATTCAAGGCCAATGCTAGCTTTTAATTTCACCTTTGTATCCTTAAAATTAAAATAAATAAAAATTACAAAAATGATGTACACTTCTAATCTATAGTTATACAATAAATGTTTTTAAGAGCTAAATACTGGACAAGTAAAATAGATTAACTTTTGATAAATAACTACATGGTGATGTATAAAAATGTGCATGAATTTTATTAATAGAAAAGAATCACAGTAAAATTAAAAAGATTTTGAATTTTTTAACTAAACTTTTATTTTCATTAGTTTATATTAATAAATTTAATCCATTGTTTTCTGTGTATTTGTATCTTGTAATACAATAATAAATGTAAGAAAAATGGTAATAAATTTTCACTAACTGTATATATTCACAATAATATTTGTAATTTTTTGTTTAATGTTTCAAATAAAATTTGATTGATAATACAATTTGATTGTCTGAACTAATGTAGTCAGATTAGGTACCGATAATACAAAATTAAATAATCAAAATTCCCGTTTTAAAAGATAGGAAATACTAAACAATCACTATGTTTGTATATATTACAAAAAAAAAATGTTTATTTGATTGAGTCCAATTTTAGTTTTTGACTCAAATTATGGAAAATGTTTTAAGATCATATTTATATTTAAGCTATAAAAAAATGTATATATTCTTGTTGTTTCCTTTCATGTTTCAAATATGAAGCTAAAAATAAAATATTTACACACGGTAATCAAAGCATACATAGAAAAAGAATTAATTGAAAAAATTTCCAGTTCAGATGATAAGCAAATGAAAGTAATGTCATAATTAATCAACTACCATTATTACATAGTAATTATTAATTAGTTATAAATAATAGTTAATAATTAACTAGTCATTTTAAAATTTGCAATTAACATGAATAAAATCATTAAACTATTAAATATTTCCTCAAACCTCAGTGATGCTGTAGCTATTGGAGCAAATCTTCAAAGTAACATCCTGTACAAGACCAGCGAGCATATCTCCATGGTTTAATAGCAACACTGCCGGTGGTATGTGAGAAACTTCAAAAATAACTTTCTGTGGCAATGGAGGAGACAGAAGTTCAAAACCATCCATTAGAGTAATACAGCACTGACCGAGGCGATACTGACCGGCTTCACTTTCCTAAAATGTTTAAAAATTTCACAATTAGTTTGTTTGTTTATTTAATGTCACTTTAAAAACAGTGGGAGCTCTAAATTATGCTTGGTTTCATTAGGATAGGGACTTTTAAGGAGTACCTGACATCGTATAGGTTTGGGATCCCCGTTTAACATCCCTTCCGAGGGACGGCATAACCAAGGATTTTTTACTCCCTTTAAAAATCCTACAGCCACCTGCCAGACTACGAACCGACGATCTTGGGTATAGTAGGGTGTTATGCTATCCACTAAACCACAGGTTGCCCCCCCAAAATTATGTAAAGTAGAATATATTGGCAAAATATAGCCCTAATATAATTACTCCTATTTCAAGAGACCTAGAAATCAGTATGCTCTAGCAGTTTAAAATTTTAGTAATTGAGATTATTTTGAGCAATACAGGTATTTTTTTCATTTGATACACAAAAACTTGAATGAAGCTAAATAAAGATTTTTTTTTTAAACAAATAAATTCTAAATTCATACAGTAATTTATAATTACAATTTTTTTTTAAACTATTATATTAAATAGAATATATTAGCAAAATAAAGCCTAACTGCAATAACTCCTAATTCAAGAGATCTAGAAATCAATATGCTTAGTTTAAATTGAAAATTGCATTAGTTGTTTAATTTGATATAGAAGAAAATTCAATTAACACTAAGTCCGAATCTTTTTAGAAATATATAAATAATGAATTTATTTTTTTAATCATATAGTTATATATAATTTTTATTAATATTTTTTTCTAAATTATTATTTTAAAGTTTAAAGTTTTATCAGATAAATTAGTAAGTTACTTGGTTATTTTCAGTTATTCAATATTAATAATTAAAATAAATATCACAAAAAACATCATACCTTACAAGTAAGATGGACACTATTCAAACCTGGTTTCAAAACGACTTTCTTAGCCGATAAAAATCTTGTAAAATCAGCTTTAGCGATATTTGATATCTTTCTGTATTTGCCATGACTATCTTGGCGCCTAGAAGTGAAAGAATAATTTTTTGGTAATAAATACGTTATATTTGTTATATATGATAACTATTTCTAATATGATAACTATTTAATTGTCACCTGACTATTTGTTTTGTGTTTTTTACTTCAAGAGAAGACCCCGCCAGGCTTTTGTCTTGTTGATAAACATGATTTAGAGTCATTGGTATTTTAAGTAAATATAAATTTGAAGAACTAGAGCTATCCAATGATTTCCTAAAATATAATTCCAATTAATAAGTTTTAATTGATTTCACATAATAGACTCTAAATATTATAGGTTACTGAATAGACATAATGGTAATTGGCATATTTTTAGCTCACTGGCATTTATTACATGTACTGTTAATTTCTAACTGGTTATAAATGCTTTAAGGAAAACATTATTACTTTGCTTATTAACATATTGGATTTTATTCCAATAAGTAATGGCTGGAGCTTGAAAAATGTGCATGAATTTTATTGTTACAAAAAAATCAATGTAAATTTAGAAAGGATTTAAATTTTGTTATTAATCTTTTATTTTCTTGACTTAGAATATATTTTTCATTGGGGTGTAGTAATTTACTATTCTGAAAGCCAATCTTTCTGTCCAAATTGATATTTACCACCAGCAGCACTAAGATGTTCCAAGAAGAACTAACATCAGCATTCAGAATAATAAATTACTGACTATTTCATCATTAATATCACGGTCAACCATTAAACATGAAAATTTCTGCTACATAAATTTAAATAATCGTTAAGCCCTGACTTCAAATGAAATGAATCTTTATTTCTTCAGCAAGCTTAAAGAGTGGAAATCAACAGCTCTGATCTAATCAAATGAGTAATAATTTTAATAAATTAATACAAAGTAATTAATTAAATGTTTAAAGTGGGGGCATAAACTCAATTTTTTTAAATTAATCAATTTCTTATTGTAAAAACGACTTCAGTATAATTTATTTTTGATTGTGTAACATAATATTTCCAATAATAGGAACAAAATTTTCATGACACCAGCACTTAGCATTTTACCTTTAATTAATTTTCCATACCTTCTGCTGTTTTCAAGGGCTTCCTTATGTTTCGAAGAGGATTTACTCTCGTGTTTGTACTGAGACATAGCCATCGAAACCGAATCAGTGATGGTCTCGACGGGAAGGAGTGACTTTATTCCGAGCGTGGCTGAAACGTTCATACCACCTTGGTGGACCTGTACGTCAACATCAGTTAAGGTGAAGCAGTCTGTAAGGCAGCAAGACCATGGTGGATCTGCAAACAAAGAGGTTGGTTAATATAAAATACAAAATACCTCATTAAAAAAAAAAAAATTTCAAAAAATTACCAGGTTTAGAGGTGGAGATAGTATTGAGAGCATCAGAGTAATGTTTCATTCTCAATGGCATTTCTAATTCAGTAGAGCAGGCAATTGATAAACACATCTTTGTATACCTGTAATAAAGAAATAAATGGATATACAGAAACAAGAAAATAATAAATAATACAAAGTGAAGAAAAATAAAATGTTTCTTTGTATCTCTAAATTGTCATTAATAACGCAATCAAAATTATTTATAATCATTATATATCTGTTTTATAACTTTTTGTGATACTAAGTTCAAGATTATCTCCTTTTATAATGGAGAAAATAAAAAATCTTGTTACAATAGGGAGAAAGCCAATGTGGGACTTAATTTAATAAATATATAAATTTTTTTATTAGAATAATATTGCCCAAAAATTGCGGCACTCTGGGCCTATTTTTTTTCCATTGTTTTTTATGTTTAAAAGCGTAAGACTATTTCAACACCAACAAACAATTTTATTGAAGCATTTTGGCCATCTATCGACAACGGTCCTTTACTTTTAACCATGCTGTCTTTGATGTATTTTTGACAGCATCTTGAACTTTCCTAATGAGCCTGCATTCCTTCATTTCCCTACTGAATTTTACAATTGATTAGTATTGTTATTTATAGTATACACTCATACATTTTAACCTTCATAATTACCTTACTGTACATCTTTATCATTTTTATTGCCTGTATTCACCTTACTTTTGTTTATTTATATTTAATATGTTTTAATATATTTGTACCATTTTCTTATATTGTCTGTATTTTGCATATAGCCCTAAAGAAGACCTACAAAGTAGGTCGAAACGTTGGCTAATCAATAAAGTTTTTCTCAAATTTTACGAGAAATTCATTGTGACCTCTACCCAGACCACTTTCTTCCACGAATTTATTTAATAATTGAAAAATATTCTAAAACTTATAAAACAATTACTTATCAATTTCATATACAGGTTTATTCAGAGATAACACAATTTGTGTATGTATGATTGATTTAAATATAATACAAATGGCATTGCTGCTCTCTATCACCATATCTCTCTCTCTCTCTCTCTCTCTCTCTCTCTCTCTCTCTCTCTCTCTCTCTCTCTCTCTCTCTCTCTCTCTCTCTCTCTCTCTCTCTCTATGAATGTAAGCCGAGGTGAGAGGAGTTCCCAGACGAGCTGTCTCTGAATGTATTGGTTGATAGATCTATTTCCAGTTCTCAAAAGGAATTAGTATTATATTGTGACTCAGAAGCTTTTATATGAAAAACAAGGTTCAGTACAGAAGTTTGATGACATAAATGTAAGTATTTATTTAAATCTTTGTGCAATAAAAGTTGTGTATATCGTTTGAATTTGTTTTTATTATCCCAAATTAAATATAGTTTTCATTGAACCCACACAGATTAAGGTTTCACGTTCAATAAAATATTTTAAGATTAATAAACTGTTATGTGTGATAGATGCCATCATTTTTTATTTGAGTATCAATTTAAATTCAATACAGTATTATATAAATGCTACATTCTAAATTAATAACACTGTTAATATTACCTGTGCAGGTCTCCTAGTGCAAAGTAAGATGATGCCAACCTAAGTCTGGTAACTGCTGCGAGTTTCGTCCAGCCATCCTGGTCATAAGACAACAAGGCCAGCTGCAAGAAACTAGCAGCTGTCTGATCATCACCGAGGACTCGGTAGAAATCTGACAGGTCCTGACCCAAGCTCCGGGCACATCTCACCCGACCAATATGTTTGTACGTTCCCATGGCAAGCTCAGACAGTTCCTAAAAAAATTAAAAACACTTTAACAAAATTGAATAAATTTATATTAAAATTTCATGGTTATAGACCAAATGGGGGTACATAATGAGCAATGACTCATTATTCTAATGTGAATCAATAATTCAAGTAAAGCTAGTTTCACGCAATCTGGTGTAGGTGATTTATACTTTTATTATACTTTTTTTAATGTGTGAATTATAAGAAACAAATCTATTTTACTAAATATAAGTCAATGTGAGTTTAGTTTTTTGTTTATTTATTCTTATTATGGTTAATTAACTATATTATTTAGTTAATTTATAATAGCAACATCTAAATTCTGAAAAGTTAGCTCAAATAATATTAAAAACTTCTTAAAGCAGTAAGTAGGTAAGGGATTTATGCTATGGTATAATAATAAAATGTCTGTCAAAATGAAACTCATTTTTAAAGGAGAAAATAATATTAGACATATATAACTCTAGAAAAATTAAATTTGAAAGAAGACAATCCTCAAAATCTACAGAGCCAGTGCAAAGGGCGTAATAACCTAGATGTTGATCGCCCAAAAAATCTAATCTAATCTAATCTACAGAGCCAATATTCGTTTAATAATTACCAAATACATTTTGTAGAATTCTTGATGATTTGACAAAGCCCTCTTGAGTTTTTCAACCGGTTTAGTGTTCTCTTCACCGAGTCCTGAAAATATTTCAACAGCGAGGTGTAGTTGTTCACTGGATGGAACCTGTCCAGGCATAAGGCCACATAGTTTACCAAGTTCAGAGAGCTGTGACAAAAAAGAGAGAAATGCTAAATGAATAATTTGAAAATTAAATTTATAACCGTATAGTAACAAATTAATGAGTTAAAAACCTAATTAGACAAATTTGATACTTACACCTTGAATCATGGACTTAAGATATTTCTGACCAAAGTAACAACTAACACCATTCTAAAAATGCTTTGGTATAATGGGGTCATGCTGTTCTGTTTGTTCATTTAACGTCACTTACATTGGGAGCTCTAAATTTTGCCAATCCAGGTTTAATTAGGATAGGTATTTTTAACGAGTACCTGACATCGTACAGGTTCGGGACCCCCGTTCCCTTCCGAAGATAGGCGTAAGCATTAACCTCAATAGTATGGAAATCCAACAAATTTTAAACAAGTGCCAAAAAATTACTCAAGTGGTTTATCAATTAAACAGCTTTAATCTAAACTCATCATTTTAACTTAGTAATATTATTTTCTATCTTTATACTAACATTAAATAATTTGTTTATTTTATTTTTTATTAATTGTTATAATTTTTAAATATTTATATTTGAAAAGAAATGATAAGTCGAGGGTCGGGATTCAAACCCGGGTCTCCCATGTTTCCGTCATGGTGCTCTGCCACCTGAGCTATCCTGGTTCGTACCTCAGTCAGGCACATTCTTTCTCTTCACTGATCTCATATCCCCTGTTCTAGCAATTTGAGATATATATAAGGGGGAGAATGTTCATTGAACATTACTTTTATTATCAGTGAACATTGTGATCGATAGAGAAAAAGGATGCGTCTGACCGAACCAGGATAGCTCAGGTGGCAGAGCACCATGACGGTAACATGGGAGACCCGGGTTCGAATCCCGGCCCTGGACATATCTTTTCTTTTCAAATAAAAATAATTAAATAATTTGATTTTTTATAAATCAATAAAATAAATTGATAATCTTATCATCACTATATTGGAATGAATAACCTTATACCCCCCTAAACTGGACATTTCAATATGATGTATTTTACTGGACTAATTTTTAATAAATTAAAAAGGGAAAAAAAACGACCATCCAGTCAATAAATCTTTCTTTAAATATGTCTTAAAACGTTTCGACTAACATAGTGATTTTCAATCACAAAACATTTTTGGTTTTTGATGCATAAAACCAAAAAATGTTTTGTGATTAAAAATCATTATACTAGTCGAAACGTTTTAAGACGTAATTAAAGAAGGATTTATTGACTGGATGATCAGTTTTTTTCTCTTCTTAATTTACTTAACTGGATATTAAAAGTGCTTCCACTATATTCATAAATACATTCACTGACAATAAATTGTACAAATAGCTTATATAATGCCCATTGTGGCATTAAGTCAAAACTCAAAACAAAAAATAACGGTAAAAACCATAGTTAAAGTTCTTTTTTCTACACTTATCATACTTATCCTTCTCTCTAATACTACACCAACTAAAAATTTGAATTACTCTAAGAATATGTATTCTTTGCATTTTAATGAGAATATTTTCAAAAGCGCAGAATATTTCAAATCTTGAAATAAGATTTCCCAAATAGTTCTAATTTTGATTAGCACTTTTAAAAAATGTCTATTAAAAGCAGACAATAAATCATTACGTGTGTAAAGGAGATAGTTGGGGGGTGCAGTCAATAAGTACACAGAATAAGTGATGAACTTATATTATGTTCCGACGTTTCGACCTACAGTGTAGGTCATCTTCAGGGCTAACAGAGAAACAAACAGAGCAAAAAAATATAAAAAATGTACAGTAACAATAATATGGTGACAAGTAATGTAGAAAAATAAAATATAAGTTCATCACTTATTCTGTGTACTTATTGACTGCACCCCCCAACTATCTCCTTTACACATGTGATCAGGGGAAAGGTGACTGGTTAAAAATTGGGTGAGGGAAGAAATACGATGGCAATTTTATTATATCTGTCACTATTTTAATTCATTATTTTCACTATTGTTATATTTGGCTTTATCTTAATTTTATTATATCTGTCACTTTTTTAATTCATTACTTTCACTATTTTAATTTTTTCATTATCATTATTTTTTTAAATCTGTCTATATCTTTATTTTATTATAATCTGGCTCTTTTTCTATCTTCATATCTGCCACTATTTTATTTTTCTACATTACTTGTCACCATATTATTGTTACTGTACATTTTTTATATTTTTTTGCTCTGTTTGTTTCTCTGTTAGCCCTGAAGATGACTTACACTGTAGGTCGAAACGTCGGCACATAATATAAGTTCATCACTTATTCTGTGTACTTATTGACTGCACCCCCCAACTATCTCCTTTATATAAGATCATCCAGTCAACTATTTTCATCTCATAAATAAATCATTACCTTTTGTCGAGCATAGGCCCAAATTCCAGCAGTGTACCTCGAATACTGTTCAACATGTACGCTGTCTGTGTAAGTATCACATATCTGTAAGATCTCGACCGACGATAGAAAAACCCAAGTGGGAACAGAGCCAATAGGGCAAGCCACTTCGAGCAAGTAAAGTTCTCTAATGCAGTTATGGAGAAATGGTAACGTTCTTTCAGCAACCTTAAAATAAACAAAAATATTACAAATTAATCTATGTTTTAAAAAAAGAAGAACCTCCTCTATTCAAAATAATTTATTTGCTTTGAAAGTCTCATTAATGTTATTGGGTTGTTTCAAAGGAAAGGTTCGTTTTTATTATTTCTACAATTCAAAGTGGAATTAGGGGACTTCTTTTGTTCAATATGTTCATGTTAACAGGCTGCAATGAGCTGTTATTAATTCTCTCTTTTTTGATAATAGTTACTATCATTGTAGTGATAGTAAATATTATTTAGTGTTCCATCAAATATGACCATAGAAAAATGCGATTTTTGTGTCATTTTTTTAAGAGTCTAAACATGAACACTCAGCATCCCAAGCTACAAGAAATCACCATTGCGTTCAGGAAAGGGTTTAGTAACCAACGAACCAACATGTTGATGATACTGATTAAGTCATAAATAATTAATTTATCTTCCTACCCAGAGAGGAAACCGTTACATCACCACTGTACTGCAGGGATATTAACATGATGGAACAAAAATCATAAAAAAATCCTGTATTGGTTAATCGGAAGGGACTTATACTCTTACACAACAACGCCAGGCCTTATGCTTCACGACAGACAATAACTAAATGATCTGGGTTACTAAGTCCTCCCACTTATTTGCCATACTTATCTCCACCAAATTTCCATCTCTATATTAATTTGGACAACTTCCTCAAGGATAAAATTTTTGAAATTGATTCTCATACTTTGATTTGATGATTTGAAAATGATTTTCATACTTTATTTCATCACAAAGCTCTGAATATTTGAGTTCTGAGATTGAAAATTTGATAACACACTAGGAAAAATGTATAGAAAATGAGGGTAAATATTTTAAATAAAAATGTTTTGATTTCATACAGTTGTTTAATTAAATAACCTTTCCTTTAAAAAGAGATATTTCATATGAAGCGACCCAATACTTAAATAATACCAAAATAAATAAGCATGATAATGATATAATACAATTTAAACAAAATCATTCTCACTTCAGATGGTTTGTTCGAGTACAGAAGCATAGCGCACTGACGCGAGAACAGATAGTTTCTGAATTGCAGTAGGGAACAGCTGTTGTTTTCAATTCTCGCCCTTTCCTTTATATTCACTCCAGAAATTAAACTAAGGCCTTGCCAGGATTCCAGTGGTGTTTGGAACTGAGCGAGCCATGCAGGTGTTTCTGTTTAAATACATCACTTTTGAATTTTAAAAAAATAAAAGGTTTAGAAATCATAAATAAATATATTATTTATCTTAAGAAGAATTACATCTTATTTTTTAAATAATAAATAACTTAAGGAAGAGAAAATGGTTCGGGTAAAGATAAAAAAATAATTCCTGAAATAGTGAAATTATTAATTGGAAACCAAACTATTTAAGAAATTATTGTATAACTCACTATTTCAGGATATACTTTTTTTACCTCTACATGGACTATCTTCTCCATATTTATGTGGTCAAATAATAATTATTCAAGAAATAACTTAAAGATAGAAAACTAAAATAATAGAATTAATTTATCATAAGTTGTGTACAAACCATTAATCTAAATAAAGTAAAATTTTATCACTCATACCAAACCCGGCAAGACCAGATTAATGAGGGTTAAGAAAATGGTTCAAATTCCAGTTCAGTAGTATCTAGTATTCTGGTCAAACAAACCTGGATGTGTCTCACATAAATTGGAGACAGAAATTAATTAATCAATTAACTAACTCTATTAAAATTAAAATAGATTATCAGATTAAAGTGAGATTGCTGCCTCTGGTAGATGTGAGATGGGCAGCATTTCATTGTCATTTATGTGAATGTTTTAGTGTTTCCTTATCATTGGGAAACTGGTGATTAATTAGTTGTTTTCCTAGTATTTTAGAGAAGAAGGATTCTTGTTTTTGGATTTTCCAACTTAAAAAACCTGTACCTTGATGTGGAAGAGACTGAACTGTTTCTTGGACGGTTGTGCAGGAAAATGATTTGTACTACATAAAAAGAGCTGGAAAAGAAATAACTGCTTGTCAAATGAACAGGGTAGGCTAAATATACTTTTTTTTCTGTATCTATCTCCGTAGTGCTGTAAGGGGTGGAGTAGCCTCAGTCCATCTTTTATAAGTTTCTCTGTCCAGAGCCATTCTTCAGAGTTGATCCATCAGGCAACCGCGTTCCTTTCCTAACCCCCTATATATTCACTATAGATAAGTCTTGGTCTACCTAAAGGGCGGTTTTCTAATGGCCTTGCTTCCATAAGCCTTATGGTCATCTCCCATTCCACAAACATAACCATGCCATTTCAGCTGGTGTTCCTCTAGGACATCAGTAACAGATCTCACACCCAGTATGGCACGGATGCTGTTATTTCTAACATAATCCCGTCTGGTTTTTCCTGCGACTTTCCTTAGGAATCTCTGCAGTAACTTGAATTTCTGCTGCGGTAACTTGCTTGCTTTCTTAAGCATCGTCCAGCTTTCTGACCCATATAGAAGAACAGGCAAGAATACAGATTTGAACAAGGGTAGTTTGGCCCCTTTACTTACTTCTCGCTTGCCTACCAATGCTGACGATAAATATAATTATGAAGCAGAAATTGGTCCGGGTGGAAGTCAAAAAGTAATTTCTTAACCAATGTTTTGACCAACATTGCAGGTCTTCTTCTGGGCTAAGTATTGGAGTATTGAAGTGAGGGAAAATGATTAAACTATAAATACAATTTCACTAACAAATATCGTTACATACACTTAAATCTTTATAAAGCTATTAAAATCATTTATTCTTACCTCCAAGATTTGAATTGACAATAAACTGTGTAAATAGAGCATCGAGTTCGTCATACTGTACCAAGGCTTCTTCGTAAACACCCAACATTTCCAGCACAAACGCAAGTTCCTCCTATAACAAGAAATAAATAATCCTTCAGCTCTAAGGATGAAAAAAAGTAAACTGCATTTCATCACATTCTGGAAGAAATTTATTAGGATGTTGTATTTTATGAGGTAAAGAGATAATAGAAATTAAAATACGATATTATTTTAACGAACACCAAGGTATATTATCTCATACTAACTACACAAGACTTCCTCATATATTATAAATTTCCTTAAAAATATTAATTATGAATCGGTGGATTGAGAAACGATTCTGAAGATCCAGGAATCCTCACAATGATATATCATTAGTTAATAAATAAGCAATAATAATAATAACAGCTTTTATTGATGCATCCTTTACAGAAAAAAAAAGCCTCTCCCTTGGGAGGTATGAGTCTGTTTAACATAAATTTACAAAATTTACTTTTCTTCAATGAATATAGTATTTACATTGCATTATTTACAGTATTTAAAACATTTAACATAATATTATTATAAAAAGTAAGAAAATTTTTGCCAATAATTAAATAAAATGTTTTGTCCATTTGTTTATTGCAAGTTCTTTATAACCTTGGTCCATATGTCCCTGTTCCTTGCCACAGTAGCCCAACAGCTACTCTTTGTACGATCTCATCTCGCCATCTTGTAAATGGTCTTCCTTTCCTTCTCTTGTGGTCTCTTGGTATCCATTCTGTTGCAATTTTCGACCATCTTTTCGTATTGAGTCTGGCAACATGGCCCACCTCCATTTCAGTTGCTGTGCTTCTTTTATTATGCTTTTAACTTTTATCCTAGCCTGTACGTTTCTGTTGCTGATGTGGTCTTTTCTTCTGATACCCATCATACTTCTAGAAAATTGTATTTGCGTCCTCTCTAATTTTTTGTAATAGCTTTCTGTTGCTGACCATGTTTGTGAACCATACAATATTACCGGGTAAACACATGATTCCAATACCTTTACCTTCAATCCTGTAGGTAGTTGACTTTTAAAGATGTGTTTCAAGCACCAGTATTTTTTCCATCCCAAGTTAATCCTTTTGTTGATTTCATCTTTTCTATCTATAAATGAAGTGGATTGTACTAAATAATTATATTGCTCAACGAAACTGATTTCATAGTTATTAATTTTTATATCTCCTTTCTGTGAATTTGTCATTATTTTTGTTTTGTCGGTATTTATGTTCAATCCCACGAGTACACACTGTTCAAGGAGTTTGTTCATCATTTGTTCCACCTCAGTTAATGAATTGGCAAAAATAACTATATCGTCAGCAAATCTAAAATTTGATAGCTTGTATTCATTTATACTTATGCCCTTTTCTTCCCAGTTTAGCTTATTAAACACATAATAATAAATAAGTAGCTAAACTCAAATAACTGAGTTAAAATAGATTAATGATACTACTAAACAAACCACACAACTTGTAAATACTGTTTTAACTAAAAGATTAAGATTTTTTAGTTTACTGTTAAATGAATAAAAAAAAATCTAAATGGAACACAACAGATTCATCATTGCATTAATAACTAAATAATGTGTTCTCTGGTTTGCATAACTATCTAAATTTTTGTTGGAATTATAAACTTGTATTTACTAACTTGTAATAAAAAGTATTTCGTAAAGCTCCATCCAACTTGATTTCTTCTGTCTCTTTGTTCACGTAATGTTTCTTCAAATTTTAACAAAATTCTATCAAATGCAGCAAGAAGAAGAAGCCTTGTATTGACAACTAAACCACGCCAAGATCCAGCCGATCGTGATTCAGATCGTAAAGGATTTATCACAGATAGACACCTGAAGACAAAATTAATGTTTTAATAAGTAACATAGTCAGCAATAAACCCATCCCTTTTATGTTAAAATATTAATAGATGGCACAAGTCTATTAATATTTATATATATACTTTTATATATATACTATATAAAAGTTAGTAGTTAATTTTTAGTTTGTTTCTCGACACTAACTATAATTTATTATTTATTGGCTTCTCAGATCAAAATTTAATCATTCATATCAAAGTATTAATGCCAAAGAGTTAATTTATATAGTCATAATTTTAGCAATATTTAATTATTAATTACGCAGACTTTTTTTTATACCAATGAAAAAATACTGTATGGCTAGCTGACCCGGCCACGCGTTGCTGTGGCTGTTATAATAGTTTAAAAAAATATTAGTTAAAATTTGAATTTAAAAGAAATAATGAATTTATGAAAACATGAATTAAATAGATTTTTGATTTTACATTTTATTCATCTTATATCTAACTATCTTATATAATATACAACACTCATAACTGATAAAATATAAACATGAGTTTAATGAATGAGGTATATAATGTTTGATTTTTAATTATGGCTAGTAATATTATATAAAATTATAAATATTTATTTAAATTTAATTGAGCGCTAATCGATGCACAATAGTTTTTGTTAATCTGTCCGTTGCTAATAAAAATATATTAGATGATTTACTAATACTTGAGCATGGAACATATAATTCCCCATGGGAGAAACATGGATTTTTAAGTCCAAACTGCAAATGGACATTGTCTGGCCTTGAGACCTGTTGATGGGCATAGCAAAACCAAAGCATATATCAAATTGAAGTCTTTTGAACGGTATTATGGGTTCTGATGGTATTATTGAAATACGTTCCAACAGGACGATTTCTTCTTTAAACGATCCATTCAACATGGCTGCTTCAATAACATTTCCGGTAATATTTTTTATGACCAAACGTGTACCATTGCATAATTTAGGTGGATTCAAATTACGCAGAAGAATGATAGGTAAACCCGAAGATTGTGTGGTGGCATTCCTGGTATATCGAGAGAATATAAAAATTTAGTTGGATAATTTACAGCTTGGTTTTCATCAACAATATTATTGATGGATTTAAAGGGGATTAGATCACCTGGTAACAACAGTTTTATTAAAAAGTTAATTTCGTCAAAATCAGCATTTTTCGCTGTCAAAATAACACGATTACTGAGCCAATTATGGTTCATGTAATTATTTAGTACATCCAGGAAGACAATCCTAGTTAATTCATATTTTGTCTAAGCAACAGCGCTGAAATGTTCTGGTAATTTCATGGATTTTGTATTTGGATGCAGTTCTATTTCACCATGAAAATAATTGTTTTAATCATGCGTTAGAATCATCGGCAAAAGTAGATCGTTTTTTCCAAAACCGCACCGATTAGGAGATACAGGCCAAAAACTGAAATAACTCCGAAAATTTCATGGTTTTCAGTCGTTAATCAAAATAAAACATAGCCTATATCCTAAGTTGGACAATGTTACGTATCCGTGCCAAATTTCATTACAATCGGCTAAGTAGTTTAGGAGTCCATCACGGACTAACAACGTGACACGTAATTTATTTATGATAAGATAAGATAAGATTCCGGTCATTTGACACATGATAGGACTGTACTCAGGTTCTATTAGACCTACGGAGCTGCAGTTGGGCTCAAATTGTAGCAAATTATAGCAAATTGTAGCAAAAAAAGGTCGATAACGTTTTTTCCAAAACCGGGCTGATTAGAAGATACAGGCCAAAAACTGAAATAACTCCGAAAATATCATGGTTTTCAGTCGTTAATCAAAATAAAACATAGCCTATATCCTAAGTTGGACAATGTTACGTATCTGTGCCAAATTTCATTAAAATCGGTTAAGTAGTTTAGCAGTCCATTGCCGACAAACAACGCGACACATAATTTATATATATTAAGATTATTGAATAATCAAAAATTTTCAATTTTAATTGTTATTTCATAGTAAAGATCTTTAAATTTTTAAGAAATGACTTTAGTTACCTATCAGCATGCTTCGCCCCAAAATCACTTTTAATTTTATCATAAACTGTAGTTCTTGGCAGGAGTTTATTTGATTTGCGAAAATCGTATGTTTCTACGACAACAATCATCCATTCAGATAATTTGAACTGCTGCAAAACACTCATCCACAGTTCAATATCTTCCCGAACATTGGATTTGTAATATTCCACATCCTGAACAAAGAAACATACTGCTTTTAAAAACAGAACAAAAAAATTACATATACAGTGAATAAATTTATACAGAAAGATAATTAATTGTATTAATTATACTAGAAGATAAAAACTACTTCCGTAGTAAAGTCATTATACTTTTGCTGCAGCCTTATTAATGGACTATGCTAGTTATAACTAAATATAAAGCTATATTTAATAATTTCTAATATTTTAAGGTGGTAATAATCAGCATTAAACTTAGACATTTTATTTTTACAATCAACCACTTTCTTGAAAAATTCACAGTAATTTGTATAATCTCTATATTGATAATATAATTTAAACATATGAAGGCAGACTAGACAATGCGGTCAAAATTAAAAACAAATATGCTGTATATTCGACAGTTAGACCAATTATAACCCATTTGAAGTGAGGTCAAATACATTAGTTAAGTTAAATAGCTGAATTAATATTACAAGCATAACCGATAAATTATTACACCATAGTCAGAGATAACTTAAAATTCAAGCTTACAGGAGTAGGTTATCAAACTTTTAAATGGACAAATTTCTTTTTTAGAAAAATTTTAGAACTAAACATGGACAAAAATAAGAATAGCTAATTGTTGACAGGTAATAAAAATCTATTAAAGTGATAGCATTTTTATTACAAAAAAAATGGTGACATAAAACTAATTTCCTAAATAATTAAGCTGATGATAAATCATTGATTTGAGAAATGTAACAATGTAAATAGGAAACTTCTTTAAATAACAAAAGTACAATTGAACATTGTGCAATTGGAAAGTACTGTTATCTTTGATTATCAAAAGTGCAATGCAGATTTTAGATGGTTTCATTTCATAAATAACTACACATTTATAGAATTCAACAATAAGATTATCATTAGTAGAACTGAAGTGTCTACTAAAGTGCCATTGTATAAAACTTTCAACATAGAATGTTCATATTTAGAAATAATTTGTATTTAAAATAAACTAATAATGTTGAGGAATTTGATACAGATCCCCTTATCACTGATCAATAATTTGTTGCACTCAAATCATTACACATAACTCACAAATTAACTCTCAAATAACAGACGTCACTGACAGGTTCAAACTAAATAAATGTTAATCTATAATCAATAAAAACTTTATTTGATAAGAACGTACTGAACATTGGGTCCAATAAGTATGAAACATAGGCTGATCAATAAGATGGTAATCTCCTTCTTTAGGAAGGACATCCTTAGTAAATGGGACAAATGTTGCAGAAACATTTACAGATTTGATCGCTCGACCATAGGCTCTACGCCACTCTGCGGCCTCTTGTGGTAAAGAAGAACACAAAGTGGTCTCCAAACCGAGAAACAGTTCTTTATCTCCAGCATCTGGAATTGTATTTTGGAGTGAGTTGTTTGGAAAAATATGAATAAAAGAGAAACTGACACAGGAGGATAACAGTGATGTTTTGTATACTTACAGGTTACAATAGGTTTCCTATCACCAACAGATAGTTCTGTCACTTTGTCCATTGAACCGTTCGTCACTATGTGAGAATTCATAGTTGATTTTTTTATCTACCACATGATTATATAAAATTAATCAACAGTATTCCACTGGGATAGAAAAGGGCAAAACCTTCCCTGAATGACTAGGTCGGATATGATGCATTTTTAAGCTTAGAAACATTAGCTACGATATATACTTTCACACACAACCGACATTTCACACAGGCCCTCCTTCTGGAACATCTCTTCAGTATTCAAAAGGCCAACTAAACAACCATCTTGGATTCCAAAACACGTTTGATCCAAACTTCATATGTGCCCATTACAAGAGCCACCCAGCTCATCAAGGGGACAACTCTGACTCCCGCCTTTTTTCAAACGAGCCAGTCTATAACTTATACTACTTTACTCGCTTTCGTTTAATTAATTTTATTTTACTAAATTATAATAATAATTTTTATTAACATATCAGCTTACAGAGTATTTTTAAGCCGTATTCTATTCAATATAAAAGAAATACATAAAACCCCATAATCAAATTAGTTATTTTAGCATTTTAATTACTTCTAGAATCTTTATTCGATTCATTAATGCGAATTTAATAAATAGAATTATTTTTACATAAAATATTTCCATGACTGCACTATTTTAAAATTTGAACATACCGTTTATTCCATAGTATATCGATATTTTGCACTAAATAATTATACTTAAAAAATACGCTCTTTTAAATTAACATTTTTTTTATTTTTTAATTCATAGTGGGAAAATAAATTTGACTTATTTAAATACTAATTGAAAGTTTAGCTAGTGACGCTGGATAGATTCAGTTTTACCGGGAAAGTGTCGCGAGTGCAAGTGATTTTGTGTATTAGTGAGAATTAGTTTATTTTAAGTGATATTTGCCATGAAATATTTGATAAAAGAGGTATGTGTGTTTTGAACAAATATGTTTAGCTCAATTAAAAAGTCCAGGAGAAAAAAGGGGGATCTGCAGTTTTAAAATTTTCTATTTGAATTTCGGTATCCAAAGATACCTAGGGAGAATTAGCAATGGACTTTTATATCGATGCAGAATTATTATATTTAATTGCTATGAAAATATAATTTATTTACTAAGTTATTACAATTGTCTTTCACCCGAGCTCCTTAATTATTGCATAGATAATTATTAGGAATTAGATTTATATTGTATGAAATTTAAAATAATGTCTATTTCATTCTTTGTAAGAAACCTCTGGTGAAGTTGTATTTACTTTTAATACTATTGTTTCTGCTTACAACTCTTTAAGATTAGGTTTATTTCACATAATTGTGTGCCAAAAATTTAAACATGTTGAACGGGATATAAATATTATGGTTCTTATATCTCATACCATTGTTTTTTAAATATTAGGTATCTGTTCCGCAATTTGTCGCTTCGAGTTGGGTTACAAAAAGTTTTAACTATTTATTCGTTTCATTTTTAAATTTTTTTCAAAATACAAGTTAGCTTTAGTGAGCTTTGGTACGGAAACGAGAATGTAATTATTTTAAATTGAAATAAATGCTTCAGTTCATCTACATATCAAAATATATTTTATTTCTTGATGAAATGATTACTGACATCTACTCATTACTCATAGTTCCATTCTCTTTTCCATACTAAAGTTCAGGATAACTTGTAGTATGGAATATATTAAAAGGGAAACGAATGAAAAGTTAAAACGTATTACTCAACTCGAAGTGACAACCAACGGAATAATTACCGGAAACAAAACTAAAAAGTGGAAAATAATTATTGAACATTTTTTTCAACTTCTATTAACCTGTGTGTAGGTACGTAACGGGAATCTTTGAACAAGATTTTCGGCTACCACCAAGCATCGAATTACTAAGTGACGATTAGAATTGCCTTTTGAATTTTTTCAGCATTTCAAAATAAATAGTAAGCGACAATCTATGGAACAGTTGCCTCATTTTATTAATAGGATAATAAAATCTATAGAGTATTAGTAAAAAAATTAAATTCTTGGTTCTTACTGGCGAATAATTATAGATAGCTGTGAGTACTAAGAAAGCAAAAAAAGGAAAAACAGTAATGCGAATATATTTTTATTTTGAAGAGAAAAGATTTGCCCTGGCCGAGATTCGAACCCGGGTCGTCCGAGTTTGTCCTGACTGTGAAGCGATCCCTGGTAGCTCAAATGGTAAGAGTCACGGAGAGACGGATGACCAGGGTTCGAATTCCGGCCAGGGCAAATCTTTTCTCTTCAAAATAAAAAAATTTAAAATATCGAAAAATAAAAAGTGACCTTAGATAAATGTTAAGACCGTGAAAAAATTCTAACGAAAAGCCCTTAGTCTCCAAACTAAAACAGAAAATGAAATTATCTGTCCAATATTGGACAGATAATTTCATTTTCTGTTATAGTTTGGAGATTAAGGGCTTTTCGTTGGAATTTTTCCACGGTCTTAATAAAAATATTTAATTATGTGAATAGTTTATTTTATAAATTATTTGAGTTATATGGTGTTCAAGTATATTTGGCGGTCATTTTGAGAGGGAGGGGTATTTTGGCGGAGAATAGGACGGAACCACTTAATCGAGTTAGTTCCTATTCCCCTTCACTCTCTAATCAAATAAGTTCTCACAGTCTGATTTAAAATGAAAATACTTTAACATCTTATAAATATATTATATATTCATGTATATATTGGATATTATAAATTATGAAAATAGTTAATAATTTAACATCTTATAAATCAAATAATTGGGATATTATTTTTGAAAGTCCATTTGGGCCCAAAACAAAAAAATTTTTATTCTTTTAAATAAATTATTATTAAATAATTATTATTTTGATGGTTATTTCATTATAAAATTTAAAAGATAGTGTTAAAACCATATAACTTTTCCAACCGCTTAGTGTTAAAAACATAACGTTTGCCCTTATTTTAAAATTAATTTAAATGAAAATCCTTAAATATCTCGTTTCATGAAATAATGGATTTAAACCACATTCAAAATTAAAAACTCAATTCTCGTTGCGATTTTTATTATATTATATTATAGTATTTATTATAATATTTTAAAATCAACAAGCTATAAAAGGTCAGGCATCAGTCCCGCAGGTTGTCACTACAGGTTTTTTTAACTGTTCGTTCCTTTTCATTATTCTCAAAAATTAAAATAGTCGTGAGTTTGAGCATGGAAAAAAGAGTAATTGTGCAAAATATATATATTTCGGATCATTTCATCAAGAATGAAATGTTTCAAATATATCATCTATAATTTATTTTATATTTATTATCCTTATGATGGTGTTAATTCTTAAATATTTTTATTTTTAAGAGAAATGATTTGTCCAGGCAGGGATTCGAAAGAGGGTCGCCCGCGTCTCTAGCGTGGTGCTCTAACTAATTGAGCTATCCTGGCTCGGAACACGGCCAGACAAATCCATTCTCTTCACCGATCCTATATCCCCGTGTTCTCGCAATTTTGCGATGTATACAAGGGGAAGAATGTTCATTGAACGTTACTTTAATTAGGATCTTGTTGACTTACGTCAATTTTATATTATAATTTATTTTATATTTATTATTCTTATAATGGTGATCATTTTTAAGATCCTAATTAAAGTAATGTTCAATGAAGATTCTTCCCCTTGTATACATCGCAAAAATTGCGAGAACACGGGGATATAGCATCGGTGAAGAGAATGGATTACGAGCCAGGTTAGCTCAGTTGGTTAGAGCACCGCGCTAGAGACGCATTGACCCGGGTTCAAATCCCGGCCTGTACAAATCTTTTCTCTTCAAAATAAAAATATTTAAAAAATATCATTTATACTTTGAAATGTTAGTTGAAACATTTATTTTCTATGAAATGATTATCGAAATGTACAATTTCGCACTCTTTTTTTCATACTAAAACTAAAGGTTATTTTAAAGGATATTAAAAAGGAAACGATTGAAAAGTTAAAACTTGTGAATTAGCTCGAAGCGACAACCTCCGGAACTGATACCAATAATAAAATTTATAACATCAAACTCTTTAAGAGATGTTTTTTAAAAACCCATGAAGGGTCTTGGTTTCAGCAACTGCAATGTTTCTAGGAAAGCGGTCGTGCAGGGAGGTTATTTGTTCTATACAATGGGGGGGGGGGTCTCCAAGATTACAAAGGATCCATCCCATGCTGTTGACAGATTAAATAATTGATCTGCGTCGGCCGAATTTGAATCGGGACCTTCGGCATAGTAACTCAGCGCTCAACCCGCTGAGTCACACAGTACCGTTTAAACATATAAATAAAAATTGGATATTTAAAAAATTAAACTTGACCATTATTTTATTTTTGCTGTGAAATCATTCATTAAGATTTAAGTAGACAGGTTTTAAAAAAAAAAATATGTAAAACAAATTTAAATGAATGATTAAAGTAACAAGTAGATTAGGATCACGTACTAGATTATTTATTTTACATATATTTTTTAAATATTTTTTCTCTGTAAAAAATTAAATATAGATTTTTTTTTAGAAAATCAACAATATACTTTTTAAGAACAATTGCCTGTTGTTGTTTTTTCTGTGTTGTTTCATTACATTTCAAGCTATCTGCATGACCTTTTGTGTGTATTTTGCAAGTGACTCATACATGATTTCATTTCCTTATGACTATTCCGAGAATTCCTTTTTATCGCGTTTTATTCCAATGTTTTGTGGTTTGGTTTGCTATTTCACATATGATAAAAATTATTATGTTTGTAGATACTGTGCAACTTTTTGCAATTTTTACACTACTGAGGCATTGGATTGGATTGGAGTGTTCAGCTAATAATTTATAGATAGTTAACAAGTTTTTGAGGATGTGGCACTCAGCTTTCAAGCTAGATAGCTAAAATTATCTGCTGAGATTCCGTGAACGTTTTTTAAATATTTTGACATCAAAATTACTGAAGAAACGTATTTAACGTGTTTAATCTACCCGTTTAAAATTAAATGAGTTTTGGTGCGGGCTGAGCGATCGTTTTTAATTCTGATGTTTCAAATTAATCGGTGAATGTTTTGAAATATTATGAGGTATATGCCATCATATTTTAGAATTTTTACTACATCATTTGTAAGATCGTGAGTAAATTTTAATAAATTGCTGATACTGATAAACGTTGAATAAAGTTTAACTTAATACAATCTTCAAACAATATTTGTTCTGAGGTACGGAATGTATTTGAATATTTAACACTTTGGGTCGTTAATGAAGTATATGTCTATGAATTTGAAACCAGCTGTTCAATTGTACTTGTAGCAGCTGCCTCGTTAAACAAATGTTACAAATGGACACTTTTTTTGTATGTGCGCATTTAATGCTTGAAAACAAAACAGTATTTTTCATAAAATAGTTGTGGTTCCCCTATAACTATTGAATTGAATTCGATGAAAATTAATTAATAATTTTTAAATCCATCATTCAGATTAAATTTTTAATAACATAGTGATATCTAAATTACAAGTTTCTGGAGAAATAATGATGAACAATTTAAACCGCATACTTGCATAATATGTGTAATAAAAACGTTTCTTGCTTGATAAGAATTAAAGAAATATTTGACGTACATAGATAATCCAAAAGTTGAATGAATCGAAAGACCAAGGAGAGATGAATTTATTAGATATTTTAATAAAAAAATTTGAGTGTTTTTTAAAAATTAAGTTATAATATATATTTTTTAAATATTCATGATATGACTTCAGGGCAGCAGGATAGCGGTCGCCATACTAGTGCTATCTAGTGCAATAAGCGTTAACTAATTGTTTTTCATTAATTTAAAGCCCCTATGGTTTGTATTTGTTTACCTTTTAACCACTTTCCGGCGGACCAACCCCAATTACAAAATCATTTATTAACTCTATGGTAGTTAGTCTAATGTTTTAGTAGAGGTACTCCGAATTTATTCTAAAAATTGAAGTTCAGTTTAGTAATTATTTTTTACCTGTTCTTGTTTCTTTCACTTGTTTCCACGCATCAGGGAAATACGAGATCCTCATAAGTAAAGGATTAGTATGTTATGTCATATTACGACATATACGGCAGCAGCGAGAAGTGAAGTTTTTTTTTCCACATCCTCCAGGATTTTATTTACAATACAAATACAAATTTACAATAAAGAACTGCAAATGCTTCCATATCAACAAAAGCCTTCTGTTACCTTTCGGTATAAATGAGAAGTGAAGTAGGTTACTTGATTTGTTTTGTTCAGCGAAAATATGTAGATTTCATGAGTAAGAAACACGTGAGCAAGCATACAAACTTTGCCCCCCTTTATCATCCCCTTAGGGGTAGAATTTCGGAAAATCCTTTCTTATCGGATGCCTACGTCATGCCAACAACACACTCTCCAAATGTCAGGTCTCTTTGATCAGCGGTTTAGGCTGAGCGTTGATCCGTCAGTCAGTCATTCAGGACAAAGCATTTTATATGTATAGATTACCGAAATCTACTCATTATCCATATTTACATTATCTTTTCCATAGTAAAGCTCACGATAACTTGTATTTTTGGAAAATATTACAAATTAAATGAATAAACAGTTAAAACTTGTTATAACTCAGCTCGAAGTGACAACCTACGGAACAGATACCATATAAATAAATTAAATTATTATTTTATTGATTATATGGATTATTGGGAAGTGGAATCTGGATTGAAGAGAACTAGATTCCATTGAGATTTCTTCAAGCTACTTAAGAAAGTGGAGATTTACAATGATGAAGATGCAGCCTTTGTATGTAAATTTTTTGCTAAGAGAAATCTTCCTCCTGACTTATTTATTTTCCAACAGTAAATATAAATCCTTTTTCCCGCGGAGTGGGGAAAGAAAGCTAGTGCACTCTCTTGTCGGATATCGGAACTAATTTGTGGAGGGGAGTTAGTGTCAGTTTGATCTTGGTTTCAACTTTGTTAAGATAGATTAATTTCCTGTTCATTGTTTTTGTTTTTATTTACGATGTGTTTTTCCAACGTAAAAGTGTTAAACAGTTAAAAAACAACCTTCATCAAGGTAATGTGGCATAAAGTGGAATTTATATTGTGATTGTTATTAATTTAGTAATTCTTATCATTATTATTAAACTTTATATAATGTGTATAAAAAAAAATCATGTAAAAAACCGATTAATCTACTTGTATTTAAATTTATTATGTATGTTGTAAAATTTATTTTTTAATAATAAAACTATGTACACAAATAAAAATAAATAAATAAATTTTTCTTCAAAGAACTCTGTTTCTCGGTTATTTAAATTTTTGTATTACTCAACCCTAATCATTTTGCTTTTCTTTTCCTTATCTTGTAATTCATTGTCTGATAACAGTATTTATACAAGCAAATACCTTGAAACACTTTATAGTAATTTTAAATTGCTAAATCAATTTTATAAGAAAGAAATACTTTGGTAGTTGCTAAGAGACAGGTAAGAGAAATAAATGCTTGAAAAAAACAAAATGATCTTTCACCCACACCTCACCTCTGTGCAACCTGTTAGATCATATTCACTTTTAAATCTGTGACCATGAAACTTAGAACTGATTGTACAATCAGAACAGTTTGGCGTTCCAGACAACTGTCAATAGGATATTTTACACGGCATTGTAAACCTTTTGATACACTCTCTCTTTCTTTTCTACTGGTTCAGTTTCTAGTCCACTTGTCCAGTTAGTTATAGAAAATAATCTAAAGTTGGTAGATTTGTATTCCAAGTTTTTAAACACAACTCCAACTCTATTTCTGATTGAAGTTGACTAATTATTATTACATATTTAACTCATCCTATCTATATTTACAGTTTAGTTATATAGACTGCTATCATTTCATTATCTTATTGACAACATTTAATGGAAAAAGATGAAAAAGAATATATTACTTTAATTTTTAATTTTAAAAAGATTAGAAATTTAAAATAAATTACATACTTTTCTTTTAATATATGAAACTGGAAACTCAACTTGTATACTATTAGCCTAGTTAATAATTTGTGTGGGTGCACTGGTCTCAGAAACAATTAAACCAATATAAGGAATTCAGAAACTAAGGTGAAAGTTGTATCTAAATATAAGAAATAGAAAAATGTGGAAAACAATTCATTTGAAATATATCTCATATTAATACAGGATCTTCTTATGAAAACACTTCTCTTTTCTAGTGACGTCTCATTATTATTTTTTACATGAAACTAATGAAACCAGATGGTGTAGAATTACATCTGGGCTCTCACACATTTTTTTTTTAAGAATGGGAAAATAAAGAAACAACACATATTTTAACTATTAAATTTCTGATTAAACATTACTTTAATATGCATTGATCATTTAACTTATACAATTTTTAAAACAATTCTTTATGTTTTAAAATATAATCGGATCTATGTGCTTGACAAGTTCAGATAAAATTAAATAAAATTTATCAAGTAAAACACAGATTGTTTATTATGATGCTATTCTGCTTTAACTATAGACTATAGATAATTATGTGCATTTGTAATTGTTTCATTATCTCTAAGTATAGATTCGTTTAAATTAGAAATAATTTCTTTTTATTAATATTTGTCTGTCAATTTCCTTTCCTTCTTTAATAAACATAAAATTTTATTAAATTTGAAATTTTTAGTAACTGGTTTAATTTAAAAAAAAAGTCTGTTTAAATAAATTAATTTAGAATTTTGAAATCTAAAATCATTAAAACTTTTAAAAAAACAATTACAGTGTGATAACGAAGGTAGTTTAGTTTTTTATTATGAGATAAAATATACATAAAACTTTTATGTAGGTTTATGTAATAAAGATTACTAGTGAGTTTCTTATAAAATGAAAAATTATCAAAATCCATTTAGATATTGTAAATAATAAACATACTAGAGGATATAAATAGTATTCCGAAAATTTTTATTAGATTCTAACGAATGTTACTTATTAAATCTCACAAAATGCCTTTTATACATTAAACTCTTTAATTTTCAAAATTTCTGAAAAATATTTTTTGTGAAATCATATTTTTTTTTTAAATTTTACTAAATGGATGATTAAAAGAAGATCTAGTTGTTTATTGTCAATTTTTAAAGAAACTTTATGGTGATTCTATTGTGATTTGTTAATTTGTATCCAATCTACCTTTAATGACTGGTGGTAATCAATTTTAAATTAATGGTAAACTAACAATATGATTTGTTTCTTGTACTATTATTTAAGACAATAAAAACTTTTACTTTTTTTTCATTATTCTTTCTATTAAATATAGTTACCTAAAATAATTAAATGATTCTTTTTTTATGTTATTTGGTTGGGTCTTGCTCTGATTATTTTAGCTGTCACTTTATATGTTTTATTACTCTTTTAATGTTGTTGTATGTTGTTGTGTCCTTAAATATTAAAAAAAAAAATATTTTCATTTGACCATGCAGAATGCTCCTGAGAAGCAGAGTTGTTTGGAAGACAATTGATTTGGATGACGGAGAACCCTATCAGCCAGTTGATGATCAGATTCATTCTTCTAAATGTAAGTTAAATACATTTTTTATATATTTATATATTTACTAGTTTGAATTAAAAAAATATATATTTCACACCATTAAATCACTTTATTTTAATTAAGCTATACTTTTTTTTTTATCAACTTTTGAGTACTCTTACTGAAAAGGAGGGATTAATCCCTTATGTTGTATAAAAAAATTTGGCAAGGTTGCATTTAAACCCTTACTATAAAAAACTAATACTTACAGATACTAACATGTACTTGTAAATGACCTTAATACATCTCAATATTGTGTTTTGTTACCTAATTCCTGTTATGCAGATTACTAAAATCATCCATATTCATTGAGACATTTACATATAATTATTATTCCTGTTGCTTGTGCATATATCTGTAATTTATATTTTTACTTATACATCTTATAATGGATATACATGCCATAGTTTTTCTGGGATATGTTCATTTAGTCTTTTATAAAGAAGGTTTTTATATTACATATTAATAATCTTTTTTAATTTTAGAATGAATTTCATGATTTGTATGATGTTAATACACATTTTTTTTAATGTTTTTGAAAAAAAAATTTACATAGATGGAAATCATAAAACATTGGCAAATTTGTCCATACTTAATCATGAGGTTAATTTCTACCTACAGAAACATATTCACGCAACATCCAGCACTCTTGAGACAACAATATTAGTTTGATGATGTTGTCAGGAGTGAATTCTGATCCATAGACTCGTCAACAATTCTCTTTCTCTCTCTTTTTTGCTGAAAGTGGAAACAGTAGAAGAAAACATGTTTTATGATCTATCCATAGCTAGGCACACTGGACTCAATGCTTTGTGTTATCACTTAACATCATGCATTAGGCATCAATTATCTGGGTGAGATAGAAGATAGCTATGGTTACGTTTGGGGATATAACATTCAGTTGCACCACCCAATGGTTGACATTTGCTAAATACAAACAGTTTGCAGCTGTTCCTTTGTTCCATTACATTTTGTGTACAATGCTCAGATGAACAAAATAGATGGGACTGATATTGTATGTTTTTTATTCATTTAATGCCACTATTTGGACAATCCTACTGTGGGAGTCATAAATTTTGCCTGTCCAGGTTTAGTTAGGATTAGTGATGTGTTGGATATCCCTATCCACGGATATCCGAGGGAAAAGATGGTTCCGAATTTTCAATACATAGATGAAATGTTATATGGGGTTATTTTATATTATATGTATATGGATATGTCTGTCACAAAAATCGTCAAGTGGCGAAAACTATCAAGGCTACGCACAATCGATTTAGGAAAAAAGTTAAGATCCGTATTCGTATCCGTATCTGCGGATATAATTTGTAAAAGATCCGGCACATCACTAATTAGGATACAGATCTTTTACTAGTACCTGACACTGGATCGCTACTTTAGGTTCCCCCAAAGGGGAATTGCATAATCAAGAACTTTTTACTTCATTTAAAAAATCCTAAGATGATCTACTGGGCTTCAAACTAGCTATCTTTGGCCTAGTAGGATGTCATGCTAACCACTACACCATAGGTGACCCATAGTTTTCCTTGTTTAATTATATTCCCATAGTTTTACTGTATAAAAACCCTAAATGTTTATTTGTGAGGACAATCAAGTATTTATCATTATAAAGTAAAAATATTTCTAACTTACCTGTAATCCCACAAAAGCGAACTCATTGAGTTGTGGTTAAAATTAGATAAGATAAAATATTTTGTTCCAATTTTTAAATTTAAATAATGTAATATATCACTTGGTGAAAAATCCAGTGACATAATAACGTTTATTTTAGCTGCATAATGAAAATTAAAAAAATAAAGAAACTTAAATATATTAAGAAAATAATGTTTTACTATTGGATTTTATGTCAAACTGTTCTAAAAATGCTAAAATAAATTAATTGAAATTAAAGTTTAAATTCTTCTTTATTTTTATTAATTAATAAATAATGAAGCATGATACATTTTGTTCAAAGCTGTCATTATTTATAGTTTAGTTATCAGTGTTAGTGTACTTTAAACTTTAGAATCAAGAATGCAAATTATTCATCATCCAAATTCCACTTATCATGTTTTTATGTTGTCATCTATGTAATCTGTAACAAATTGATGTATTTTGAAGTTCTTTCTGAAACCTATGAGCGAACTCGTGCAAAAATCTGAGTTCAATACAAAATAGCAAAATTTGTTGTACAATGTAAATTGCTTATTAAAGAATATAGAACTATTTTATGATTTAACCGATTTTTACATTCAGGATAGAACATTATTTTTATTTTAAATCAAATATATATCGTGATCTCATATATATCATATCTTCACAATATCAATAATTCAAGGGGATAATCTTAAATGAGAGTTATTGCCTGTAATCATCAGAAAAGGGAAAGATAAATTGACTAATAGTAGTGGTTATTTAGTTACTTTAATTTATCAGTTTAAATAAATAAAAATATTTTTATTTTTAATAATACATAATATATATTTTTAATTGAGATATTACATTATTTACAAAATTAATTATTTCAATATATAATAATACATTTGAAACCCTCTGGGTAAGAATATTACAAGACAGAGTATAAAGTTTGTACTATTTTTTTTTACGAGTGTAGAGTCATTTGTACAAAACTATTTATTTTTTGTAATTTATTTAATTATTATATGATATATTTTTTTAATTTATTTTTTATTTTCATTATGAAAGTTCACGTATAATCCCTGAACTAATAGAACTATCTAATGGAATTGACACAAACTAACAGGATAATGTGTTTAAATGAAGAGAAATAAAGTAGTGTTTTGTACAAAATACTTATTAATTTATTTAATTGTTGATTTTCACACTCATATCTCTAGATTCAATTGTAAAACCTTTCTGCGCTTTTAAAATTTTAAAACTAATAGTAATATAAAAATAATAGTTTTCACCGATCTCTGTGATGTGCATATAACCATAAAGTTTAAATAATTGCTAGTGAATCATTCATTCAAGTGAGTAAAAAAGTAATTGCTAGTTTGGTCTTGATTCAACGGAAAATTAATTGTTATATTGCTGTTCTTTATTATGTTTTATTAATTATTGTCTTCTGATAATGTTCTTTTTTGACCCGTAATAAATTATTATATAACTTTTTCAGTTTATAGTTAGGAAGTTCATTTTAGTTTTTCTCTTATTTCTATTTCATTCCTATTTAATCATTCTTATTTCGTAATTTTTTTGTAATAATATTGTTTGAGACTAGCTTCTAATAGTTCTTATAGTCATCATTTTAAAAAGCAATAATACTTATATCACTATTCTATATATTTGAAATTATAAATGCTTTAATGTTTTATCTCCTCATTATTTATTAAATTAATAAGTACATATTCTCATTATTTTATCGTAGGAGTGCACAAAAAGTAGATTTTTTCATAGGGATAAGGTATGGGTGTATGCATTCTCATGATTATAAATGAGGATGTTAATTCATAAAATAAAATATAAGAAAACCAAAAAAGAATTCTTTAGTAATTTATGTTAGAGAAGAATTGGTCGACTGTATCTTCTAATGTAAGGAAGAAATAGTTGGGGGTGCAGTCAATCAAAACACCTACATAAGCGTAACTTATTTATTATGTGCCGACGTTTCGGCCTACAATGTAGGCCATCTTCAGGGCTAAGAGAGAGAAACAAACAGAAATATATAAAAACGTAGCAGTAACAAGAATATATAAAGTGGTACAAGAGTGGAAATTAAAATAGTGACTAGATATGATGAAATAGTGAATAGATATATGATAAATAAAGAATGAATATAAGAGTGGTTACAGGATATAATAAACTTAAAATAGTGATAGATAAAAATAAAATTGTAGATGAGGAACAGAAACTCTAATAGTGACAGATATAATAATAAAAGAATACAAATAGAAAATAGAAAAAATACATGTCAAGAAAGGATAAAATGTAAACAATAATATAAAGGGAAAGAAAAATGAGGAGGTAAACGGAAAGATACAAAATGAGAAGATTAAAATATAGAAAAAGGGGGGTTGAGTATGAAGGATTTAGAAAAAACTAGTTTAATTATAGATATGGATAAGATACCAGACATGAGGGGTTACATAGGTAAAATGTAATAATACAAGCATATATAGAAAGAAAAGATTGATAAATTTCAAAAATTAAACATTGAAAATAGTGTTATTTATAACTATGAAGTATGAAAAGAAAAAGAAAATATAAGTAAGGGAAGTTAATATATAACTGTATACAGTTAGAAAGAAGTGGCATTAATGCAAAATAAGATGTGAATATAACATAAACATATAGAAAATAGGTAAAGAAATACAGTAGATATATACAGATCCTTGCCATATATACCCTCCCTCTCTAATAACATTCAAAAATCCCTACGTTCCTCGATCCCCAATTTACGCATCGCCTTTAAATCCCACAACAAACTCTCCAATATTTATACCCGAGATTGACTTTTATTTTTCACACAATTTACATTATTTACGTGTCACTTATATCCACTGCATCTGCATTTCCCCTTCCCCCTTCTTTGTCATTTTTATTTTAACCCCTCATGTCTGGTATCTTATCCATATCTATAATTAAACTAGTTTTTTCTAAATCCTTCATACTCAACCCCCCTTTTTCTATATTTTAATCTTCTCATTTTGTATCTTTCCGTTTACCTCCTCATTTTTCTTTCCCTTTATATTATTGTTTACATTTTATCCTTTCTTGACATGTATTTTTTCTATTTTATATTTGTATTCTTTTATTATTATATCTGTCACTATTAGAATTTCTGTTCATCATCTACAATTTTATTTTTATTGTATTTTTATTATTATTATTCTATCACTATTTTAAGTTTATTATATTCTGTAACCACTCTTATATTCATTCTTTATTTATCATATATCTATTCACTATTTCATCATATCTAGTCACTATTTTAATTTCCACTCTTGTACCACTTTACATATTCTTGTTACTGCTACGTTTTTATATATTTCTGTTTGTTTCTCTCTCTTAGCCCTGAAGATGGCCTACATTGTAGGCCGAAACGTCGGCACATAATAAATAAGTTACGCTTATGTAGGTGTTTTGATTGACTGCACCCCCAACTATTTCTTCCTTACTTTAGTAATTTAGTTTCTAAAAATGAATTATATCAAATTCTATTTTGACAAAATTATTAGATAGTTTTTCTTAGATTTCGTAGATGGTTTTTTCTCTTTTAACAAACATTTAAAACACTAATTGTCGTCAAATTTACTAAAATAAAAATAAGTGTTCAAAACAATACCACAAGAACCACTAAGAAAAATAATACATATTTTTTTTCAAAAGTTTATTATTATGTAAAATAGGTAATTATTCTAATATTAGAATAATTAATACTTCTGTGGTGTATAATATCAAAGGAATGCATGTCATTTGTTCTTTTTTTGTGGTTATGGAATGAAGTTTTACATTGATAAAGCTTCTGATTTACTGTTTCTGTTTTGTTTGTGTGGGAAAGTGGATATTGTTTTGGAACCAACTTTAAAAGATAAAAATTATTTTACAGTTAAGTTCATGGTTAAATCCAGGATTTTCTGCAAGCTGATATGCAGATTTTTTTTTTAACATCCAAATTGATAGTTTTATTAGCAATTGTTGGGTAATTTGATGTAATGTTTCTTGCTGGGTATTCCTTTTTTTCGGCTAGAGCCAAAGGAGACATGGGGGCCCCCACCTGAACGCACAAGATTCAGGTAGATTTAGAATAATTAATCTACAGTTACTATATACTTTTATAATATTTATGATTATAAAATGTTTAATTTTTTTATTTTATTTTTTTTTGTATTGACCACTTCGGTATTGAAACTTTATTTTCCTCTCTTCTGCAGAAGTTTTTCCTTCTTCAATATTCCTTCATGTGTTCACTGGAACATTTATTAATGTATCCTCTGTCCAGCCATCTCTGTTTTTTCCTCATTCTGAAACCCTTTTTCCCTCTGCTTCCAAATTCATTTCCTTCAGGCGTGTGAGACTCTGTAATGTTGAACTTTAATTTGTATTGGGGAAAGAAAATGGTCCGGGTGGAGTTAAAAAATTCTCTTGTATAGGGAGAACTGTTTATTTATAATATATTGGTTATAATATATTATACAGTATATTATAATAAACAGTTTATTAGAAATAAACCGTTCTCCCTTTATAAGAGAGTTTTTTACCTCCACCTGGACCATTTTCTTCCATATATATATATATATATATATATATATATATATATATATATATATATATATATATATATATATATATATGTATATATATAAGATCAATTAATAATAAATAATCAATGATAAACTACATTATATAGCATTTCCAAGTCTATTTGAACCTTTTTCAAGTCAACTGTAACCTTTTACAAATCAAATGCTACCCTTTCCAGGTCACAAGCAACCCTTTTTAATTTAAATATAACCCTTTCCAAAGCAAAAGTTGACAACTCTATTGTCACCCTTGAAAATGTTTTGAAAATTTACCATACTGGGAAATTTAGGGCCTCAGAACTGTCCAGGATAAAATCATCACAACTTTTTTCTTCACAACTCTTGTTAGGACAAAAAGGGGGGAAATAATTCAAAAAACAAATAGTTGATTTTTTGTTTCTGAGAAAGTTTTTAAAAAAAAAGTAAAAACGTGTAATCTGAACTTAGCAACAGTATCTTCATAGTTTTGGTAATAAAATAATAAACATAATTATATTCTTGTTTACAAAAAATTAAGGAAAACGTTTAAATAAAAAGTTGATTTTTTTCTCAAGAACTAACTAATAAAAAAAAATGAAAAACGTAAACTGAACTGAACATTATCACATTTTAAAAAAGTGTTTATTCGTATGGGATAAGTAAAGTAACACTGTTTGTTTTAAATTACATTAAATTTTCAAGGGTGACAATTGGGTTGTAAAGCGTTAAATTTGCTTTGGAAAGGGTTTCAACTCATTTGTTAAGGGTTATATTTGGTTTGTAAAAGGTTACAGTTGACTTGGAAAAGGTTCAAATAGACTTGAAAATGCTATAATTCTGTTAAGTAAATTAAGAACAAAACAAATAAAAATTAAAACGGAAAAATAAATAGAACGTTAAGATAACCCCGTTTCAGATATTACAGTTTAGGTTTCGGTATTATATAGTTTTTTTTTATTGTAGTTCTTAAATACATTATGTTGGTGAGTTTTCAACAAGCTTTTATGAGCTTCGCCTGTATCTACGCATGTATGTAACGGTTCTTTGAAATCGATATTTGCCAACTTTAAAACATCGAATTGAATTGAAATTTTGCGCACTTCTCAAGAACTGATGACAATACAATAATTTAATAAGTTTATCTCATTAACCTGACCAGGATCAGGTCGACTTTGATTTTAATTGACAGGACCAAGAAATGGCCGAAAATCGAGTTCAAAGATCTTTTTTATGTATATATACGAATATACGTACATAGATACAGCCATAACTAACAAAAGCTTATTATAAGCACACGCGCTTATACATTTTCTGCTTCTTAATTTTGTTTCTTATTAGAGCGAGTATTTTACTTTTTGAACTATGTATTTTTTTATATACATTCTAAGAATCAAATATTCTATGTTCTAAGAATCAATAGATAAATAAGTGTAATATTGAAGACCCCTGAAGTAATCTAGTAAGCCTTGAAGTTATATTCAATTCCGCAGTAGGCAAACCGAGGGTGGATATTTCATTAATCTCCCTACTCCGGCCTGGGGTTATTTTTATTATGGGGGAGGGGGTTAGATGTGTAATTAGGAAGGGTCTCGTACATCTTCTGGCCCTTCGCTAGTAGCCCAACTTCAGTGCTAGTAATAATTTATATCTGCCTATTTTTATCTTGTAATAACAGTTCTCTACTTCAGGTGTTTCATTGAATATCCTCTACTTCTGCTTTCGCTTTAAGTTTTATTTTACTGACCTTGAGGAGGATGCAACACTGGAGAATAAAACTTCCAGCAAATCCCGTCGAATCATCTTTAACCTTCGTCGGGAATCGATCGCTGTTTGTACTCCAGTGTTTTTTAATAATATCCCACTGATTCCTGTAGAACAGATCCGATACTTAGGACTACTTCTTGACAAACGTTTATCTTGGAATCCTTATACTAGACCGAAACTACAAGGAACTCCTCGCCTTTCAGGTTACTTCAACATTTACTAGACAAATGCTCTAAGCTCCCAATTAATTACAAAAGACTCATATTCTTGACTATTATAATACCCATTTGGTACGGAGTAGAGTTGTGAGTTCAACCAAGCCATCGAAATCCTCTCGTATCCAATCCTTACAATCCAAAATCCTTTATGCTCCTTACTTTGATACTAATAAAGTCATCCATAATGACTTTATTCCCACTCAAACCCACTAGTGTTAAACCTAGCTACTTTTTCAATTCCCGATAATCCTCCGAGACTCTGAAAAGATGACCTCGTGACCTTATTAAGTTGAATAATTTGTTTTGTTAATTCATTTGACGTCATCCTATGCTGCTGCGGCTAATCGGACGATGCAACAGTTGGAGCTCTAAACTTTGCCCATCCCGGTGTAATTAGGATAGGGATCTTTAAAGAGCATCTGACATTCTACATGCTTGGGCTCCCATTTTACATCCCTTCCGAAGGAGGATACTAAGGCGGTATTCTCTTTAAAAATCCTATGCCCACCTGCCGGGCTACGAACCCGCGATTTTGGGCATGGGAGGTTGTTAAATTAATCACTACACTACAGATGACCACAGGGCTCCCACTTTATTGAGGCTCGGAATGTTTATTGCTTTATTTTCACAGTGGGTTTCCTTAACCTACTGATTCAATGGCTTCCTTCCATAATGTTCTATTCAAGGCCCATTCTTCCCGTAGACCATGATCCATCATGGATTCCTCCACTTCGTTATCCCAGGTCTTCCTCGTCTTCTTGTTCCCTTAATTTTCTATTAGTGGACTACTTTGGGTAATCTTCCTTCAGGCTTTCTTTTCAAATGCCCATACCATTTCAGGAGTTTTTTCACAATATATTCCAGAATGGTTCTTTCAGCCTCCATCTTTTCTCTGATGGTCGCATTTCTTACTTTGTCCATTCTAGATATTCTCGCCGCTCGTCTCTAGTACTCCATTTCTGTAGTTAAGAGTTTTTTCCTGAGGTTGTTTTTCAACGTCCAAGTTTCTGATTCGTATGTCATGAGGCTTAGTAATATACTATTGCATATACTTTTTTTTTGGGGGGGGATAATGTTTTTATTCCATAATAACGAGTTGAGCATTGATATGATGTTTTTACCATCTGAAATTCTTCTTTTTATTTCCATATCAATGCAAGTGATATAGTGCACCATCTTTCTCAATTATGGAGCCAAGATATTTATAAACTGTCTAACTCTTTTTAGAACCCCTCCTGGGTTCAGTTTTAAATCCTCACTAATGGGTGTCATGTGTTCCATTTTCTCAGCATTAATAACTAGTCCATATTGCTGGTAATCCTCATTTAATTTTCTTAACTCCATTAATATATCAAAGATCTTCTGTATCTTGTGCAATGATGAGCTGGTCATCCGCGAAAGATAGGTTATATAGGAACACATTTTCTTTTAACTGAATCCCCATGGATTCGCAATTTTTTTTCCATGCTTTTAGACAAATATCAAGATAAATCTTGAATAGAGAAGGAGAGGCTCTACATCCCTGGAGCAAACTCTTGCTGGTTGGGAAAGGCTCAGATAGATATGGCCCAATTTTGACCTGGCAGGTGTTTCCTTTGTACATTTCCTTTATGATGTCTTATTATTAAAATACTGTTTAAAATATGCTTTCTGAAAATTTAGCTCATATAAATCGACCAATAGTTGTACCAATTAAATTTTTTTTTCTGTTTTTATTTTAATAATCAAATATTTTTTTGTCATTCTCAGTAAATGACCATAAAAACTTATCCATCGACTTTTTTATACGAAAGTGGTTCAATTTTCTGATAAAAGATTTGATTTGGAACCAAAAGCGCATCATTATTTTTAAATTTTGGTCCTAATATATGTTTTTTAAAATTTTCTTCCTTTCTTTTGTAATTAAATTATCCAGTAGTCCCGTATTTGTTAAAGCTAATGTTTCCGCCGCATAAAATGCTTCAGGTTATATGGCTGTTCTGTAAAGCTGGAATTTAATTGCGTATAATTCCTTGAAGACTGTTATTTAAAGCATTATTAATTCTACTATAATTATATTCTATGCTAGCTTATTATTACTCCTATACAGTGTTATATTCTGTAATTTATTTAAAACTCTCTACCCGTTATGCACATTTATTAAGACTGCAGGCTTCCCATAAATACTCTTATCTAACTCAGCAAAATCTTTAGTTGTTAATTGTTATTTATTTTATTCCGTTTGTTTTTTCATGCGTCATTGTAAAATTGAGAATGTTCATTGAACCTTTATCAAACATTATCATTTTGCATTTACAGTTTCATTTTATTTTATTTGTATTTGTTCACTTTCTGTTTGTGCTCACTGTCTTTTTATTTAAACCATTAACAAAAATGTATCGTAATGAATATGCATTCAGGACTCCTAACTATATCAAATATGCTTATATCATCACTGTTATTTAAAACAATAATTGCTATATTTGATTAAAACTTATGATCATTTCTCAAGAAATTGAACACGGTAATGATATGTTTTTCAAGGAATTGGAGAAACTTCTAATTTCCGTTATGTATCTCATTTGATATTCCTCAAACATGAAATCTTTTTTTAAATAATTCATTTATTATTTATTTAACTGCTGATTTAGAAAAAAAATATTTCCGTGCTAATTTATTGTACTTTCCAAACAATGTATACATAAGCAGCATGATTTTAGTTTTTAACAAACAATAAAATTTCGAATATTTAATAATATTCATAATAACTTTAAATGGTACTTTTCCAATCTAACGACGACCTACCCCAGCGCCCCAAGTGTCACTTTCGTTAACTACCTGCTACTGTTAGCGAAACCTTCCTTAGTCCTTTGTTATTGTTTGTGTCTAGTGGACGTTTATTTGTTTTCATGTTAATTATACAATATGAGTTTGAATTTGATGAAGATTTTTCGCGAGGTGATTGATGAAAAGTCAGCTGTGGTATTTCTACAGGAGCGGAACGTCATATTGTGTTTAATCAATATTGTTTATCATAAATGTTTTATTATATTTTATGATTTATTTTCTATTTTAAATATTTAAATTTTAAACATAAATAATTATATTTAACTACAATGTGATGTTTTTTGGTTAATTGTTTTGATTGTTCTGTATATACGACACCGTTTTGATGTGATATTGTTATTTTTAATGAATTTTGTTTATAATAAATGTTATTTTTTATCTTCTTATTTATTCAGTAGTTTATATATTTTAAATTTAAAGAGAAAATATGATATACAGCTAAAATATGATTTTTTTTATTTCTTTTATTTTTAGCTATTTCTCTTTAAAAGAAAAATAGCTAAAAATAAAAGAAATAAAAAAAAAAATCATATTTTAGCTGTATATCATCTCCTATTTCATTTCCTAACAATCCTCTTGTCTGTTTACTATTTCAAATATATTTCAGGCATCATAACCTGACAGGCTGCAAATAGTTGAGGTAAGTGCCAGAGGAGCGTGCTGGGGTAGGTCGTCGTTAGATTGGAAAAGTACCCTTTAAATTACTTAAATGTATTTTTATTTCGTTAGAAGTGCTAATTTCAAATATATATATTATTTGTTTAAAAAAAAAAAATCCTCCCCGGCGGGGAATCGAACCCCGGTCTCCCGCGTGACAGGCGGGGATACTTACCACTATACTACCGAGGATAAGTATCTAATGTAGTACAAATTACACTTTTTCATAATTAGATTTTCTTAATTCAGTTTTTTTTATATTAACATTACTTACTTGTAGTTACTCATTAACTAGCTACGATTTTAAAAACGGAAATGTCTTGGTTCTAGGATGGTATACTGTATATACTGTTGGGTGGTCAATACAATCATGAGTGATAAATAATTTAGTTCTATACTATTATCATGATTAAAAATAAAATCATGTCATAGAAATAGAATAGAACCTTCCAAATTATGTCAAATTGCCATTATAATCAATACATAAATAAATATGTGCATGTGTAATTGTTTTTGGAAAAACTTTTTTGTCTTACCTGTTATTTTTCTTGATGGCGGCCATTTTTTTTAAAACGATGTCAATATTAATTAATTACATCATATAATTAATTTCAATTTAAAAATCTAATAACGTTTAAAAACAATTATTAATATATATATGATTATTAAAAAAAAAAAGATACGGGCCGCTCCGGGATTTGAACCCGGGACCTCCTGCACCCAAAGCAGGAATCATACCCCTAGACCAAGCGGCCACTTGGGATTGATACTGTGTTAATGTCATTAAAAGTTTAAAATTTCTTAATTAATTTGTTGATAACATTTCAAATATAAATAAAACTAAAATAAGAAAGGATTTCAATATCATATTCAGTAATAAATCGGATTTTGATGGTCAACATGACAGCTATATTTTTTCTTAAATTAGGCTTTACAGAACTAAAATTAATATTAGGGATATTGAAACTTTAGTGATTTATGATTAATGATTAACGTGTGATCAGTGACTTATATTACTCCAGTTTTTGCCTATTTCCAGAAAAAAAAGTTGTTTAAGAGAGAATTTTTATTTAATGATTTCAAATTGTTTTTATTCAAAACATCAATTATTAATATGACAAGTACCAAACCACGTACTTACGAAGCAAAACTAGATATCATGGCAAAACTAATCAACTTTGTATTTTTATTACTGCTCTTGATTATTATTTATAAGAGAGATTAGTAGTTAATTAATTAGTAGCTAAACATTGAACTTTAAAAAAAATAGAACGCATTTTTCAACAGATCTAATTTAGATATACATATTTTATATAGATACACACACACACACACATATATATATGTATATTTTAAAGTTTTGTTAACTTTATAGAAATTTGTAGTAATTTTAACTTCTGGATAGTGTAAAGCATTTAATTACCTTTTTAATTTTGGTATTCAGGAAAGGGGTTACATCGTTGTGTAGAGTGCTGAGTTGCTATGCTGAAAGTTCAGGGTTACAATCCTGCTGTGATAGATAGATTATTTAATCCGTTAACAGTCAGGGATGGATCCTTAAGGATTTTGGAGACCCTCTTGGTGCTCACCCGGCCTCTATAAAGTGGGCACTCTTAATTGAGGATAGCCTGACTGTTGAGAGTGATCTCGGACAAATCACCTTCCTCCACAACCGTTGTCCTAGAAATAGTATAGTACCTACAATGTATTGAATCCCAGAACCTGCATGTGTAGTAGTGGTACAGGATTTTTTGGTTAATTCAGATTTTTAGTTTCTAATCCGGACTAATTGCCTGTTTTTCATTTATTATTTTAAAATCATCAATGCATTCCATAATAATAGGCATTGCAGCGATTCATTCTCGCATTTAACTTCTTCAATGTTACGGTAATTTCATTTTTTTGTATATAAATGTAAAATCTTTCTTCATTTATCGTAGAATATTTGTTTTGAGTACTTTTTAGTTTTCGAATCCATTGATACCATATCTGCTCTTTCAACTTTTTTCCTCCAATTTTTTTAAAGACTTTCTTCTTTTTCCTCGTCCCTTCTCAAACCCTGTCACGCGTAATGTCCCTCCTATTTGTGCATATATTGCAGTTTTATAATAATCGGCATGTGATCTGACTGGAGAATAAGAAGAATTCTGATTCAGCAAAACTGTTCTCTACAAAGAAATCTTTCTCTTGTAATAAGTTTTATATCGTTTAATATAGGATTAAAAAATAGACTATATATTTGTGTTTATGAATAGTGACTATCATATCCCTAATAGATACTTTATGAATTCGTTTCAATATTTTAATAATGTAGCTTAATATTTTGCTTCACGAAAAACAGTGATAACCCCCACCACGCATTCAACAATGGCGCTCTTTCCCCCCCAAAACCGCTTCTGCTCTTTAATTTGATCACTGTAATTATTATTTTATTTAAGACAATTATTAAATATTTTCATTTGTATTTTACAATATCATAAGGTATATGCCGTGTTGAATAGGAAATTTACAAAAAAGATTTGTCCTTGTTACAAATAAGGTCAACCCACTTTTTAGCGCATTCGTTATAAATCTCAGCATTGCCAACAGATATCACTCCAAATATATTTTAAAAAAAATTGAATATAGTATAGTTTTTAAAAGTTTAAGTATAGTAAATATGTGTTTGCCTATTATCAAAAACTATGAGCTTTCTGACTAAACCGCCTGTTTCGAAATTAAAAAAAAAATCCACACCATATTAATCCCTTGAGGATATTGACTACATAGTTGGTAAGGACTAAACTGCTTTGCCAACGGTTGTGCAGGGAGGTGACTGAGATCACGCTCCACTATCCACCTTATGGAGGTTGGATGAGCTCCAACAGGGTCTCCATAGGATCTATTCACAGCTGTTAACAAAATAAACAATTGATTTGGCCGCCTTTCTCGAACTCCGTGTCCTTGAGAAAAGTAGATCTTAACTGAGAAACTATTCCCCTCCTAGTAAGAAATTAATATAGCCAATTTTCTATATTTTATAGTTATTTTTTTTATGATTATCATTTTAGCACCAAGATCTCTCTGAATTTATTAAAATAAAAGTGGTTAATTAAGATTTATGGTTCTTTACGTTCGATTTCGGAGATTCCTCGATTCGTTTCTAGGCAACGCTGAAAACATATTGCATTACTAAAAACATGTGTCTATCATAGAGAGATCAATCACAGAGGGATAGGATTGTGAGCAAAAATGACGGATTCCATATTTTTTAAATTATAAACTGATAAAAAAATACTTGAAATGACTTATTCCTGAATATAGGAATGGTTGATGTAAATAAAATTAAACTAAAAAAAAATAACTTAACCCTTTATTTTCGCCCGAAAATTCATGTTGACGAAGATGAAAGCTTCTTCGTCGAGTCTTTTCACCTTACTACCTTCACCCTTTCACAAAACATCGCTTAAAAAGTAATGAATCTTTAATGCCGCTTACTGGAAGATTCATCACTTCACCGACACGGCTGAGTGCGCCTTTTGACTAAGAGATCCCCAACTGTTTTCGGATATAAATGTCAACAAAGCATTTTTTTTCATAAAAAAAAACAGTAAACGTAGATAAGTTTTTTTTGAACTAGCGAAGGAATTTCTAATATTAGTTTTGAATTGCTTTTAATATATTAGATGAATTGTATTGTACAAATTCAACTAAATTAGGAGTGCTCGTAGCCCTGCAGGTGGCCCTAGGATTTTTTAAAAATCCTTGGTTATGCAGTCCTTCGGGAGGGACGTTAAACGGGGGTCCCGAGCCTGTACGATGTCAGGTACTCGTTAAAGATCCCTATCCTAATTAAACCTGCTTAGGCAAAATTTAGAGCTCCCACTGTAACATTGTATCAAGTCAACTAAATTATAGAAAAGTTATAAACGTTTCCGATATATTTAAAAAATACTCTCAACAATAGCTCCACTGAGTGGCAAAATAATTAATTTGGTTCTGTGGCTGTACAGAGTCTAAAATGATGGTCTGTAATTATTGAAAAGTCTGTAGTGTAATAAGAACTAAAGTTTTAAATTTTAAAATTTTTATTTTCTATCGCCCTTTTCTCATTGGAAATGGAGGGATAAGCCCACAATTTCTGACAAGAAACGTCTAAAAAAAATATATATGATCGACAAATCCACCAATGCTCCTTGCATAACCGTTGGCATAGAAACACTACTGTCCTAACCATATACTGGGACCTATACATTGATTGAAATAGCACCGGGTGAAGTATGAAAAGAGTTTTGATTTAAAAACAACTAATGATTTTTAAACCTAGGAAAAAAAATTAAATGAATATTCCAGACAAATATTTACAGGCACGGTGAATAAGTGGTTAAGTCAAATTTAGTCCAGAGAGAGTTAACTGTATTGTGTAGTTAAATGAAATACTGTTAAATAGGTTAATACATATAGTTTTTTTTTTTTATTAAAATCGAACGTATTGAATATATTGCAATAAATAAAGTAATATTTTTTTAACATTTTAGATTTTTTCTATATTTAAAAAAAAACTTTTCACTGCTTTCCCAGTATTGAAAGAAAATCAAAATACTAAAATAAGAAGTAGCTTGTTTTATTTTTGAAATCTATGCATTCCATTTTTTAAATTTCTTTTAGGATATACTTTAATATGCTTTTATTTTATTATTTTTTTTATTTCAAAACAAATTATTTAAATTTATGATAAGAATTATGATTTCATTGCATACAGGGAGGTTAAACTAGAGCAGTGGATGAGAGAAAATTGATCTAAAATTAGTTTTTATTGCTTAAGATATAGCATTGTTTGAATTGTATAAAGTACTAGCTTTTCCCCACGGCTTATCTTACTAATATTATAAATGTGAAAGTTTGTATGTTTGTCTCGCTTTCACGCAAAAACTACTGAACGGATTTGGATGAAACTTTACAGTAATATAGGTTAAACATCAGAATAACACATAGGCTATAGCAAGCGCGGATTTAGGGGGGGCGCACGGGGGCACGTGCCCCCTCCTCCGATAGTTTTTTAGGTATTGTTGAGAATCCGTAATAGGACATAATTAAAGGTAAATCACATGATAATAGTAGTTAAAATAACCGAAAGAACATGAGTGAAACAATTTTTTTGATATCCTACTAATCTTACTAATATTATAAATGTGAAAGTTTGTATGTTTGTCTCTCTTTCACGCAAAAACTACTGAACGGATTTGGATGAAACTTTACAGTAATATAGGTTATACATCAGAATAACACATAGGCTATAGCAAGCGCGGATTTAGGGAGGCTCACGGGGGCACGTGCCCCCCCCCCCGACTGTAATTTAGGTATTGTTGAGAATCCATAATAGGACATAATTAAAGGTAAATCGCATGATAATAGTAGTTAAAATAACCGAAAGAACATGAGTGAAACAATTTTTTCGATATCCTACTAATCTTACTAATATTATAAATGTGAAAGTTTGTATGTTTGGCTCTCTTTCACGCAAAAACTAATGGACGGATATGGATGAAAACTATTGAGTAAAATAGGTTATACATCATAGGCTACAGCAAGGGCAGATTTATGTGGGAGCACGGGGGCATGTACCCCCCTCTTATAGTACATAATTAAAGGCAAATCAGGAACTTAGTATTTGCAGATAGGTTCTTGGTATAGTTTAAGAAAGAAATTTGGCTAATTCCACCCTTAAGGGTTTCTTCTTTAATATAATAGGGGTTCAAAGGTTGTATAGAATCCGTCATTTTTGATGTTAGGCATCTGAAATTTTGGATGTAAGAGTAACTTATATTTTTAAAAAATAATTAAATTATTTATTTCAAATGATCTTTCACGAAACTTTATGTGGCAGACCAAATTCCACGCGAGCGAAGCCGCGGGCATAAGCTAGTCCACTATAAGTTACTCATACATCAAAAATTTCAGATGTCTAACTTCTAATCTGACGGATTCCAAACGATCTTTGAACCCCTATTATATTAAGGGGAAAACTCTTTTTTTTATTTCAAAACAAATTATTTAAATTTATGATAAGAATTATGATTTCATTGCATACGGGGAGGTTAAACTAGAGCCCTTATAGTCACTCTCCCCACCCAATTAGTCTCCACCGTTTTAGAATTCGGAATTAATATAATTTTATTGATTTAATTTAGGAGAAATCAATAAAAAGGAATATTTTTTACCTAATCTAAAAAAAATCCTCTAAATTTGCTGCTCCTTAAATCCAATTCCCGTTTTCTCGCGAGTTCGAGACGGGCAATATAAATAATTTATTCTGTTATCTACCCTGGAATGTAAAGAGGAGTTCATTCATTGCCTTTTTATGATTGTAGCACTTTATCTTTATGTTGTAAAGAGACATCCATCCAAAAATTAATTTAATCTTTTATCTTTACCATTTTTTTTCTTTAAGACCCTTCTGAGGCTTAGCCAGCCTCTATAAAATGGGTACCCTTAATTGGGGAAAAATCTTTCGGTTGAATGTGATTTTGGACAAGTCCCCTTCCTGCACAACCGTTGCCAAAGAAACTGTACAGTCTCTATCATGTCTTGAACCCAAGACTTTGTGTTCTATTCTAAAAGTTCATTTCACTAAATTAGGAATGAATCATCGAAGTTATTCTTGTTCGATGTATGCTTCTTAAATATCCCTTACTGTTTATCGTACATCTCTTCGCTCAACCGACATTAATCTTAGACAGTCCGATAAAGATAGAGCTATTTCTGAGGAAAGAAAGAAGTACAAGACCCGTAGAAGATAAGACTGAAAGTACAGTATTGGGATGGGTGACGGATCATTTTGAGAATTATTTAAATCCGGGGTCTGGAGATCCTCTATTGGTTCACACAGCCTCATAGGGAAAACGGTTGGGTGTGATGTCTGTCAAATAACCTCTTTTCACTCCATTTTATATACAAACAAAACAGAAAACACCTATTTTTTCAGCAGTGGATGAGAGAAAATTGATCTAAAATTAGTTTTTATTGCTTAAGATATAGCATTTTTTGAATTTTATAAAGTACTAGCTTTTGCCCACGGCTTATCCACTATAAGTTACTCGTACATCAAAAATTTCAGATGTCTAACTTCTAAACTGACGGATTCCAAACGATCTTTGAACCCCTATTATATTAAGGGGAAAACCCTTGGGGGTGGAATTATCCAAATTTCTTTTTTAACTGCTGTAGCCTATGTGTTATTCTGATGTATAACCTATAATCCTGTAAAATATCATCCAAATCAGTCCAGTAGGTTTTGCGTGAAAGAGAGCCAAACATACAAACTTTCACATTTATAATATTAGTAAGACTAGTAAGATTAGTAAGATAATAATCTAGGTACAGTTAAGTAAATACTGTCCTCGATCAATTAAAACTAATCACTGATTAATAGCGCCTCTTAGGGGCTGTGTGAGCCCTTGGATGGTCTACAGACCCTGTATCAGGAACGGTAGGGGGATCAGTACATATCAGTAGAGACTGTACTGTTTCAGAGACAATGGTTGTAAAGGGAGGTGCCTTGTCCGAGATGATGCTCAGCCACCAGGTTTTCCCCTTAATTAATGGTATCCATTTTACAGAGGCTGTAAGAAGGGTTTGAACCCAAGGAGGACCTAAAGATCCCACAGTATTCATGTATGGTTGAGGAGACTACTCAGCGCTCTACCATGTAGCTACCCCACTCCCCTATTCATTAATATTACAAACCATTGCGTTAAAAAAAAAAAATACATGCTTATTATTATGGCAATGCATTTGTCCTTTTTCTGGATTTCTGTCCAGGTTTTTTTTTCTTCCTGTAGTTCTGTACTTATCAATTAGATAAATTTGTTTGTCTCCATCTCTTTGCAATATTTCTTGGGATCATTAGTGGGTTCGTTGATCATATTCTCTTAATTCGATCTTCGGTTCTTACGTGGCTTTCTCGCCATCCTTCCTCGTAGATTGCTTTATTTTACTTTTGCATTACTTGTCAGACAAAGAAGGATAAAAAATAAATAAAAAAATTGTTCTTAATACTGTACATTTTCTTCAATAATCACGAACCATAATTTTAAAATCTCTACCAGGTAGCGCTATTGTTGAGCGAATGGTTTTGACCAATTGGAAATAGTATCAACTGCAATCCATTAATCAGGTGTTTCTTCTGGTTTCGACCGAGTTGTCAAATTCTTTGCCGACTTTTCGCTGGTCATACTGGTAGCTTCCTCAGGGTTTAATCTGAGACTTAGATTAACTGAGAGAAACGTAGGCAAAGAATTTGACTACACGGTAGAAACCAGGAGAAACACCTGATGAATGGATTCAAAATATTGGCCGTAGCAATTTAAAAACTGTAGTTTACAGAACTTTAACGAGATAAATTTTTTCTCCATTACTACTAAATGAATTAGCTATGTTTTTCTGTTTTTGTTTTGTATGAACAAGGAAATGCTATTTGGCAGAGATCATGCTTTAATGTTTTCCCCAATTATGCTACTCGCTTAGTAGCTGAGTTAACCCCAGGAGAGTCTCCAGACCACAGATCCAAGTGTTCCATTATTCCGAGCCTCCCCATTTGTACCTTGAGCATTATCTTCTACTTCTTTCGGGTCTCTAAATAACTCTATCTTTATCCGACCATCTTCTTTATTGTCGGCGGAACGAAGAGATTTGAGATAAAAGGAGTATATAAGAGAATATTCCAAATAATGTGTGTGCCTTAGGATGGCCTACAGACCCTGGATTCAGGAAGGGTCTTGGAGTCAGTTCATGATAGATTGTACTGTTTTTAAGACAACGTTTGTACATGGAGGTGACTTGTCCTAGGTCACGTTCAACCGCCATGTTTTTCCCCCAATTAAGTTTATCCCTCTTATAGAGGCTTAACCCCGGGTTAAAGATTTCGCAGAGTTCCCACATGGCTATAAACAGATAGAATAATAAATCTTTTACTTCAGATTTGAACCCAGGATTCTCAGCAAAGCAGCTCAGCTATGTATTCAGCTTCCCAATTTAAAAATCTGGTATTTATTCCGCAGGTTGTAACTTCGGGTTGAGTGACAACAAGTTTTAACTTTTCATTCGTTTTCCTTTTAATATTTAGCAAAAATACAAGTCACCATGAGCTTTTGTATGGAAAAGAGAATATAATTATAGGAAATGCATATACTTTGGTAATCATTTCATCTAGAAATGAACATTTCAACAAACATACACCTTCTATACTTGTAAATGCAACTTTTATTTCTTGATGAAATCATTACCGAAATATAATCATTACCCATAATTACATTTTCTTTTCCATGAAAAAGGTCTGATAACTTGTATTTTTAGAATATACTAAAAGTGAACGATACAGTTAAACTAGTAACTCATCTCGCAGCAACATCTTGTGGAACAGATACCACAAATCTTATAGTTAGATTAAGAGCAATTTTAACGTCCTTATTAGTATTGCAATGCATCCATCCTTCTTCAGGATTGCAGTGTTTCGTTTTTTTTTATATATCTGTGAATCTGTCCTCATCTTTGTAGATACAATTCCATTTCATCTTCTCAATTTACATACCTTCTTAAGTCCTATCGTGCAGGTGCTTGATCGTTGTTATGTCTACTTACTTAGAATGCATGATATCGCTACCCCTATACAGTCTGAAGTACCCCTGAACTTAACACAAAGCGCATACCCCCCAGAGGAAGACTTGGCATTTGATCCGGTAGATGCCGCCCCCGGCGCTCCAACGACAGTAGTTGTTCGCCCGCCGCCTCGATGGGTAGTGTTTGAGCTCTTTCTGTTCTTACGAAATCTACCACGTGCAATGGACGACACTTTATGTAAGTCTATTACCTATCTATATATCAAAATGACATCCAAATTTATTTCTTTAGACGTGTCATATTTAAAAAGAAAGAAATTAATTGTCGATAGATCGAACCTTGTACTATTAGATAGTGCAACGTTCGGTTTCGATAACATATATTTTTAAAATTTAATTTCATGTGTAATCGGATTACTCATTTATACCGTAAAGTTATTCTATTCAAGGAATTTTTAATACTCATTTTATCATCCATATGTTTACATTAATATTGTTATTGTGTTTATAATATAAAGGAGGTTACTATGGTATCACTTCAGGTTATGATAGTGATCTCATACTACGTTTTTTGTTTTTCAGACATAAATTTGAAGTGTTTTACAAATCATTAAAATTAAAATTTTATTTAATTTTCCTTACTGCATTGTGAGTGTTGGACATTAGTGTTTCTATACTTTTTTTTAAAATGTTTTTTTACGATTACAAATAATCTAGACTTAACTAAGTCTATTGCTGTGCCAACTGTCATCGACTGAAATATTGTTGGAAATGTTATTGTATCTTTAAAAAAAAAAAATTAAATTGGCAGACGTTATCTAAAAAACATGATTACATTAAGCCTAAAAACAAATTAGTATTTTGCAGTTAATTGTTGTGTATCTTAAAATGACAAACTTCTTGAGCGCCCTTTCATAAAAAATAACTAATTTCATACAAACCTATTTTTTTACTATTTCACATTGCTAATTCCACTTTAAGCTGAGCATAATTATTTCCAGAATAATCATAATTGTAATAACAGTTTTTTTTTTGTTATTATTATATCAATCTTTTTTGTGATTAATTCGTAAAATACTTTGACTACTAAAAATATTAGCAACCTAGTAAAAAAAAAACTCCTAGCACATTTTTTTATTAAGTTTGGGATCGACCGCCCGATTTCGCTTATTTGAATATTTTCTTATATTGTCAAAAAAAGTGGATCCAGCAATTTTCTGAGAGAAGGAGTGCCCTTATTTTTTTTTATTAAAGAGAACGAAACTTTTTTCTAAGAAAAGACATTTTGGTGTTTTTTTTTAATCCTTGACTATTAAATCATTGATATTATTTCATTTGATCATTGAATAAAATATCTTTCTAGATTCAATATCTTTCTACCATACGGTGACCGATTACTTGATAACTAATCTTAAAAAAAAAAGACCACTAAACTCAATTTTAAAAAAATAAATAACTGAAGCTTTGACATGGAAAAGTTAATTAGTAAAATAAAATCATTTTTAATTTATTGAAAAGGGAAAGATAAAAAGAGACCTTCATAAATGTTAAGACCGTGGAAAAATTCAAACGAAAAGCTCTTAAGTCTCCAAACTAAAACAGACGTTTTACTAATACTGTTTTAGTTTTGGAGACTTAAGGGCTTTTCGTTTTTCCACGGTCTTAAAATCATTTCTCTTTTCGAAAAGGTAGTTATTAGTCATACCGATAGAATATAAAGAGGAATGAGCCAAAACTGGGAAGTGGTTTAGTTTCTATGAACGGTGTTGGTTAATATTTTTTAAATTATTGAATATTGAAACTTTTATATTTTTATAATATTTATATTTTTAATTGTCTAAGCAGTTTTATCTTTTTCCTCATAAATTACGTTTTCATGACTTGCTTGCTACCTTTTCTATGTCAACGCTTCAATTTTTTAATTATGTCCTCACTTACGTTTAGCGTTAATCAGCTGCATATCATCTCAGAGGTAGAGTTTTTATGACTTTTATTGTTATTTTTACCTCCTTGTTAATAACAGAATATCATTAACGACGTTGTCTCCTAAAATATAACTTCCTTCCCTTGCATTTTATTATTTATTATCACGTTTCTCGTTATCTGACATTGACAGCTGCCCAAACCAGTTAAATTATTTTAACACCTGGGGCTATGGAAGAAGAATCCTTCCCATCTGTTTCTCATCGATTTCCAATTTCTTCTCGACGTTTTTGGTGCAAATATCGATTTATTATGCAAGACTATTATCAATTTATCTATCAACTGTCTTTTTGAATTTATGTAAACCTTCATCGAAGACGTTTTGATGTATATGAATATCTTTATTTATATAATTATTCATTTATATATGTGTATGTCACTGAACTCCTGAACGGTTGGACAGATTTTGATGAAATTTATGTGTTCAGGTGGGTTCAGGAATAGATTCGCAATTCGATCCAATAGATAAAGTTTTTTTTAAATTAATTTTTCTATTTTTCTTTATTAAGAATAATACCCCTGATATAAAAAAAAATCGACTTTTCTCTCTTGCTATGAGTTAAAATAGTTTTAAATTTATATTTGACACATTTAAGTTTATAGTATACCGATATACTTACACATATTTTCATTAAAATGGTCCAAATAATTACCATGTAGTTAATATTTTTTTTTTATAATTTTCAGATTTAAAACTTTTTAACAAGACAACGTCTGTGGGGTCCGCTAGGTTTCTTAGTTCATACCATTTTTTAAATATATATATACATACATATATTTTAAATTCTCTTTTAGGTTTCCACGATCACTATTATTACAAAAGACTTAATTGGTTTCTACTGGTTAAGACCGTGTTTTTATATACCTATATATATTTTTTTACTTTATCATTTTTTATTATTGCTTATTAGAACGAGTAGTATTCAATTTTTAAAAATGCTAATGATTTTCTTTAGTTTATTATGAATTAATGTCAATATAAAATACTTATTTTCATCATATTTTATAATGTTTGTGTGGTTTATGAACACCTAATAACCTCCTATGTTTACATATTTCTTGAAAAGTTATCAATCAACGCGTGATAAGATAAGTGCCAACAACCTTAGTCACTCGCACTTAATTCTACAGTTACTCGAAAAGATATTTATTGAACACATATTTTTCTAAAAATTATTTATTGTTTTTTTATTTGAAGATACGTTGATAAATGAAAAAAATATAAGCTGTGGCGTTAAGGCATCGTTTGTGCCGACGATGCAGTTTTATCTCATGACTCAGTTTTTTTTTCTGGAAAAGTCTTCTTTACTGTCGGATACCTCGCGAGTCTGCTTGTTTGCGTAATTAGTTAAATATAAATAATGGAATTATTAATAGTTAATACATTATTTATCCGTATTAACTCAGTGACGTATGATCTTATATATTATATTATATGATCTTATATTATGAATACCTTAGGCATAATTTTAGACAACAAACTATTATTTGAGGCTTCCCGGATACGCGGATAGCTCCGAAATTTCATAAATTGACTTTTTCCCATTTTTCGCTAGTTTAGTCAAGCAATTTTATGCTCCCGTAACTTCAGGTTAGGAACCGGACTAAAACCATGACATAGTTTTAGAAGAAGTATCGTCATCAACAAAATTTCTTGAATAAACTAGTGAAACAGTCAATCTTTGAAATATCAGAGTTATCTCCGCAGACGCTTCATTTTTAGATTCGCGTCTTAATTTGAATTTATGTTTTTTTAAAAGTGGTAATTACAAATCTGGCACTAGTTTCCATTAACAAAAATAAATTTGTTATATTTTTTTTTATTTCTGTACAGCTTGATTATTTGAACTTATGTCGTCGGGTTTGGTTTGGATAACCAAATGTTTAGATAATCAAAATTCACTATTAAAAAATGCAAAAGAACACCTTTGTAAAAACAAATAGTTACACTACTGCAATCTTGGGTTCATTACATGGTAGGAACTGTACTGTTTCTTGGACAGTTGTACCCGGAGGTCCGAGATCACTTTCAACCGCCTCGTTTTTCCCCAATTTATAATAACCACTTTAGCTAGTTTTGAACCGTGCTAGGATGTAGATTTTATTTATTCACAAATAGATCATGTATGTATTTAATTTCTGTTATTAATAATAAGTTATAATTAATAATAGTGTAATAAGCAGGTTAAGAATTGGTCATACTAAGCTTGCACATCTCCACCTACCTTCGGGGCAGTACCATCCAATCTGCCAAAGCTGTAACAACGTTCAAATTACCGTGAAGCATCTATTTGAATGCAAGAAGCATCAAATAGAAAGAACAAATATGGACATTGAAACGTGGAAACCTTTCAAAAATGATAATGAACTGCAGAGGACTCTGATGTACCTAAAACTCACAATTTTAATCCAAGAAATATAAGAAGAGCAGTCCTCCCTAATGGCCCCAGCAGTCGAAGCCACGTTAAAGAAAATCAAATAAAAAATTCTGTAATTACACATATTATTGGATTATAATAATTAAAGCTTTGATGAATTTAAGATTTATTAAAATCTGATGCAGACTTAAGGATTTTGCCAAATTTTCGAACTATTATTAAAGTTATAGTTATTTTTAGTATTTAATTTTATTAGACCGGGTACACTATTCAGAGCGATGTGGCTCAAACTAGTGTATAGTGTCCGGAAGGTGTCCTTACGGTTTGTTACAGGGAGTAAAAAATGTTTGGTCCTTTGGAGGGGACGTAAATTTGAGGTTCCGTATCTTTTCAGTCGCAGGTAAAGGTACTGTAGCATCGTCCGATTAGCCATAGCAGCATTAAGTGACGTTAAATAAGCAAATAACAACTTACAATTTAGTTTATTCTCCATTCTTTTTTATTGAGAGTAGTATAATGTCTAATGATTACATAATCAGGCATGTCCTGCGAGGAATCTCAATCAACGATCATACCGTAACTAACTCCTTTATCGTTGGTCGAGTGGATTCGATGCAATTTGCTGAAGAAAACCGTCATTGCAAGAGCATGCTTTCGTCATAATGACGAAGCAGTAGACTTGACAAGTACATTTCTTCATGGCCGTGCTGAAGACTTAATGGAAGAAGGGAGATCCCTTGTGAGCCAGGGAGAGGTCCGGTTGTACCAATCCTATAGGAGGGAGGAATGGACATATGTCGGGTGCTTTGTGCTTGATCCAGCTGGGGGCGAAACGCCCTCCGTCACCCCTGTGTACAATGGAACTCTAGTACATATGTTGTTGGATATATAGAGGTGGAATATTAATTAAAAAGGTTGAGCTAATTGAGTGAATGGAAATTAGTTCTGATTGCTTCTTAATGTAGAATTTTTAAATATTAACGAATTGCATATTTAGTCTTGTAAACCACAGGACATATAAATTATGTTCATAAATGTAAGGAAGAAATAGTTGGGAGTGCAGTCAATGAAAACACCATAATAAGTGCATACTTATTTATTGTAGGCAATGTAGGCCATCTTCAGGGCTATGAGAGAGAAACAAACAGTACAAAAATATATAAAAACGTTACAGTAACAAGAATATAGTGACATGTAATGTAGAAAACTAAAATAGTGACAGATATGATAATTAAAGATAGCGAATATTTAAATAGTGACAGAATATATTAAGATTAAAATAGAGGCAGATATAATAAAATTAAAGATAATAAACAAAAATTAAAATAGTGACAGATATAATAATTAAAGATAACGAATATAATTTAAAATACAGAAAATAAATGTACAAAAGGATAAACAAGTAATCATAATATAAAGGGAAAGAAAAATTAGGAGGTATACAGAAAGATACAAAATGAGAAGATTACTTCTTCCTTACATTAGAAGTTCCAGTCAACTATTTCTTCCCTAATATGTACATAAATAATCATCAGGTAGTCACCATAAATTTCTGCCGTCAGTTTAGTATAAGTTACAATTTTTAACTTATTGTAAAATTAATTTTAAAGTAAAATATATACAGAAAATAGAAAAATGATTACATAAAATAATATAAAGAGATACACCAGTACCGCTACAACCCATGAATACTTTACTGTTTCTGACAATGGTGGTGATTTGTTCTAGATCACGCTCAATGGCCAATTTTTTTCCCTCACTATATAGAGGCTGGGTGAGCCACAGAAAGGTCTGTAGATCCCACAGTGTCCATCCGTGACTATTAATTGATTAAATAATTTATATGCCATAGCGGGATTTGACAGTACAGTAGAGCATTTTATTTGATTTTCAATCATGCAAACTAATGAGTTTAGTCCAGATAAACTAATATTCGGATTATCGAAATTGTGTCTAAAAAATTTAAGCGAAATTTGGTTTTAATAGTTTATTCATATGTTTGTGTAGAATTGTTATATAAATGCAGAGTGGAGTGTTACAGAGTTTGTTTCTTTTAAAAACAGAACAGTCGATTTTCGATTATCGCAACTCAATATCGCAATTAAAATTTACTAACGAAGAAAAAATAAAAAGATTAACCGTCACCACGTTAGTTAAAAAAAAAGTTTAGTAAGTCTTAATATTATTTTGCTTAAATCTTTACTCGGGAGCGGGGAAGGTTAGTGGGAAAGTGCATGCTGTGTGGAAGATTTTCACATCCGACTCACAGAAGATTTAAGCTGTTAACTATGGATGGACCTTGTTCTGTAGCGATCAGCATAGCTTCTCTGCTAAAATCACGGTTTTGCAGTTCGGCAGGTGACCGAAGGAGTTATAAAGGGATTAAAATGTACTTGGTTATTCAGTCGTTCAGAAAATCGAATACTAGAGTTTTTCGCCAATAATGAGAGAGGCATTATGAAGCTACCTTTAAAATGGCAACAAATCATACAACAAAACGGAGTATATTTGACCCAAATCGGACAATCCGAATTATCTTACTAATATGTTTGTCTCTCTTTCATGCAAAAACTACGGGACGGATTTGGATGAAACTTTACTGTAATATAAGTTATACATCAGAATAACACAGGCTATAGCAAGCGCTGATTTAGGGGGGGCGCATGTGGGCACGTGCCCCCCCGCCAGTTTTTTAGGTACTGTGGAGAATCAATTATAGTACATAATTAAAGGCAAATCATATGATAATAGTTGTTAAAATAACAGTAAGAACATGAGTGAAACTATTTGTTTTGATATCCTACTAATCTTACTAATCCTACTAATCCTTGTGAAAGTCTGTATGTTTGTCTCTCTTTCACGCAAAACTACGGGACGGATTTGGATGAAACTTGACAGTAATATAGGTTATACATCATAATAACACATAGGCTATAGCAAGCGCGGATTTAGGGGGGAGGGGCCGCACGGGGGCACATGCCCCCTCGCCATTTTTTATTTACTGTGGAGAATCCATTATAGTACATAATTAAAGGCAAATCACATGATAATATTTATTATTATACTATTAACCTACTAATATTACTAATATTATAAATATGAAAGTTGGTATATTTGGATGAAACTTATTGAGTAAAATAGGTTATACATCATAGGCTAGAGCAAGGACAGATTTATGTGGGGGCTGGGGGGCACGTGCCCCCCCCCCCCCGTTATAGTACATAATTAAAGGCAAATCAGGAACTTAGCATCTTGAAAATTTTAGATAGGTTCATTTTATAGTTTATGAAAGATATTTGGATAATTCCACACCAAGGGTTTCCCCTTTAATATAATTGGATTCAAAGGTTGTATAGAATCCGTCAGTTTTGAAGTTAGCTATCTGAAAATTTGGATGTACGAGTAACTTATATTTTTAAAAAATAATTAAATTATTTATTTTAAATGATCTCTCACGAAACTTTATGTGGCGGACCAAATACCACGCGAGCGAAGCCGCGGGCATAAGCTAGTCTTAAATAAAGTTTTGAATTTCACACAAAATGGATTTCTTTTTCCCCAAACTGTTATATGCATTATATTTTTTTAGTTCAGCATACTTAGGAATAAATTTTATAAACACATTTATTGATTTATAAAAAATAATAACTTCAGTACAATAGTATAATAATAAAGTCTGCCTAGAATAAAACAGAGTTTTATCGATAAAAAAAAATAGCTTGATATAAAAATGGAAGTGGGGGACTTTATATTGTACTTACTGTCAAATAAGTTTTAAGTTGCTAAGTTAGGGACTTGAGGTTATGAAGGCTGGTATTTTATTCATAAAAGAACCACTAAACGGTAGAAGCAATATTGAGATGGGACTTATTGATTCATTTCAGTCCCAATAGAGATTATTGAGAGTATTATTTATTTAATGATAATATTGTGAAATTTCTCTAACTTGAACATGAATTCTTTAACAGCAGTCGATATATTTATATACACTCACGCAAACTCACTCGTTTATTAGAAAAACAACTTTTTTGCATTTACCAGTGAAATGTTATTGATTGGACTAGACTGTATTATAAAAGGCTATCCGTAATTAATATGGTTATGCCGTTTCTACTTTTTTATTGTATCTAATTTCAAAGAATAACATATGGTCTTCATCCTGGAACTATTAAGTATGATGCTTTATTGGCTGCACTGTCCAAGCAATGATCTCAAGGAAAATTCAGATCCTATGATTTGAATGATATTTAAATAATAAAATGGGTTGCCACCCTGAGATTAATGTACAAGGGACATATCCCTCACTTCTCCAAAGGTTGACGTGGTTGACTGACCAGGAGTTGTTTATTTAATAATAATTATTGAATAACATTATATTCATTTCTGCTGATCATGGTTACAAGATACTACTTACAAAGAAAGGTGGCGCTATACATGACTGGCTATTTCTTGACCATTGCTTCGCTTATTTCTTATTCCCTGCTTCCTGAGTTGCCCGCTCCTTCTCAACTCCCTGTTCTGTAAAGAATAAAGGTACCGCCAAGTATTAGGGTACACTAACGGCCCTTAATACTACCTCAATGCCACTTACCCTATTTAACTAGGTACTCCTAATGTTCCAGATAGAGTCACGTATAGCAATATTTATTCATTTAACTGTACATTCTTAAGTCACTTAAGTGTAATACAATTTTTTATAATAAAAATAAAACATTCATCAGCTCAATAGGTTTTTAAAGTACTTTACTTCATGAAAATTAATAAACACGTAAATATTTGATACCATCTTCTTCCATTATACATAAAGAATTTTCCGTTTTATTTTCCGATTGGAATTTTTTTATTTATTAATATTTTAATATTTTCAACGGTATGAAATAGTCAAGATGCAGTCAGTGGTTGAATGATCCCTCCCCCAGCACTTTATGCTTCTCTTCAATTAAATCTTCTTTCCCAAACCACAAATCTCCCATAAACTCTTAACCCATCACTAGGAACAACGTACTTTCCTTCTAAAATGCTGATCCAATTCTCTTTTTCCAAATTTCATAGCCAATTCCTTTAACCGTAACTCCACATCAAAACCTTTAAATTCCATAATATGCCCGAATCATTGACTGCACCCCCTGACCATTTCATACCATCAACTATTTTCTACTTAAAATCTTAATATTTTTACTTATGTGAACCCGGTTACTGTTCATGTCAGATGAATTATATTCTGTCAACAGCAGTGAATTGAATGACCCTTCTGGGGCTCATCCAGCCTTAGTGAATTGTGTAAACATAATTGGGAAATAAAGATCGAGCTTAATCATCTCCCTGCACAACCGCTGGCTACATTTACAACCGCAACACCATAGTTCCTACCATTTACTGAGCACCATAACCATTCATGGATTTTCGTTTCACCAACGTCATATTTTACGTATCTTAACAGGAAGTTAAAAAGAAATTCAAATACCCTTATCGGTATTGCGATGCATCCTTCAAGTCGATGCCTTAGGAAGGCGCACCTCCACACTTCCCTGATCGGATACAGTTCCACTCTTCCTATGAAACAATATATTCGGCTAAGAGGCCAGGTGTTCACTGCCTTCCGAATGCCTAGCCACCGGAACATATGGTCCGCTGCTCCAAATGTTTCAGTAATCTGACACTCTCCTCTGTCGTGAACGAGTCAATCCATTTTAAATCACCCAATATAAATATAGGTATTTTTTTTGGTGATCACTTTTAATTTTCCTGATTCTTTTATCATAGTTTTCTTATGGGTAGATATTCACAAAAATCCATTTGAAAAAAATTCGTAAGCCATATTTTTTATTTGCGTACGTATTCACTCGAACACCCAGGCTCTTGTTGCATCCTTTAGCATGGCATTTCCATCTGATTTCTGTCCCCTCTCGAAGTTTCGTATTATTTCCGTTTGCACAAGACATTTTCTTAGGGATGACATTCCGCTTCTGAAAAAATATGAGAGCTGATTCAACTAAACACACAATACAATAAGTGATAACGGTGCTTAGGAAAGGTTACGATAACCGTAGGAGATTAGTTAAGAAAAGTGACACCTGAGCGCTGGTGTCAGCGGACGGTAAGACAGACAAGTAAGTACATTTGATACTCATTGAAAATTATTTTCTCTAATTAAAGTGCGTTTTTTGAAATTATTGTATTTTTCTTTTTTTTTTAGTTTTAAAAATATAATTTATTTCTTTGCTAAATGTACGAAACTCCCTAGTTGGTCGTGCCTGTAGTCATATGCTTGTCTCAAAGTTAAGTCATGTTCGCCTTAGTACTTACCACAAGACACCACCGTTTCTTCGGATAAGTTAAATCGCTAATCCTAAAGATCCTGACCGGGATAATGAGACAGACTTATTAAATTATTGTATTGTCATCGATCCTTGAGATACGTACATCTTGGCGAAGCTTACAAAAGCGTGTCAATGTAATAGGTTATTATTTTATAAAATAAATATAACAGGACTATAAATATGTTTGAAAAATATATATTGAACTATTTAGGCATTCAGAAGTTCATTGAATCATCGGAGACACAGCTGGGCGCGTTGAGTTGAGTGATGGAGATGCGTGCGATCCATCTGCGAAATATTTAATCAGGGCTTCACGTCGGGAGATAATCTCGTGATAGCTATTCCCTCTGCGCCCTACACTCCTTCCTTTGTTCTTTTGTTGTGTCTGTTGTGTACTATCAATATAGTTGTGTATCGATCCTATTTTTTGAAACATCATACATTAGTATTACTTAGAATTGTCAATTGAGTATATTGAAGAAAACAGTTCATGTCGTTTCCCCCTTACTATTTTTAATTTTAATTTTAAGACCGTTTTCTATACGAAAAAAATCAGAACAATTTGTAGCTGATGTCTTTGAGTATGTCATGGCAAGCTTAGGAAAAATTAAATACCGTAAAACTTTGGTTAACCGACCAAGGGGAAGGTTAAGTAAATACTATTAGATAATGTTCATTAAAAGCAATCATTTAGAACTAATTTTGGGATATACTTGGTTGGACACGCTTATAAAACTTTTTTTTTTCCAACATCCAACATCGTAACATTTATGGTAAAATACTAACATGTATTTAAGTATTAAGTAATGTAGGTCTCGTTGTATAAGTGATCAACTGTATTTTTGCAAACTTTAATATGATAGATAATTTTACAATTATGTCAATAACGAGCAGTAATTTTACAGTTTTATTTTTTTGTTTAATTAATTTTTCTTTGCTTGCTTAAAGAATTAGTCTTCTTTTATATATAATGGGGTTGTAGGTTTCAAAACAAAGTTTTCATTAGGAAGAGGTAGATTGCAATTGACGTTTCATTTTCATCGAAAATGTTGGCTACTTTTTATTATTAGTTGGCCGATTATATAGAAGCGTTTTTATTTTATTTTTTATTCTTGTTTTTATATTTGCATCCGCAGCTGTCAAATACATACAATTGACAATAAGCAGGCTGTCAAATAAAACAAAATAACCATTAGTACCTCTCCCGTTTCTTGATGTCATTTCATATGTTGACTGATCCCTCTCCACGTTCTTTTTAGTCTTCTCCTAGTGTTATCAAGCATGAGATTTGTGCACATTTCTTTTATCAATGGATTTGAGTGTCCGTTTAGTTTTTCTTGAAACGGTTTATAGTATGTGTTTTATGTGTTCATCAGCCTTTGGTATTTTAAGTTAGTATGCAGAGCTTGGTTATTGACGTGCCATACTGCTTTTGTGACATTTTCTTAAATTTATTATTTTATACATTTATTAGTAGTTGCTAGGTAGTGATTAGCCATCTTTGTCATTATTATTGCTCTTTCAGTTTCTATTGAAAAATGTTTCTGACATTTTTAGCCTGTGAATGCAATCAGGTAACGGTGGTTTGTGTTTTAAAAAATAAAATAGTTTAACTTTCTCTTATTAGTTTATATCTAAAAAATATAGTAGCTGTAAGAATAGTATTTATTTATATTACTTAATGTAATGATTTTCTACTTTTCGTTAATATATTCTTATAAATACTCTTGGAATGAATTAAATCCTCTAACTCATTAGTTATGAGAGACAGGAAAAACAAAGATATATGACGACTACTTGAATATTGTTGGGATACATAATTTAGATATTTTGAGGAAATCGTGGTATGCGAAAGTGAATTTTACCTTCACAATTGCTAGGAAAGTATTTGATTATTTCCTCTGGTCGTTTATTTTAGTTTTTTATTCTAATGTAAGCAATGCTTATGCGTGATTGTGTTTTAAAATAGATTTTCGACCTCGTTTGATATTATTTTATTATTTAGTCATAGGAACATGATTTCGATTGTTATACATAGTGTTGAAATTAAATAGCCTCACTTTAGAATACAAATATTTCTATGTTACTAATCCATAAACATAATTTTTATTTTAAGTGTATCGCCCATGTAACTGACTGAATAGGTGATTGGTCATTGCCAGTAATATTTTAGTGTTAAATTCGGCACGTTTAATATTATGGAAGTCTGGCCAATATTTGACTCCCAAACGAGAGAGGAAATTAGTAAAGTTTATCCGATTAACGATTTGGTCATAGTAAATGGAACTAGAGGACTTCCGACCTTTGTTAGACCACAAGGGCTCTACTACATAGACCCACGATCAATGAGATGTTAGATCATAATCTAAAACTTCTCAGACCAGTTAGTGTGGATAAGTTCTCAGAAATGTTAATAGCGATCAGACTAATTATTTAATTAGCCAATTATTATTAATTAATTCGTTTGGAAGATGCACTCTTTAAATTAAAAAAAAAATCAGGTGTAATGGTTATCAATAATTGATAATCCAAATCCTTGTGCATTAAAAATATTGCTTAAGGATCTTCTCACGTTATAAAAGTAGGTATCTATCGAATCATTTGGGAATTTTATTTAAGCGTAGAATATATTTTAACGATTATTCATTAAAACCATAACGTACCAGAAACTCATAACTTGCCAAATTACAGATAAAAGTTCTGGTGAAATAACAGAACCATATTGAATTCTAAGCATGAAGACCGATTTACCAGATAATAAATCATATGATATAGAAGGACATCTTAAAAAAAAACTGTAAATTATGAAAAAAAAAACTTTTTCAGGTAACGGCTAAAAATTTAAGAATTTTAACCTGTTAACCGGGCGGGACGTATATATACGTCAAACGTAATTTTGTATTTCCCTTTGTGCTATATAAATAATATATATAAATAATCGAAAACGTAAACTTATATGTGAAATATATACTATACTAATGATATATGAAATAAATATGATATATATACTATGAAATATATACGTTTTCGTTTATTTATACTTATAGCACAAAGGAAAATACAAAACTACATTTGGCGTATTTATACGTCCCGCTCAGTTAACAGGTTAAACTATTAAAATATATCAGATGAGTTTACAATGTTTCAAATATTTAAAAAATAAAAAAAAACAGGTGTCTGACTATGGGATAAGATACATACACCCAACATATTTTTAACGAAAATCAAAATTTTATGTAATGACTATCGGAACAATCATCTTCCACAAAGAAAAATTTTATACTTAGTCGACTAATGTATTTCTGACATAAGAGGTGTTTGATGGGATCAAGGTGTATTGAAAATGACAATACAAGTCGAAACGTTTAATAAATGATAAAATGCAGCAACTGGACTGAAGGTTTTTTTACATCCCCAAGAAAAATAAATAAATAAAACAGAGCCAAAAAACCCACCTTGGTGGTGGGGTGCTGTCTCAGGTTTGGAGCCTGTTTGGGCTGTTGATTGTGGGGTGTATTGCACCTTCTTGTTCGAGATGTGAAGTATAAAACCTTTTTTTGTGCCTTGATAATGCCGGAATAGGCGAAACGCCCACCTGAAACTGTGTGTTTTACTGGAGAATTTTGAAACATAAGGCTTTGCATTGTGGTTTTTCCAATTGCATTATAAAAAATAAATACATTTTTAATTATATTCATTTTATGTAACTATATTGTAATGGAAAAATCTTTTCTTTAATTCACCATCACTAAGTGAATGATGTTGAGGCAATTATTAATTATTTAATTCATTTAAAAAACAAGCTATTTTGGGGTAACCAGTTGTCTAGTGGTGTCAACATACTAACCCGGTAGGGTGCTCCAGAATTTTTATAGATAGGCTTGATCATGCTGTCCTTCAAAGGGACGTACAATATGGATCCCGAGCCTGTACTGTGTCAAGGACTCGTTAAAGAATCATATCATAATTATACCTGAATTGAAAAAAATTTAAGAAACCCATTGTTGCACTGCTCGGTCAGTCATAGTAGCATTAAGTGATACTAAATGAATAAACAAACAAGCTCTACTACCAGAAGTCGCTAGAGTGTAGAAAGCCATCAAGTATATGTATAAACATACATACTTCAATAAATCAATAATTTGTACAATTATAATCAATCCTGCCGTGCTCCAATAGCTTCAACCAAGTACGCAATTTGAAAATGGAAGCTGTCATGATGATCCATTTATCGAAAAAATCTACGTTAACTGATTTGAACTCTCCAATCGAAATCGAAGGCAATTTTATGAAGAAATTTATAGAATTTAGGTCAATAAACAAGTTTCTTATTAATATTTACGTGATTCTACGAGTGTAAAATCGGTCTGATCGATTTAATAGATAAATAAAATTGCAATTAAAAAGGTAAAAAACTACTGAATATCCGAATATCCGAAGGGAAAATAAATAAATATGTAAATGTTTTTCTTACTACTGATGATGAGATACTAGCAGCCTACTGCGGTGTTATCTCTGAAGAATATCAAGAGAAAACAAAGGAACGCTTGTAAAGATCTCTGAGCACGAGGTCTTCAGAATCTGTGTCTTCTCAATAGAGCACGGCTTTATTTTATATTAAAACATAGAAGCAATCTCTGAAGATTTTAATATTGTTTTAACAATTAGTAGTAGAATCATATCTAAAACCTGTACCACTACAACTCGTGAACGTGTCTGGGGTTCAGTTCAAAGTAGATATTTTACTGTTTTAAGGACAACGGCAAACCCATTAAAATTTCATCAGCTAATTTATTTTATTTATTCCTACTGAAGTTTATATCTACAGACTGTGACTCATCCAGCCTCTATAAAGACAGCATCCTAAGTTAGTGGAGAAAACTGAAGGTTGAGGGTTATCTCGGAAAAACTCCCTTCGCGTTGCCAAGAAACAGTAAAGTCTCCACCACGTATTGAACACAAGGCTCTACATGAATTGTAGTGGTAAAGGTAAGTAAGAATAGATATAGCGGCTGATGTGTAATTGCAATATGTCATAAAAATTACACCGGCTGATTAGATAAATTAATTCTCAAAACATATTGTCTTAGCACTTTTTTAAAAATAAAATGAGAAATCTTCAAATCCAGAACTTAACCCTAAACCCTAACTTACTGGAGTCTGTGTTTCATAGCCAGTGTGGATATGTGTAGTCTGTAATAGTTTGGTTCAAGTGAAAATTCAATTATTTATTTGTTTAAATTACCAATGAATTACAAATTTTATATTGAATAATTAAGAATAAGGTATAAAAAACTACTTGAATGTACGCATTCCTCAGATACACAACACTTTAAACTAAATATTTATTGTAGGAATTTTCGGCCACGACTGTGGTAGGGTTGGATCATGATACCTAGATGGACCCCTGTCTGATTATGGGATAAGATACACCCAACATATTTTTAACGAAAATCAAAATTTTAATAATGAGTATTGGAACTGTCATCTTCCATAAAGAAAATTTTTATACCTAGTTGACTAATGTATTTCTGACATAAGAGTGGTTAGCATAACAAACTACTAAGCCCTACTCGTTAAAAATCCCTATCCTAATTAAACCTGGATAGGCAAAATTTTGAGCTCTCAATGTAGCATCGTCCGATTAGCCATAGCAGCAAAAAGTGAATAAATTAACGTTAAATTAAGAAAATAAACTGAAGATTTTTTTACATTCCTGAGAAAAATATCTAATTAGATTCCAGTATCCTTAAACCTAAATTTATTTATTGTAAATAATACATAAGTTTGCATTTATTAAACTATTTGGTAAATACATGAGTTTTGGGAATACATTTTAAACGCTTTATTTATGACATAAACTTTTGCCATTTTGCTACAAAACCCCAATCCTTTACTCCTACTGAAGTTAGCGAACTGAGATAATTTATCGAATGTGAGAGATAAATTATTTAGTCTGTTAATTGTTATGGATAGACCCTATGGGACCAGACACTTCTGGAGCTCACCCGGGTACTTTTGAATGTTGGAAAACTTTGGCAGTTGAGTGTGATCTCAGTAAAATCACCTCCCTGCACCACATTTGGCTTCGAAATAATACAGTCTCTACCATGTAGTGAACTCAAGACACTTTATAAGTTGTAGCGGTAAAATCTTACTGAAATACATTAATTTCATGGCTGCTATTGTAATTATATTCTTATTCTTCTTTTACTTCCTCTTATGCCATTTCTAGCGTCGAGGAGCATGTAGGCTCTTATGTTTACTTTGAATACATTTTCTACCATACGTGTCATTAGCCCAGCGATGGAGATCCTTATCCTCCGGACAACTGATCTGAATATTTATGTCCCCTCGGGAGAAAGGATGACCGGGCTATACCCCCCGGTACTGGGTTTCCCTCAACCTGGAGGACCATTGTCAAATTTCAGTCAGATGACTGGGCGATGGGGCCGCCAATTCCCTACGCCAAAGGTATTGTAATTATGTGTTGTATATAAAAAAAAATCTGAAACTAAAAAGGTTCTTGGTTTCATTACATGGTAGGGACTGTACTGTTTCTAAGACAACGATTGTGCGGGGAGGTGACTTGTCCATGATCACGCTCAATCAGCAGGTTTTCCCTCACTTAAAGGCTGGGTGAGCTCCAGGAGATTCTGCAGATCCCACAGGGTCCATACATGGGCTGTTGAAAGATTTAATAATTTATCTTCACAGCTTGACCTGATATGAACTAGGGATTCTCAGCATAACAATTCAGCGCTGTAACCCGTTCCTCCCGCGATGTAAATAATACATGTTTAAGACATTTGAATTTGAAAATTGAAACTAACCGGAGTTGTGACTTCTTTATAGGATGCGGCAATGAACCCTTCCCCTCGCACTCATCAGAGGCTGACTCAGTCTGGTTTATCGATTTGCATTAATAGGCTTTCGCAGCATCCTACCGAGAAAGTTATCGATCCGTTTTTGCTATTTGAAGGGTCTATAAGATGATACCGTATGTTCCTATTCCAAGAGTGGAGGATGTTAAAAAATTTGGACAACAATATACTTGTCTACAATATACAGAGTTCTGATTCGTTCTCGTGTATACAATCTCCAAATAGGATACAAAGAACCGTGAAAATGAATAATAAACATGTGAAATATAGTGGGAATACCTGTTGAATAATATTTGTTGACCTTGTATATACGAGGAAGAAAATGATGCGGATAGAGGTCAAGAAATTTATCTTATATAGAGAGAACTTTTTATTGGTAAGCCAACGTTTCGACCCACATTGGAGCTCTTCTTCAGGGCTAAATATACAAGATACGAATAAATTAAAATAATACGTGGCACAGAATATCACTATATCTTAGGATAGCATAATTAGTTAGTTTCGCAATTGTACAGTCCACCTGTCTTATGATTTTAATTTAAATATTTTGCTAACAGTAATTTAATTATGGCTTGGTCGATTATCTATATTTCATTTGTTTAGCCCAACTAATATTTATTTCACGCTGATACCGCGCATTATTGATAGTTGTCAATAATTAATAGGACAATATAATTTATTAGTTTCCCTTTCGTTAAATTCACCTATTATATTATTTTAGTTTAAATATTATTTATATGAGTACGGGTCAAGTTTCAACATGTGTTTTGTCTGGGACAACTTATATTTATTATGTGATGACCCCGTGCATAGTCAATAATGAGTAGGATATTATAGTAAGCTAATTTAGCAACCGTAAAATCCACCTGTGTTAAATATTTTATATTTGTAATTTCTATTCTATTTAAAAAATATATATAAACAGTTATATGACGTAAGTCAACAAGATCCTAAAATTACAGTAATGTTCAAAGGACATTCGTCCTCGTATATACATCGCAATAATTGTGAGAACACGGGGACATGGGATCAGATAAGAGAATGGATTTGTCCCTTTTGAGAGGTGACTCCAGTAGCTCAATTGGTAGAGTGCTGTCACGAAAAGACAGACGACCCGGGTTCGAATCCCGCCCGAGGAAAATCTTTTCTCTCTAAATATAAAAACATTTAAAAATTAAAGCAATTAACAAAAAAATTATAAAATATTTTCTATTTGCTACTTCAAGTATGCCTTGGTCGGTTATCAATATTTGTTTTGACCCTGCCCTTTTTTATTTTATGATGACAACTATTAATTTATATAAACTAATATTTTTTACTCGTCATATATCTGTGGCACCTGTGCATAAGTCGAATTTCAACCTATCTTCTTAGAATCGTATTTTTTTTCTCTTTCCTTGTGTCTATCACGCTAAGTGTTCCGTCCATTGCAATGAAGGATATTCATTTGTGAATCGTGGGCAGATACTCCAATCTTGAACTTAAAATAAGTTCAGAAAAATTACGATTCTAAGTAGATAGCTTGAAATTCGACTTAGCTCGCTATGCACAGGTGCCACAGATATATCGGATGATTAATATTATTGAAGCTCCGCGAAGACTATGAATCCCTTAAAAGTTAATCATCGCTGTGCTGTCTATTTGATTGGTAACGTATGGGTAGACCGAAGCGTTGTTGGGAGAATTACATTATGAGTGATCTGGCAGATCTGGTAGTGTTCCGTGGACGGAATTATATAAGGAGAGATTGCGATCGAGCCTTCGGCTTCGCTGTCTTATCATTATATATTTTTATGTCATGCCAAAGGTTGTAAAGGGTGGGTGTTCGAGCAACCACGAAATAGTTATTGGACCTTTCGATGAGAGCTCCGAAATGGGTAATAAGAAAATACATACTGATTCAATTACACCAGATCGGATGTCGTTTGAATGTAACCATTTATTAAACCAAAAATACAAAACACTTCTGTTAATAGAAAATAAACCTGTGAATAATTAAAAAAAAAAAACTATTTAATCGTTTTTATTGTAAGAAAACGGAGTTACTAATACTAACTAAATTATAAACAAATAATTAATATCAAAAAGAAAACAATTATTATTTAATCTTACATATAATAAATTCAACTCCATTAAATTACAAATAAATAAAATGTTTAAAAAATCTATTACAAAATAATAAATGTTTATCTTGTTTTGTAGCTGAAACGATACAAACAAATAAAAACTCTTATCTGTCTGTCGCAGTACTACAGATCCCTGTAGATAGTAGATTCGCGGCAAGGGGAGCTGGATGTTTGAGACGACAGAGGATTTTCATCGGCGGGCGATCGAAAAATGTCCATGAATGTTTCTCTACAGGGCGAGCGAAAGTGTACAGGAAAAGTCCTCACTACGGCAGGATTCAATTTTAAAATACCAGGTCGATTTCGATTTAGTCGAATCGATTGCGAGACCAATACTATACTAATTCCCAACTGCAGTAGGGTAGCGAATTTGTCTAGTTCAAGTCCACAATAACAATTTTACTATTAAATACTCTTTCAGGTTTCCACGGCCATTATTTATACATAAAACTTCACTGGTTTCTGGTTTAGACCATGTTAAAATTTTCTTCGCCAACGTTTCGCCAGACATACTGCTAGCTTCTTCAAGGCTGGATCGAGAATGAAGACGCTCCGGTAACTCGCAGCTTTATATAGCCGTCGCTCGGGTTCGTTCGAGTTCACTCGGGTCCACTCGTAGTTCGTCGGGTTTTTCCGCTAGTCCATCGGGTTCTTTCGTGTTCGTGGTCGGAGTCTGCTCTTCCATGACTGTGATTGAGTTGTTTCTGTTTTTTCGGGCTCTGCTTGGCTGGAATTAGGTTTTTTTGATTCTTCTTGAGTGACTTGTTGTTTTTTCTTTTCCTTTATTGGTATATTAGGAAGCCATAGTTTGCTTAATCTGTACCCGTCTTCCCTGTTGAAGTTTTCCGGACGCTTGACTTGAAGAAGCTAGCAGTATGTCTGGCGAAACGTTGGCGAAGAAAATTTTAACATGGTTTAAACCAGAAACCAGTGAAGTTTTATGTATAAATAATGGCCGTGGAAACCTGAAAGAGTATTTAATTAGCCTCTATGGGGAGGACATAACTCGAAGAGTGAAGATATTGGAGAGGTCCAGAAGAAAGAAAACGAGTCTAATTTGCAGGCTTGCCTTTTTAAAAAGATGTAGGGATCATAAGATTATCCCTAATTGCGCAAGAATTGGCATAACAAGCTCGTCTAATAGAGTCCAAAACGCAAAAAGTCGATGTTCGGTTATAATAATAAAAGCTATGATCGCTGATACCAGGAAGGAACTGGCTTTGTTGGAGAATAAGTTATATCAAGAACATCTGTTCCTCAGCAGAAGTATCAAAAAGGAAGATTGGAATAAGGTAGACAAAATCACCTGGTTAAGAACCTACCAAGAGGAACAGACGATAAAATCAAAACAAAACAAGAAATTCAACAAGCTACAGATGGAGCAAAGACCTAAGAACCCCCTGTCTGTTGGAACACTAAAAAACACCGTAGAGAACCTCACAGGAGAGGTATTATCTGAAGACACTTTGAAAGTGTTAGAAAAGGGACATAACTTCGCTATCGCTCCGAAGAGAATACCGATAGAGAAAATTATAAGTGGTGTAGAAGCTACAGTGAGCCGATTAGAAGAGAAAATGGCGGAAGAGATTCGGGGAGAGGTTTCTAGGGTTCTGAAGAAGACTAAGCCACCGAAATCAAATCTCACTATTAAAGAGAAAAAAGCCTTAAGGACATTGAAGCAACGGGATGACATTTTAGTATTACCTGCGGATAAGGGCAACAGTACAGTCGTAATGAAGAAGATAGATTACATTAAGAAAATAAAAGACGTGCTGAATGATGGTTCCTACGAGGAACTAAAAGAAGACCCTACTGGAAAGATAAACCGGAGGATTACCCAGTTTCTGAAAGACGGTAAAATTGAAACACTCAGAAGTTTGATCAGGTCTGACCCGATACCGCCAAGGATATACGGTCTCCCGAAAATCCATAAAGAGGGAATACCTCTACGTCCTATTGTGGATTGCATTGGCTCAGTGACGTATGAAGCGGCCAAATACTTAAGCAAGAAAATAAAACCACATATCGGCAACACTGAACACCACATCAGGGACTCTAACGCATTTGTGAATAAAATAGCAGCAATAAGAATCAATCACCAAGATATACTGGTCAGCTTCGATGTGAAATCCCTTAAGCAGTTTCAGACTTGGCTGAACTGTGTTTAATATCATCGTACTTTTTATTTGATGGCAAATACTACAAACAAATTGAAGGCGCAAGTATGGGATCACCATTAAGCCCACTACACTCGCGGAACTTTTTATGGAAAATTTCGAACAAGAAGCATTAAAAGCTTCAGATTTGAAGCCATCACACTGGTTCCGATACGTGGATGACACATTCGTTATTTGGCCGCATGGGAAAGAAACATTAAACGATTTCCTCAACCACTTGAACGGGAGACACAAAAACATCCAATTCACTATGGAAGTTGAAACGGAAGAAGGTATACCGTTCCGGGATGTTAAAGTGGAAAAGAAAGGTAACCGATTAGGATACTCGGTATACAGAAAGCCTACCCACACTGACCGGTATTTGAATGCTTCCTCGCACCATCACCCTTCACAAAAACATAGTGTCATAAGAACATTGATGACTAGAGCCATCAGAATTTCAGAGCCGTCATATTTAAAGAAAGAAGAAAGACACCTAAAGAAAGCATTAATAAAGAATGGGTATCAGGAAGACATCATAAAAAGATAATTTAAGAAAGCGCAAAAGACAGGCGGACAAGAAAGAATAACAGAGGAAAAAGGAGAAGAAATTAAAAAAGCAGTGATCCCATATGTCAAAGGCACCAACGAGAAAATAGCCAAAATACTGAAAAAGTTCAACATAAAAACAATATACACCACAGACAGGAAGATAGGCCAAGTTTTACCCAGTGCAAAGAACAGATTAGGGCTCAGAACACCTGGCATATACAGCATCCCATGCTCCTGTGGAAAAGAATACATTAGACAAACGGATAGGCTGATATCCACAAGACTTAATGAACACATTAAAAGTGTGAAAAAAATGGATAGCAAAATATCAGCTTTGGCGGAACACTTTACCACCACGAATCATATCATAGAATTTGAAAAAATTAAAGTGGTTCAGAAATGCAACAATAACACAGAAAGGAGGATACTGGAATCCATTGAAATAGTCAAGCGTCCGGAAAACTTCAACAGGGAAGACGGGTACAGATTAAGCAAACTATGGCTTCCTAATATACCAATAAAGGAAAAGAAAAAACAACAAGTCACTCAAGAAGAATCAAAAAAACCTAATTCCAGCCAAGCAGAGCCCGAAAAATCAGAAACAACTCAATCACAGTCATGGAAGAGCAGACTCCGACCACGAACACGAAAGAACTCGATGGACTAGCGGAAAAACCTGACGAACTACGAGTGGACCCGAGTGAACCCGAACGAACCCGATCGACGGCTATATAAAACCGCGAGTTACCGGAGCGTCTTCATTCTCGATCCAGCCTTGAAGAAGCTAGCAGTATGTCTGGCGAAACGTTGGCGAACAAAATTTTAACATGGTCTAAACCAGAAACCAGTGAAATTTTACTATTGTTTATAATGCACACTGTCTGGGTTGACATCGGCGAAATAAGCAATAGCCGATCGTATCCACCATCGGCATGTGTATTTTTTTTTCCTTAAACTTACAAATAAACAGAAAACTATTTTCTACTGCCTACCACAATAAATTATTTTAATTATTTAAACAATAATAAACAAATAATAACAATATGTAAATAAATATTTATATTATTATATTTACTAAAAGTGAAAACTAAAATAAAAGGAAAATATTTTTTTACAAAATATTTATTATTTTATTTACGATTAAAATAAATACACTTTTAGTAAAACAAATAAACTATCTGGCCTTAACATGGAGTTTTAATTAAATAACATAAAAAAATTGATATCCAAGAACTTTTTTTATGTTTTATAGCAATGTCTTTACACAGACAACACAGTGTAATAACATTTCTTTGGGATATCGTGAATTTACTTTAAATTTTCTCTCTGCTTACTTAAGGGATGATATGCTTGGTCGGGGTTGGTGAAAGCGTAAATTCCACCTTATCCAAACCAGGAACTATTGTAATTTTTTTTCTCGTTTAAAGGAACGCTCGTTCATTTCGTTTTAGTTGAACGAGTTCCGTGCAAAAACATTTCTCTAGGGCCCCCGAATCGAATCGTTGGAGGGTTAATCAAATTTTCTAGAGGGGTAGATCCCCAGGGAGGGCCTGCAGGTGGCTAGCTGTATCAGTTCCCATCACCAGCTTTCGAAATACCTGTATATCTAAGTTGATACTAGCGGCCTAGCTGACTAAACGTTTTCTTTATAATTATTGGTACTTGTACCGCAGGAGTACTCCTGTCAAGTGAAGCCATGATATGTCATTTCTTCCTCTTCTTCTTTCTTCCTCCAATTGTCTTTAAGCGTGGAGGAGCCTCCATCCATCTTGTCTACACATCTCTGTCTCTCGCCAATTCCTTCAGCTGGGTCTGGGTCTTGCCTCGTTTCTGACCTAGTCCTTGGATGTACTCCAAGTATGTCATTTCTACATCACGGTATTTTACGTTTTGTGATCTATAAAATTGCAATAGATGGAAGTAAACTGGCTCGGAAATATTCCTCAATTAAACAAAGTGACGGCTCATTTGAGAATGACTAACATATCCAGTAATGGGTAATCCATTATGAGTGTTTTCAACTGGCATAATTTCCTGTTATATGAGAAGGCTAATATGACCTTCATTATATGTAAAGGGACAGAAAATTATGCCGGATTCTAATAACAAAATAATTACGTATTGGCTAGGTTAAATATCCTAAGTTATGTTATTATTTATGTTATTATTAAGCGATGTTATTATTTATTATTTTATTGGATTTTATTTATATATTGAGAAGAAATGGTGGAGGACACCGCTGATAGAGTTCCAAGAACAAAAAGCCTGTACCACTACAACACGTGAATGGGTCTGGGTTCAGTATATGGCAGAGACTGAACTGTTTCAAGGACAACGGCTGTGCAGGGAGGTGATTTGTCCTAAATCACGCTCAACTTCCATGTTTGCCCCCCTTATTTTGGGTTCCCACTTTATAGAGGCTGAGTGAGCCCCAGGTCGGTCCTAGATCCCATATGATCCATCCCCGGCTGCTAACAGACTAAATAAAAGTCTTGCCAGCAGCGGGATTCGAACCAGGATTTTCGACATGGCAAGTCAGATAGAGATAAGAACGTGACTTAAGTGACGTATCGTTGATCAACCCTACCCATTTCATCATGCTGGCAACCTGCGGAATAAGTAGTAGCTAATTATTTGTGCTTCTCTTTATTTTTATAAAGAAAAATCAAAATAATCTAGAGAGAAACTCGCAGACTCGCACAGAATCGAACAGACTCCCCTTAGAGATCTGCGTTCTTGCATCATATTAGGAGATTCCTGATGATAACAAGGCCGGCTAGCTCAGTGCGTAAAGCGCAGAGTTGCTACGCTAGAGGTTCCAAGTTCATATCTGGTAGTGTCAGATAAACCACTTATTCTGTTAACAGCCATAGTTTGGCCTGTGGGATCTTCAGACGCTCCTGCGACTCACCCAGCCTCTGTAAAGTAGGTACTTTTAATTAGTGAAAACACCTGGTGGTTGAGGATGATCCTTCCCAAATGTTTTCGGCATTTTCTCTTTTTAAAAAAGTCTATGGAGACAATATGTTCAAGGCGCAATATATCAGTAAGGAGTGTACTGGTTTACTTATCTCGAGGTCGAGTCCGGTTGTGACAGTTGAATTATTTATTCTTTTATCGAGTGTGGATCGATTATGTGAGATTTGGAAGCCATCACCCAGTCTCTAAAGTTGTTGACTTGCCTTTGAGTGTAATCTTAGCATTCCCTTAAAGATTGTTATCCTAGAAACATGGCTATCTTTATCATAGACTGAACCCAATACCTTCTTGGTAATAATAGTACAGGTTTTCATAATGCTAATTAGTCTTACCCCCCAAAGATGATCAACCTTAATTATTAATTCATGTTTTGATTATTATTTGTTTCTCTTTCTTATATTTCAAGCCAAGATGCCAACCTCCGGAAAATGTGACCATTTTTTATTCCCTTATCAAAGAGGAACACGCTTCAATAGAAGGTTATTGGGGTCATATTATGGCTATTGGAACCGCTTCCGAATAAAGACCAAATGGCGGAATTCCTTTTACAAGGAGTCACTTTCCTTTTTATTGGAGCGAAATAGTTTTCTCAATTGGTCAATAGTGCTTAGTATCGATAGCAGCTAAAACGCTTTTATTTTTTTTAGGAGGATGCTACAGAGGGAGCCCTTAATTTTAGCTATCCAGGTATAATTAAGATATGGATCTTTAAAGAGTACCTTATGCCGCACAGGTTAGGGACACCCATTTTATATCCCTTCCGAAGGACGGTATGACTAAGGGCTTAGTCTAGGCCTCATACAACCATATAAATAAATTATTTTCAATATATTTGAACTCGGGTACTCATGACAAATAACTATTACTGATTGAATGATAATAGTTGACCTTGAACAGTATCCCTCACTTCCATTACTTATCATCTTTGTTTCTTATTTACATTTTAATTTTTATTACACTATGTCTATCTATTTTATTGCCTATGCCTATGTATTTTTATTACTTTATTTATTACATACTGGATTTTTTATAATTTTTTCTGGCTTTTTTATAATTTTACAATATTTTATTTCTTACTGTGTTTCTTGTCATTTTCTATTTTTAATTTTTATTTTACTACTGATACCTGATACCCAGGTATTTTTACTTTTACCCATTTTAATATTAAATTTTTATTTTTTATCTTTATTACCTTATTCTTTATTTTTCAACACTTTGTTTTATTATTATTTTATTCTTTATTATGTATTTTACTACCTTCCTGGCAATTGGTTGTTAATACCATACACTCATACGTTTTAACCTTTATATTTAACATGCTGTGCAATTTTTATCATTTTTATTTTCAATTGCCTGTATTCACCATACTTTTGTTTATTTACATTTACTATGTTTAAAATATTTTTGTACCACTTTTTAATTCTCAATTGTCTGTATTTTGCATATAGCCCTGAAGAAGACCTAAAAAGTAGGTCGAAACGTTGGCTACATAATAAACATTTCTCCAATTCTAAGAGAAATTCATTGACCTCTACCCGGACCACTTTCTTCCACAACTATTACTGACATTTTTTATATAAAATATAATAATAAAACTGGTTCTACTTTTGAAGTAAAAATGTGTAATCGGATCCAAACTTATAGAAAACTGTTATGAATATATACGAAGGGCAGAAGCAATCGATTGGTAGCTATACGATTTACACCAGATATCTACTGAACCAGATATCTACCGTTTACTCAGGCATGGAAAGCAAACGTGGAATGACATCTTGCCAGAAATGGTGAAGATTTACTTTTTAAGAGGACTCTGACAGAGTCTCTTTTTAGACTTTCCTACTGTCGGAGTTATATTTTGTTATATTTACCTATATTTTGTCTATCCAGGTATAATTAGGATAGGAATCCTTAGCGATCCTCACAATCTCATGGCCGTCATTTTACGTCTCCTACGAAGTGCAGCATGACCAAGTATTTTTTATTCTGTTAAAAATATCCTAGGGCCACCAGAATGCTACGAACCCGCGATCTTCAGCATAGTATATTTGTTATGTTATTGTAAGAAGTTATAATATATGTTATTGTTAGATTTTTGCATTATCCGATATCAATTTACATTTTTATACCACTTTATTACTGTCTATCGGAGTTTTATTTTAGTCTCTTACATATTTTCAAACCCATTCTTTGAATTATTGTTTATAATTATAGGTGACATTAATATTTATTTGCTAAATTTAAAATATACTTGAATCCTCATCGATAGGAATCGAAAAGTATCAAATGAGCTGTTAGTTTTGAAAGTCATAAATGCCCCATATCTGTCTAAGATGTAATTAATTCAACAATAAGTCTTTTAATATTTCCTTTAGTGCTAATACGTCTTCATTAATATTTAACTTGTATTTCATGTCGTCCTAAAGTTATCTCCAATTATATTATTTTGGTATGCATAAAGATTTTGAATGTTTTATTACAAGTTGCTGAATGGTTAATAAAGCCTCATTTGACGCCATTCAAATGACCAATTATTTATTCATTCCTTTTTTTATTGTCAATTGAGACTTATGCCGTCATTGATGGCCATGGACCACTGTCAGTCATTAATTTATTTGCATCCAGCTAAATAAAACGAAAAAATTATAAAAATAATCTCTTTACTTGTATTAGTATGATGTTATATAAATTATTATTAAATCTTTTAAAATATTATTAAATCCTTAAAAATCAAAATTTATTATTATTACTATTATATTTTACACATCAATCATTGATTAAATCAATAAAAATATTCTATTTACTTTTATTGGAGTGGTTATTCAAAATGATTTTATAAAGTCTTTAAAAGAATAAAATTCAACTCATCAATGATTAACGTTATAAAAATATATACATATGTAATTACTTTACTGGATAAGTATGTATTAAAAATCATCACATATTCATTTAAGAATTATAAAATTGTGTTAAAGTGTAAACATAATATTTAAAACACTCAGAAAACAACTGACCAGTAACCAATTCAGACTTATGGCAACAGTATAAATATATAAACATGTCCATCACCAGTCTAAAAAGAAGTATAAACTCTTAACTAACATACACGATAAATTATGATTATGCATATACATAAGCTTTTACATATATACTTCTAAGTAGAGGAAGAGTGCTGCAATATGAATATGTTTGTTTTTAATTTTTTTATCGTGTTTCAATGTGTATCTCAATGAAAATTTTTAGTTTAATTAAAAAAAAATATGTATAATAATAATAATAATAATATGAGTATATAAAATAATTTAAGGGATAATTATGTATTAATAGTCATCACCTATTCATTAAAGATTTATAAAATTGTGTTAAAACTATATTAAACTTTCACAAAATGTTTACGACCAAGTCAGTAACCAATTCAGACTTATGGCAACAGTATAAATATATAAGACATCATCAATCTTAAAAAAATATAAACTATTAAATAACTTATACGATAAATTATGAGTATACATAAATTTTTACATATCCTACTAATATTATAAATGCAAAAGTTTGTGAGTATGTTTGTTACTCTTTCACGCAATAACTACTGAACGGATTTGGATGAAACTTTACAGTAATATAGGTTATACATCAGAATAACACATAGGCTACAATTTATAACGATTTTGTGTAATTTGGTCATAATCTATACATATAAAATGCTTTGTCCTGAAGGACTGAGGGATCAATGCACAGTAAACCGCTGATCGTAGCGCGGCCGCGTCTCCAGTGCAGTCAATTCTGCTGGATAAATTAACTATTAGTTCAAAACTTCATCGCTTTCAAGTTTTAGTTCATAAATATTTAGTTGCTACTTAGAACTTCGAAAGTAACGTTCTTATTATGCGGAGGACAATAAAGTTAAACAATAATTTTTTACAAAATAATAATGACTAATAAGAACTTTATCTTTATTTTTCTTCGTGGATATTAAATAGTTTATTCACTGTGTTTTGTTGATAGTATTTCTTAAAGAATTTGTAATTACTTTTGATAATTTTATTTAGGCAGCCAAGTATACAGGGTGTCCCGAATTTAAATGGCAAAACTTCAGGAACTTATAGGGGACCGAAAAACTAAGACAAAAAGTCCTTTAGAGATTTCCTCGTTTTTGCTTAGTTTTAGAGAAAATCGCAAAAAAAAGAAACAAATCAAGTTTTCATTTTTATACTTATTTATTTACATTTATATTTATGTTATATTCTTTTTAATGTAAATATTGCTCAAAATGTTGTCCTCTTCCACCAATGCAAGCATTACATCTAGCACTCACTTGATAAATTGCAGCTAACAATGTTCTGATCATATTTGGTGCACTGCATCTATGATTCGGTCTCTTGATTGCTCTCTTGAGTTGATTGACACCGAATAAACTTTCTGCTTCAAGGTTCCCCATACGAAGAAATCCATGGGTGTCATATCAGGTGATCTGGGTGGCCAAGGTACTACTCCTCCACGTCCAATCCGTCGTTGTGGATAATTTATATCCAGCTAAGCTCGAGCAACTCTGCTATAATGAGCTGGACATCCATCGAGTTGGAACCATATTTCAATCCGCTGTTGTAAGGGAATGCCATCTAAATAATTAGAAAAGTCGTTCTTCAAAAAATGTGTAAATGTGATACCATTCAATCTTCCAGGTAAAAAATATGGTCCCACCAGTAATCCGTTCCAAATTCCAAGCCAAACGTTAATAGCAAATTCATGCTGAAACCTATTTATTCTCTCTAATAGCTCTGGGATTTTCAAGAGCCCATACATGATAATTTCTTTGATTAACAATTCCTCCTCATCTAAAGGTAGCTTCATCGGTCCATATAATTTTTAATGGAAATAAATTATCATCGCGAATTTTTTCAAGAAACCAGTTACTAAAATTCAATCTCTTGACATAATCTTGAGGTAATAAATTCTGAACTTTTTGAAGATTGTATGGGTAGCGATTATCACCTTTCAAAGCTCGCCATATTGCTTGCCGCGATATTGCTAATGCAGCAGATGCTCTTCGGATGCTAGTCTCTGGATTGTTATCGAAGTGGCTTTGGACAGAATTTCTTCTAGGATAATCTGCTCTTACTGCTGCCTGGAATTGGTCGCCTTTATTACGCATTAAGAATAACCCAGTCTCTCGTAGTCTATTAAAAGTTAACGAAAAGACTCGTCGATTAGGCACTCTTCTATTTGGAAATCGGCGCGCACACTCCCGCATCGTTTCTGAAGCATTACCGTTACAGAAACCATACACAAAAATCATATCAGCGTATTCAACATTAGGATATGTATGCGGCATTGTGGCTGATGCTATTCACACAAAAATATATGAGTAACTGACTGAAGACTGAAGGAAGCCAAAATGTAAACAAATAAAATAATGTAAAGGATAACATTAAGTGTTTACATATCTCACTGCCTAGCCTGACGAACTAACGAACGAAGAAAGGTGATAATCGCTACCTGTGTTATTTTTGTTTTGTTTCTTTTTTTTGCGATTTTCTCTAAAACTAAGCAAAAACGAGCAAATCTCTAAAGGACTTTTTGTCTTAGTTTTTCGGTCTTCCTATAAGTTCCTGAAGTTTTGCCATTTAAATTAGGGACACCCTGTATATATATATATATAAAATTTTCTATGGTATATATAATATATTAAGTACGCTGTTGAGATAGATTTATTGTAAGTTCAGGATGCACTGCACTGTTATGTTCAACAACTTAGAGTTGAGTTTTACGATCGATAACCAGTAGTACCCAAGAGTTCACTGGGTCATCTTAGTATTGTCGAATTTGGATTAAACTTGGAAGAAAAAAAATATAGAAAATAATTATTAAAGGAATTATGAAATGAATTAACAAATAATATTGATTAACTATTCATAAAAAATAAAGAAATATTTCTTTGCGTCCAATTTCATCAGGATAATGAACCTTATTAAATTTGTAACGGTAACTAAAAAAAATTAATACTAAAAAAATAAAACAGTAGGATTCTATGAAAATAATAATATTTGGAAAGATAACAAGTAAATGTTATTTAAAAAAAAATAAGGATATTGTTTAGAGTTTATTATTAAACAGAGGTTATAATATAAATAATTTTATGAACAGTTCTGCAAAAATGTTTTTTTTTCTTTGGCATTTTAATTTCAATAATGGACTCTTTTACTCTGTTATCTATAATCTAAAGTATTTAATAATACGTCTGTATTTCCATAGGTTTTATTTTAATCCATATACATTTTTATTATTTGTTTGTTCTAAGTTCAATTGCTTCTGACTGATAAAGTTACAAAAATATAAAAAACCTGTACCACTACAACCCGTGAACGGGTCTGGGGTTCAGTACATGGTAGAGACTCCACTGGTCAACGGACAACGGTTGTGCAGGGAGGTGATTTGTCCTAGATCACGCTAAACCGCCGGGTTTCCCCCCTTATTTTGGGTACCCACTTTATAGAGGGTGGGTGTCCTAGATGAGGATCCTAGATCCCATATGATACAAAAATATAGAGTTCATTAACTACAACTTCATGCATCGGCTCGAATTAAAACTAATCTTATTGTTGTAATTTATGAGCTTAATTTTTAAATAAGAATAATATGAGTACATATAAACTGCTGAGTAAATTAGGATTAGTCATTTAAAATACAAACTAATTATTTAAATAACAATCTATGTTGTTCAGTCTCGTTGGATGAAGAAATTTTCAAGGAACAGTGTAAAAACTACATAAAAAAAAGTTATTAACACCACAGTAAAGTTTCATGTTTTCACACATTTTTCACAAGCTCATTTTGTTTGGAAAATACTGCTTATTAAAAAATTCTCCTTTAAGATGTTAGTCGGAGACTGTGGTCTATAGAGAATAATATAAACTTATTTTTATTTAGCCCACGGGAATATCAGAACCAATCTGCATAACCGTGATTATAAGTCAACGAATTTCCTTATGGAGTGGGGTAGCTCAGTATGTAGATTGCTGAGTTTCTATCCTGAATTGTTGTGGGAGGTATATTATTTATTCCGTTAAATTCTGTCTTGGAACTCGCCTAGCCTTTGTAAAGTGGATACCCTTAATTGGGGGAAAACCTGGTGGTTGAGGGTAATCTCTTCAAATCACCTCCCTGCACAATTTATGTCCTAGAAACTAGATATATAACTAGAAACAGTTACTGAATTAAATACCATTCATGGGTTACATTGCTACAGATTTATTATTGTTTAATATGATCCCTCTTGAGGATCACTTGACCGATCGATTGAGCGTGTCTCTGACAAATCAGCTTCCTGCACAACCGTTTTCTTAGAAATAGTACAGTCTCTACTATGTAATGAACCAAAGACCCTCCATAGGTTGTAGTGATACAGATTTATAGTTTATTCAATACTCAAATCATTCAGAAGAAAAAAAATTTAAAAAAAATATTTGTATAGGTAAACCACGGCAGTACAATGTACGCCTACACTCAACTACATATAATTTTTTTTTCTACATCTCCGATCAGTAAATTTGGATGATAAATAGAAAAACATATTCGTATACAAATAAACAAAAGAAATAAGATAAAGAAAGGACAAAAGAAATAAATAAAAACGTGTTAACAAGTTTACATTATAAACATTTAGTAGGAATTAACATTAGAAACAAAATATTATTAATGATCCTTTCATATGGTTTATAATATGTTACAAAGCGATTAACTTTGTTCTTCTTCTTCGATTAACTTTACTAAAAGTCGTGCTGGTCTTTCTAGTTAGATTTAAACTGATTAGCATTATATAATATTATTAATTCATATTTTCAGGTTTTGTTTATTCTAATTTTTTTCCCTGTTTCAGGTAAGTTATCTCTGAGCATTTCATTAGGAAATTTGAAAAGGATACTTTGGCTTTTCGTGAGTACAATCTTAAAAATTACTTTTCCTTTGCGATAAAAAAAAATTGTCAATTTTTATAATTGATTTCTTCCGAAGAGTTCTGAATATTGTTTTCCTTTATAGACTGATAATACTTATTGAAACCACTTTTTTTTCGGAGGATTTTTAGTGATTTTTGTATTAGCATGTTGGTTTATTTAATTTTTAATGTAAAACATTTCTTATATGTAATCGAGTCTTTATAAAAGCGCTTTAGTTGACGTAACCTTAGGCGTGAAAAGTCTTCATTAACTTTTTATATTTCATCTAGCTGTTTATTAATTGAAATTACGGATTTATATGCTTATTATGGATATTGCTTGACTTTATCCTTATCTAATTTTCCCGAATTTTCTATTCTATATTCCAAATTGCTTTTCATTTCATAATTTCTGTAAATGATGTGAATTTAACAATACAAATTTTTCTACGTTCTTAAAACTCGGTAGCATTAGAGTCTCAAATCTTCTCTCAGCATTCTATCTAGAGCCTGCACATGGATTTTCTTCTCTTCTGGAACTACAAGAGTTTATATCCCATTTTATGGGTTATGCTTTGACCTTTAAAGTTGGCAAGATTATAAGTTCTTAATATAATCTTAAAATAGACGAATTTATTACTGAGAAATTCCTTAAATTTTGCAATCTCCGTATTTTTCGAATTAATTCAAATGCCACTTTTGATGATTAATATACATGAATAAAACTTGTTATATTTATTGATTAATTTATTATTAACTAATCTAAGCAATGATTAGTAAAAAATTAATATCCTAATCTTAGGACGGAGTCCGCAAAAATAAATTTTGTTCAAAAAGGAGTCCGGATTTTAAACAACATAAAAACCTATGTACTAGATTCTACTGTATGGAAATGACTATTTTTAGTAATATATCAAGTAAATATAATGAAAGATAATTAATGGCGCGAGATAAAGGCAATAAGAGAAACTACCCAATGGTGATACTCGAATAAGAAATTACTTATTAGGTCACGAGGCCATCTTCTTTTCAGACGCCTCGGAGGATTATCAGGAGTTGAAGAGGTTTCCAGGTTTAAAACTAGTGGGTTTGATTGAGTAGGAATAATGTTTTTATGGAAAGATGGATATCGGATTTCGAGCCAAATGAGTAACAAATAGGCTATTATGGCCATTATGTATTATTTTATTCGAAACCAAGTAAAGAGTATTGAACTGATAGGGAGTATAAAAAAAATGACCGTTTTATCACTTTTTTCAATTTTAATATTATTTTTATTATAAAAAGCATAAATATTTATTAGAAATTATACTACATTAAATATTGTAAAATATAAAAATTTCCATAGTAATGTAAATATTAGGTAAAGTAATAATGGTCATTTTTTTTTTATACACCCTATTACTTTTATTAATTTATATTTTTTATTACATAAATTTTATCCAATAATAATATTGAATGTGATATGAGTGCTGGGGAACTACGTATTTCATTATATTTGTTATTTGTTGCAGTACTTATGCAACTTGTTGTTAATCTTCCCTGGGAAAACAAAAGAAAAAACTATGAGGGTATATTTAGAATATTTTAGATAGTTTTCCTGGTTTGTGCTTTGGATCCGATTCGTTAATGTTGGAGAGGAATTGTTAAACAAACAGCAGCGATAAAATTAGATATTAAAGTCATTGCACCAGACCTTCGTTCTTCTGCCAGCAGTTACTGGACTAATGTAATGAGGGATATAGATAGTCTGGGGGTGCAGTAAAAAAACCCACTAAATATGACAACCTTATTTATTATAAGTGCCGACGTTTCGACCTACGTTGTAGGCCATCTTCAGGGCTGACAGAAGGCGGAGCCACTATCACCTCTTTTCCATAAGTACCAGTTATCTTGAGTTTTAGTATGGACAAGAGAATTTTGGGAAACGTGTTTATGTGGCACCTGTGCACAGTGGGCTAAGTCGAATTTTGTGAATTTCAAGCTATCTACTTAGAATCGTAATTGTTTTATCTTTCCTTGTGTCTAACACGCTAAGTTTTCCGTCCATTGCAATGAAGGATATTCCTTTGTGAATCTTGGGCTTTTACTCCAATCTTGAACTTAAAATAAGTTCAGAAAAATTACGATTCTAAGTAGATAGCTTGAAATTCACAAAATTCGACTTAGCCCCCTATGCACAGGTGCCACAGGTTTATTTCATTAACCATTTCGTCTAGGAATGAACGTTTTATCAAACATAAATCATCCATACTTCTAAATTTTAGGCGAAACTTTGATTTTTTGATGAAATCATTACCGAAAGCTAACAATGACTTGTATTTTTAGTAAAATATTAAAAATAAAAGAATAAACAGTTAAAACATGTTGTAACTCAACTCGGAGTGATAACCTGCAGAATACCTTATTATTGGATAAAATGTAATAAAAATATAATTAATAAAATTAGTCATTTCCATACGATAGAATCCTGTACAGTGGCTTATAAACTAATATCTATGCAATAAAAAAAAATATTTTTGCAGACTCCGTCCTAACATTAGGATATTAATCGTTTACTAAACATTATTCAGTTTAGTTCATAATAAATTTATTAATAAATATAAAAAGTTTTAATCATGTAAGTTTTTCACCAATAGAATAATTTAAGTCATTAGCGAGAAACTGGTTTACTTTACTTAAATTGCTTAACGTTAGTTAAACTGCTTAACGTTACAATACCCACATTTTTCGATTTAATTCAAATACCTCTTGTAATTAACATCTTAGATTTTTTAGAATAAATTCCCGATTTTTGTTTATAAGAATTATCAATCTTAAATATTTCCACATTCCCCCAAGAGGTAGCCATCATTCTTCTTCTTGATTGAGTAAGGAATCCTTTATAAGACAGACTAGAAGAGAGAAGTCGGACCGATGAAAACAATCCATCAGCGGTTGTCGATGGCTCGGACGGTGTTGGTTCAATCTGGGTCAGTTACCGGGGTCTGACCTTTCCAGTAGATATCCACCTAGATCGCCGACGATTTACCATCCGGTAGACCACTGCCACTAATGACGGGAATTGGATCCAGTATATAGCAGGGACTGTTTCTAAGCCAACGGTTGTAGAGGTAGGTTATTTTGCCGATATCATGCTAGAACTGATGGCTTTCCTCTCAATTAATGATACCCATTCTACTTTATAAGGAACGGGTAAGCCTAAGGAAGATCTGAAGATGTCACACAGTCAATCTTTAGGTAGCCGGAATCGAACCAGAGATAACACAAATTAAGCCAAGTCGTTCTAAATCATTGTTTTGTTTTTTTTCTTATAAAGTTTAGTACGTCTGCCTTAAAGTTAATAAGAATAATGCCAATCAGAAAGCAGCCAATCATATGAATGGAGCCACGGACCCAGAAGCTGTAAATACTGAAGTAAAGAAAAACATTTTCAGTCTGAGATTATGTCCTGAGGAAGCTTGCAGTATGGGCAGCGAAACGTCGGTACAGAATTTGACTACACGGCCGAAACCGGAAGAAACATGCGATGAATGGATAATGTGTTAAGTTCCAGTCAATTTCGATAGCTGAATACTACATTTCCGTTTGCTTGTTTATTTAATGTCACTTTATGATGCTATGGCTAATCGGATAAATTTTGACTATCCAGGTTTTATTAGGATAGGGATTTTTAACGAGTACCTAACATCGTAAAGATTCGGGACCTCCCTTAAACGTCCTTTCCGAAGGACGGCATAACCAAGGACTTTTTTTAAAAATCCTAGGGCCACCTGCCGGGCTAAGAACCCGAGATCTTGGGCTTAGAAGTTTTTTATGCTCACAACAGGTCGCCCCGAATACTACATTTAATCCTCGGATTGTAAGATAGCATATGCCTAGAACACGTATTAAATTGTCCTAAGTAAAATATTGGTGTTCCCTCGTTACTATTATGTTATACAAAAAAGTTTTTGTGATTCTCGTTTTCCGTATGAAATGCAAACATATTTATGAATTATCACATAAAGTTTTGAAATAATTCGAAAGAATGATTTCCATTTATTTTCTTTATTGTCATTTCAATAAACAGATATATATATATATATATATATATATATATATATATATATATATATAACAATTACACAACAATGAATTAGTTTAAGACGTTTTTAAAATCAGAATCTAATTTGATTAGAATATATTTGGTTCAATTGTGAACTAATAAAAAATAATAATAATAAAAGCTGTTTAACTCAACGACCATGAAGCCTGTTTGTAAAGCAATCAAGTTTATTTAATTATTCTGATTAACTTATAATAATAATAATAATAATAAAGTCTTTATTTATTCTGGGACAAGTCCCTATAGAATAACAATACAGGTGTTGTAAGCTATTATGTCTTAGAGTGTAAAATAATTACATTTAATTAATTATTACAATAACTTAATTCTCAATTAATTAATTTAGTAAGTGAGAAAGAATAAAAAAATAAACATAACAATTCGAATTACCTCCAATAACAATATTTTAAAACAGATTAGAAGATGAGTGAACAGCCACATTACATACATATGTACGTGGTTTATAGGGATAAGTATGCGGGAACGCACTCATATATATGAGTATATATATATATATATATATATATATATACACACACACACACACAAGTCTACATTAAAAAAACATTATTCATTCATCGAATGTGAGAATTTTAACTCAAAACTGATATTACTATTTCCGAATTTATTTGGGAATTGTAAGGATATTAGGTGATGTAATACGCGGGATTTGAAGATTACTGGAATGACGAATGGAAGAAGGTATAGGGTTCCAAAGGGAGCAGGACCGGATAAGGAAAGCTCTGTCAAAAGCTGCTGTCCGGTGGGATGCTGTATATAGGTCTGAGAGCCAAGAACGGGTGTTACGGGAGTGGATTGTGGTTTTGAATTGAAGGAGATCGAAAATGTATGATGGTCGGCGGGATTGGACAACTTGGTAAAGAAAGGATGCTAGGAAATACTTACGGCGATAGGAAGTGTAAAGCCCCTTCAAATCTTCGTAATATCGGGTGACCGGGGCATCTCTCGGGATCCCAAAGATGAATCGAGCGAAGCAATTAAGCAACCGTTTTGATTTTGCTTCGAGATCCCCAAAGATACCCTCTCCACTGTACAGCAGTAGTCCAAATGGGGAAAACCGAGGAAGTAAGTAGGAGTCTACGGGTTTCAAAAGGGAACAGGTGACGAAGGTAATTCAGACGCTTTAAGATGGAGAAGGTACGATGAGAAATTTCAGAGATATGGGTTTTCCAGGAGAGGATTTGGTAAAAAATAATTCCAAAGTTTTTGACGGTTGGGTAGAATTTAATAAGATTATTGTTTAGAAAGAGGATTGGATTATATTAATAGTTTTAAGGAAGTAGTTCGACTCTATTACCATTGCCTTGCATTTTTCCACGTTCAACTTTAAATTATTATCCATTGCGCATCGACAATGGATTTCTCGCCATTTCTTGGTAATGGCTAGTGGAAAAAATATCCCTTGATAAAACGATATAGGTTTAATATATATTTGTTAGCATGTAAAGGACAGGGGATGTTAGTATGTAGTTAAGGGAGTGAGTAGGCAGTGTGTGGATTTCTCTACTGATGGCAGAGCTACGGCTTCGACATATAAATTATTTAATGTATAAACAGCCAAAAATAGACTATGTGGGATCTACAGACCCTCCATCGGCTCAGCCAGCCTCTATAAGGCGTGTACATTAATGGGATGAAGGGAAAATCACTTCCAGGCACAGCTATTGACCTAGAAGCAGTACAGTCCCTACCTTGTAGTGAACTCAAGAGCCTTCATGGGGCTGTCTGTAGTGGTACAGATATTTAGGACAGAGCGATTATTTGACAAATGTTGGTCCTAAATCACCAAAATCGCGTCCTTAGAACTGCATTATTCAGATGAAGAGGTGCTAACTGCCCACGAACTGGTACATATTATCCAGTGTCTGCCGCAGCCGGCAATTGAGGATAGGCAATAATGCCAAGAGGGGGAGATGTAGGGGTGTCAGTCCCCTTCCAATAATATCAAAAGCCAAAATATTTGTTCATTCATTTTGCCTTACTTCATGTTGCTATGGCTGATCGGACGATGCTACAGTATGAATCATAGATTTTTTTTTAATAAACTTGAGTTTATTAGAAGATTCTGACACCGAACAGGCTCCGGACCTCCATTTTATATCCCTTTCGAAAGACGGTAAAGCAGAGGATAACGGATATTTTACTGCCTTTTAAACACTGCAAGTACACCTACCGGGCTGCGAACATGGGCCCCAAAATGTTAACAGATTTTTAATTTATTTTTTTATTTGATGAAAATAAAAAATAAAAAAATAAATTTGTGATTTTGTAGCATTTAAAAGTAACAATAAGAAGTCTGGGGGTGCAGTAAAAAACACTAAATAAGATAAAGTTATTAAGTAATTACCCTAAATTAATTAAACTTATTAAGTAAATTACCATTTTACATTATATCACCTGTAATTTAACTAGGTTCCATACTTTTATATCTCACAATTTTACATTTGTACCTTCTCTTTATGTTCATTTTGTATTTCACTGTTCATCTTCTTTTTTTATCATTGCTTGACATTACCAGTTTTTGTATTCTTATGCTGTAATCTTGTATTCATATATGCCCTTAATATTATATCCATCGCTAATTTCATTACCTTTCAATTTCTGATATTATTATATTCTTTCTCGGTATTGCAATGTTTTTTATAGTTATTTTTGTTCTGTTTCTTCTCGCATAGCCCTAAAGATGGCCTACAACGTAGGACAAAACGTCGACACTTACAATAAATAAGTTCGTCTTATTTAGTGTTTTTTTTTTTTACTGCACCCCGAGACTATCTATATCCCACATTAGATCTTCCTGTCAACTATTTTCCTCTCAATAACAAAAAGAAGGTTTTTAAAGGTGATTAACGGTGTCTGCTTTTGTAAAAGTTAAAATTTCTATTGTACTGCTAGCTTATGGTTCTGGTTAGACTGAATAACTGTGTATATACGTGTACATACTGAATAACTGTGTATGTACGTGAAAATTTGGTCTCAGATAGTAATACATAATTTAATACCTACTATATTTACTAAATATAGGTACTATATTTATATATATTACAACATACTAGATCGCAGATTATCTGTATGGAAATTGAACCTCGAAGTTATATATAAAAAAAATTTGTTTTTCTTAAATTATTTTATTGAATTGTATAACTGTAATATATACATCTAGTACAAGGGCCATAATAAATACATGACAGGACATGAAGAAGCACTACCCTCTGGCAGCACTCTAACAACATTTCTATAATAGAAGGTCCCGAGGCCATCTTCTCTTCAGACGCCTCGGAGGATTGTCAGGGGTGGATTTGGATGCTAGGATGGAAACTAGTGGGTTTGAATGGGCCTGGAATTTATTATGGAATGATAGGTATCTAGTTATCTAAATTGGTAACATATGGAACGTTAAGGTCATTATGGATGGATTTATTTGTGACAAAATAAGGAGCGTTTAGGATTTTGCGAAGGATTTAGGGTTGCAAGGATTGAATACGAGAGGAATTCGATGGTTTGGTGGATCCCCATAGTTCAATTCTGTAATTCCATAAGGTAAATAAGATGAGGATATATATATATATATATATTAATCCTTATCCAAAATTTCACATTACCCGGAATAGTTCTGGCCACTTATTTATACGGAGTTCTAGTGTATTCTATAATTCCAATATCATTCTTTCAATTATTCATGACTTAATATTCGTAATTATCGGTTACAATTATAATTATTTGTTAATTTAAAAATGTACTTAAATCCTCGATTGTATTTGATTTTTTAAAAGAATTCATCTCTCGGTCTAAGAGGCATGTAATTATTCAATTATAGTTTTTAATATTTTCCTGTCCCTCATGTTTCCTTTTTTTTAATTAAAATTAAGCGTATAGGTTTGCACTGTACAGTACTATTTAATTTATAAATACAGTTTCGAAATTTATTTATGTTTTGTTACTTAAACATTACTTTCTTCCAATGTCTTATTATCCGACCCCTTTTCCCTCGTTAATATTTTACGATCCCCCCAATCTGCCTCACTCCAGTGTACAATACTACACTACTGCTCTCTCCACCCTTCCTATAAAACTACTGCACTAGACTTCCTTTCATTAACTCTGTTCCACCCTTATTGAAATTTATTCCCTTCCTAGTCCACAATGTTCCTTAATCAACTTTATTTCTTTCCCGCTTCTTTATCTAGTTCTTACCCTCCCGAGAACCATAGTTTCTTTTTATCCTGTATTAAAATAAATATTTTTTAATAATAATAACTATACATTTTCATTTACTTTTAATGTAAGTCAATTATGACCGAATTATTTGGGTTATTTTTTCCTTCCGTTTAGTCTATCTAAGGAGCGACCAGTAGTCTCGTGGTTAGCATTACAGCCTACTAAGCCCAAGATCGGGGGTTCGTTGCCCGACAGATGGCCCTAGGATTTTTTAAAGGGAGTAAAAGATACTTGGTTATGCCGCCCTTCGGAAGGGACGTTAAACGGGGATCCCGATCCTGTACGATGTCAGGTACTTTTTAAAAATCACTATGCTAATTAAACCTGGATAGGCAAAATTCAGAGCCCCCTCCGTAGCATCGTCCGATTAGCCATAGCAGCATAAAGTTACTTCAAATGTACAGACAAACAATCTATCTAAGGATCATATTTTCATTATTCCCAACTTTTTGTTTCCCTTTTCCATATTATGACCATTTTATGAAAATAGATTAATATATTTTTTTATTCAGTTTATAAAATTTAATTTTTTTTTAATATGCATTTTCTAAATATAGCCTAAAAACCATAAACCTCTATTTTTTACTATTTCTCCTGATTAAACCTTATAATTAAATATAAATCTTCTTGCTACTTCTAGATCCCTGATCACCTTTATCATTTGGCCATATACTCGTTTATTTCTAAATATTTTCTTTTCTGTTCGGAATAATAGATTACTTCATCATGACTTTTAGCTTTATTTTAGAGGGTAAATTTTAACAATTTTTGGTCATTAAAGAAAATTTTTTTATTAATCACTGCATTTTATCAATAACAATAACAATTTTTTTTCTTCTAATCAATCTAAGAAATTATATGTATTTAATACATACCTATATAATAGTATAAAGTTATATACTATTACTTAAGGTCGGATTTCTATGTACAGTTATTCAGTCTAACCAGAACTAAAAGAAAACCGTACAATCGAAATTTGAATAATCCGTGTAACAACCAAAGAAAAACCAGGTACTGTTCATTTCGATAAAAAAAACAAAAAAACACTGTTTTGTTGCTGTAAACATTTTACAAATTAACACAGTTTACTGGGCGTAAGGTAAAATTCCAGCTATAGTAGTTATAAATGAGAGGTATGAGAGGAAAATAGTTGACTGGTTTATAAAATGGAGAACGGAGATAGTTGGGGAGTGCAGTAAAAAAAAACACCAAATAAGTACCAGACTTATATTTAGTTAGTGCCGACGTTTCGACCTACAATGTCCATCTTCAGGGCAACTGGGAGAGGAGCGGCTGGGTGAACCAACAATCCGTATAGTAGTTATAAATAATATTTTTCTGGTTATGAGATTTTACTGTATTCTTTTGTATAAATATCCGATTAACGATCCATTATTTCTTAGTATTTAATTTTCCGTAGCTCTCACTGCATGATTTACTTTCTTTGCGCTTTAATTCAGTATAGTTCTGATAATTAGGATAACAATTTTGATTTTCGTCACGAAAAAAAATGGTATATTTTGAACATTTTGACTCTTTTAAAAAATGTTTACTTCAATTGCAGTATATCGCTCCTTCTAAAGAACAATGTCATTACTCAAAAAACGTAATTTTTCAATAGAGGCATTTGAAAGTTCCATTGGATTTAAAAAAAACATGTTGGAAATGGAATATCAGATACGAGGGGTGATCAAAAAGTTCCAGGACTGTTGAGATTGCGCGGCAATGGAGTGTCATAGAGCAGTGCGGTTGGCAGCATTGTTTAGCGTGACTCTTCCTGAGCTCAGCTGTTTATTCAGTTTGTTGATAACCTTCTTCATTGCAAAGTTACTGCTGTTTTCGTAAAAAAAAGTTTTTTGTGTTCGGCGATTTTGTGAAATGAATGTAAAGGAAGAGCAACGCGTTTGCGTAAAGTTTTGTGTGAAGTTGGGTAAAATGTTTACTGAAACTTTTCAAATGTTGCAAGTGGCTTTCGGTGATGAATGTCTGAGTCGGTCAAGGTGTCATGAGTGGTACAAAAGGTTCAAGGAAGGCCGGACATCGTGTGAAGATGATTCTCGTTCAGGGCGCCCATCAACTTCGACTGACGACGATCATGTTGCAAGATTGAACAGTCTCGTGCGTTCTAATCGTCGACTAACCATTCGTGAGATGGCTGAAGAATTGAACATTTCATTTGGTTCGTGTCAACAGATTTTAACAGAAAATTTGCAGATGAGAAGGGTGGCTGCAAAGTTTGTTCCGAGACTGTTGACTGAGCAGCAGAAAGAACACAGAGTTCAAGTTTGTCAGGAACTTCTTGAAATGGCAAATGCCAATGAAAACTTCTTAAAACAAGTCATTACTGGAGATGAAACGTGGGTTTATGGCTACGACGTGGAAACGAAGGTCCAGTCATCACAATGGAAGACAAAATCCTCCCCAACCCCCAAAAAAGCACGTCAGGTCAAATCAAACGTCAAGGTCATGCTTACTGTTTTTTTCGACTGGAAGGGTGTTGTTTACCATGAATTTCTTCCACGAGGTGAGACCATTAACCGCTTTCGTTATCTTCAAACCCTGAGAAATTTGCGCGAGGCATTAAGGAGGAAGAGACCAGAGTTGTGGCGGAGCGGTGAGTGGGTGCTGCATCATGACAATGCGCCTGTTTATTCCGCACTACTCATTCGCGACTACTGCACCAAAAATGGAATGACGGTCATTCCCCAGCCTCCATATTCACCTGACCTTGCCCCTGCAGACTTTTTCTTGTTTCCAACACTTAAGAGACCCATGAAGGGAAAGAGATTTGAGTCCGTAGATGACATTCAAAAAAAATCGCTGGAGCAGCTACACACCATTTCACAAGATGATTTCTCAAAGTCCTTCACACAGTGGAAACATCGTTGGGAAAAATGTATAGCTTCCCAAGGAGAGTACTTTGAAGGGGACGACGTCCAACAGCCTGTAGATTTTTTAAATAAATTAATAAAAAATCAGTCCTGGAACTTTTTGATCACCCCTCGTATGTCGTTCCTGCATTAAAAAGCTTCCACCAATACAATTGCTACTGAAGGCTATACATGAGAATCATTTAAATATTAATTTATTGTTTACTTAATTTTAATATTTTTTTCATAAAACTACTGAGATTCAAGGGTTTAAGACCAACTTCAAAATTGTATATTCCTTCAATCAACCCTGTAGGATCTGAAAACCCCCTTTGGGAAAAATCAAGCGGTTGTTCGCGTCCTTACTCCACAACCGTTGTCTAGAGACTATACAGTCTCTATCATGTACTGAATGACAATTTTTATTTCTATAAAACTGTTATTTCAATAACAAATACTGTACAATTTTCTTCACTTATAATGATATTATTTTTTATAATGCTGCTTTTATTTATCTATTTTTTTAAAGATTTGTATTCTATTTTGTTTTCTTTACCAGAATATGCCTTTCAGTTTATATTTATTTCCAAGTATTTATGTATATATTGTATCATTCTTATAATGTAGCCCTTTGGCCAGAAATATTTTCATTATATTTTTACACATCTGTCATTCTTAAGAGACCTTGTCCCAGAATAAAATTATATTTCTGTTCTATTCATTAAATTTATAGATTAAATATCTCTTTTAAATAGTTGTTTATAGTTTTAGAATAACATCTTCTCGCTCCACTACCGATCACTTCTTATTTTAATTTAAACTTTACAGTTACTTCGCAGTTACCATCTTTTTTGTTAGGTTCTTACGATTGTTTGTTCCTGTTTGGGCATTACGATTTTATTAATAACAACACATATAGCTGCTTTGACGGGCTGTCTCATATACTCGCCTGCGGTTCTCCCCTGGCATGCTCTCATCCACTTCACCCACCTGACACCTTGGGATTGTACGTAACCTCTGTTAATTGTAGGTTAGCTTTGGTATTCGGATGGGACAGGTCTCCTAAGCCGAAAACTTTGGGACAGCCTAATATCGGGAGCTTTGCGTCCCATATTTACCCCGTCCTACCCTGTCCCAATATCTTCCTCAGTGCTTCGGATCTTAAGCGTTCCCTCTTCGAATATCCGTAGATCTTCGACAGCTTGGTGGTCTATGTACCGTCTAGAATAAACATTTGAAGATGTATTTGTAATCCTGGTGAATCTGTTTATTAGTTACATATGTGTTTCATATGGATTTCTTAACATATACCCACATATTTAATTTAAAAATTTAATGAAAGTTGTTTTTCAGAAAGTCATGTAGTTTATATACAACCTTAAAAAAAAACCTGTACCACTAAGGCTCATGAAGGGTCTTGATTATAGTTCGTGGAATAGAGTGTACTGTTCCAAGGACAACTGTTTTGCAGGGAGGTGATTTTTTCCTAGATCGCGCTCAACCGCCAGATTTTCTCTCAATTTTAGGTATCCACTTTATAGACTGGGTGAGCCTCAGGAGGACCTCCAGTGTCCAGCTTTTAACCTACCAAACAAATTATCTGTTCCAGCCGGATTTGAACCCGGGAACTTTTGCAGGGTAACTCACCGTTATCATATAATCCATATGCATAGTTTTTTTTTTAGAGTTAATAGTTTTCAAAAGCAATCTTGTTCAATATTCAACGGGATAAGTATAAGTATGATCCAAACTTTAAGCTTTTAACCTTCATCGAAATGTTTTAAATTGACGCTAGGAGTTCTCAACACTTCATTTGAGATACAATGATACTATTACCAATAATAATAATTGATAGGAAAGCAGTTGATTGGAAGATCTAATGAAGGATTTAATTAGTCTGGCGGTGCAATCAAAATAACAGTAAATAAGAAAACACTTATTTATTATTAGTGCCGACGTTTCGGTCTACAACGTAGGCCATCTTCAGGTCTAAGAAGGAAAAACACATAAATAACTATTAAGAACAGGAATTATGCTATTGGTGAAAGGGAAAATAGGTTCGACTTTTTTTTTTTTTATAATCGATGAAAATTAAATTGATTAATCAAAAGGAGTTGTTTAAACAACACGTACCAATGAAAAAGTAATTTACAACCAAACCCGCCATCTGGATATTAATGAGAAAAATCCTCTGTTACTTTTTTATTATTTAGGAGCTAATAAAAGTTGACAGAATTACACGAAAAAACAGTTAAAACAATATAAAATGTTAAGTTATCTCATATAACCTTCGAGATTCGCCAATACCTCTTATGATCATATCTCATTAAAAAAAAAACTGCAACTGTTAATCTTTACTAAGAGTTCTTGAGAAAATGAAGAGAGGGATTACTTCTATTTTTATTTAATTGTAATTATGTTGGTACATTTCATTCGTGACATCAATAATTATAACTGATATTTATCTCAGAGCGCATTGTAGTTCGCTTACGTTATGTCGTATGCATAATATAAAAGACTTTCTAAATATAAAATGAATTTATTCATTTTGTCGAAAATATTTGGTTTTGCCAACCGCCTCATTGGCTATGCTATTATGACATTTCGCGATGCGAGGGCTATCTTGGAATTTATACCAGAACAATAACATTTAATTACATTCCTCATTTTGAGCAGTTAATGCACACTATTATCTCAATTTTTATAGGCAGTATTTTCGAGTAAATGGGAGTCATCATTTTTAAAGAGAAGTTTATATGTATTAAATGGATATGAAATATTCAGGAAAGTTTTTATCATTAAACAAATATTTAAAATAATATTTAAAACTGTGCCAAGCTTGGATTTTTGAGTGACCTAGTACAATTTATAACAGATTTGATTTCAGCTATACTACATCACTCAAAAACACACTGAATCTCTCACTCTCATTCGTTCCACCTTCTAGCTTGGCAGTTATTAGGATATTCAGTGAAGTGATCGTATTTTCGGCAGAATAATTAAATATTCTTCTAATGTACGCATTCAATTTTACTAATAGCTCTTTCGCTTAATTCTATCAATCGTTATTTAAATTATTATTCTTAACAAAAATATAGATTTTGATGGCTGGACGATATAGAAACAGACCTTCGTTCAGAGTGGGGAAAATTTTTGAGGAGGCTTAGGTAAAAAAAATGTAATATTTCTTATAAAATAATAGAAGAAGAACCCTGTACCATTACAATCCGTGAAGGATCTTAGTTTCAGTACATTATAGAGTTCGTAAAGTTCCTAACCCAACGGTTGCGCGAGGTGGTAATTTGGCTGATATCACACTCAACCCCCTGGGTTTTCCTCCAAAGTCTACTTGGTGAGACCCAGGATGGCCAGCAGACCCCATAGGGTCGTTCAATGACCGTTAACTGATTATAGTGTATCTACAGCCCGGTGAATAAGTGGTTAAGTTGATTTTTTCCAAAATGATTTTCTTGATATTTGAATGAGAAGCATTATCATGCCATTCTCGTAGTTTATAAGTCGCCAGGTCAGGCATTGGCATGAATTTGAGCCAAAAACTGCTAGAACAACATGATTTTGCATCCCTGAATACGAATATCTCTCTCAGGCAAATATAGGCTCTTAGTCATTCATGAGTCTCTTTTACGATATCCCTGTGTCATAAGCTCCTTAGTGATGACTGCATTTCTATGCACCAGGAAGACTGTTCCTAGCAGCAAGAAACATACGCAGCAATATTCGAACCCCAGAAGCCCACCCACATAGTTCCCGTTAATAATCGATACGGCACAGATGTCCCCTATGCTAAGCGATCTTTTATCGCCCCAGGCAGTCCGAACCCCACGACGATCTGGTTAACAAAAACGAGCAGATTTCCACATCCCAATGGGAGAGGTCCGTAGGATTTCTATAGCCATTAGGAATATCAAATAAGCAGTAAACGGTTCTGCGAAGACGGGATGTGGGATTGACTATGTTTTGTTAATACATGTTTTATATGTTACTTTCTGCGGCATTGCTGACAGTAGCAATAAGGAGGCAAGTCGCAGCAACTAATACAGAAATAATCTAAAATTATGATGTGCATTCCCGCTTATTTTTCAGTATTTCTCGAATGCATAAAACTGATCGCAAACATGGATCCCCATTTTACGACCCTTCCGAAGGACAGCATAACCAAGATTTTTTTTACTCCCTTTACAAAACTCCTAGGGCTGCCTACCTAATAACCATTTAATCTTAAGGACAACCTACTGAAATGGTCAAAAGTCTCTATTAACGAACTATTTTTTAGAATCAACTAATAATTTGATTTATTTTGTTCACGATATCAATTCTGTTATCAGTGGCCGCTTGGTCTAGGGGTATGATTCCTGCTTTGGGTGCAGGAGGTCCCGGGTTCAAATCCCGGAGCGGCCCGTATCTTTTTTTTTTTAATATCCGTTTATATTTGTATATTATTTCTTTTCATGGTTATTTTACCGCCGAATTTGTGCTTCGTAATTTCAAAATACTTTTTAAAAAACTGACAATATCTATCATACGCCAGTTCTGTTCTTTCGGACACTTGGTGCTTGAGGTCAATTTTAATATTCGAGAGCGACATGGTATGCTAATTTTATTTGATTTTGTACTTTTTAGATATTAAGGAAAATAGAAAATAAAATATGGGGGTTATTACATCCATTAAAAATCATTTAAAATTATTAAAAAATAAGTTATTATTAATAAATATGCGATATAAGCAATATTAGTTTATTTATAAATAATTTTTAATATTAATGATTTATACTCATATCCTTATTAATTGAAAAATGACTTATCTATCTATCCAACGACCAATTTATTTATTAAATAACTATTAATTTAAAAATACGTTTCCTTCAATTTACAATCTTAACATTTCCTTAAAATTACAATTTTTTAAATGTAATTGAGATATAAATTAGGTTATTGGTGCAACTGTACAATATTGTATCCTTTATTTTACTCAAGGCACCACACTGGCGCTATCTAGCGGAATCTGTCGTAACTATCTACTGTAAAATGGGCGATTGTTGAAATTAATTATGTTTTCTTTCGACATTATTTGCAAGTAATATTCTTGTTAATCGCTGATCGCTCAATAGATATATAAACTCTTTTCAGTCCAGCTCGATTCGTTACGATATAAGAATTATTTTAACTTGGCAGAAACATTGATTTTAAATATCGAATAATTTCAATAAATAGGAATCAAAAGTTGAATGCAAAGCACTGGGTTACTACGAATTTCAATGGATTTACATAATTTTTTTTTTTTACCAAAAAAATTATACTGTTAAGTACATTGTCACTTCAGTCTTAAGTCGGAATTTTGTAGCGAGTATAGGTTTGAAGATTTGAGGACGAGTACTATGTGCGAATAATTATATTGGTACCTACTATTCTCGATTGTTAATAAAATTTACAAATAAAAGTTTTACTTTCAGTTCTTTAGATTCAATCGTATATTCGTTAGATTTACTTTTGGCGAGGTTTCGAGACTACATTATTCTAATCATTCCCTAACAGTGAATAATTAAATGGGTCTTAGTTTAGTATATTAAATGACGCAATTATTTTAAAGTCTAAATATAAGTAAATAGTGTTATTTAATAGAATTTATCAAAACCCTATTGGTTCACTGTTAGACCATGTTTATGAAAATAATGTAGTAAATATCGAATATTATATATTATATTATTTATTTGGGACTAACGTTAATTAATTGGGAATTAACCTTCATTAAATCCTTAAATTTTTGCCGCTTTGATTTCTTAAAAAATATATGTCGCCATAACTCCATTTTTTCTGAGTTACATTTTTCTTTTTTTGGTTTTATAATTATGAAAATAAAGATGCCTTATTCTTTCCATGTTAGCTAAACCTTATATAATTTTCAGCGGTAGACTTGACATTTCCAAGCGGGGCACTCCATGGATGAAGTCGAGTCACTATTATACTTAGCTCACACCTTACTTCATACCTGCGGAAGGCTAGAATACTATTGTTAGAAGTTCAGTTTTATTTTGATAATTTATATATATATATATATATATATATATAAAACAAAGATTTATTTACAATACATATTTGCATGTCTTAAATAATTACAATGATTTCCAACAAAACATTCACTCACCTGAAAAAAACGAAGAAACAGCGTTCAAAGCCTTTACTTCGTGTTTCTTTCAAAATTCAATTTAAGGGTTTCAATTTACCCAACACGCTGTAACCGTACATTTAAACTGTTCCCTCTGGTACCTTTTATTTATAACAGCTGTTGGGTCAAGGAGGCTGAGACATTATCGGAGAAAATTTAAATTTAAGAAAACGTTCGTATATTAACGACGCAGTTTTCTTTACACACACTCATATATATTCGCTTATCCGAAGTAATACCGTCGCCTGTGGTTCAGATAATCCAAAAGTTTGGATAATCGAAATCCACATGTGAACTACCAAATAATCACCACGTTTGTATATACAAAATTATTTTTTAGTATATTGCACAAAGTAAAAAATTAGAAATCATTAAAAATAGGTAGTACAAAGATTGTGATACAAAGCTTTTGTTTCCTTTAATCTCTACTTCATATTCCTGGCTATGAATATATTACACCTAAATCTGTAATTATTTAAGTATAGTTAAAGAGTTAAATGACGATGTCAACAACTCCATATATCAGTATGGATAACTGAACGTTCGGATAATCGACGCTATTTCTTAAGTACATTTATATATTTAATTATTATATTTTAATTATCTTGTTTTTGTAACTGGAGTACATCTTTCTTAGTCAATCATTCAAGTGAGTAAATTAAAACCTTTTTCCAGTCATATATTATTTTTCTTTATTTAAAAAACGTTTCAACAATTCTATGCCATTCTCAATTAACATTATTTATAAGTCTTTTAACGTTATTTAATTTTAAAAATATTCTCTAAAAATTTTTTAATATAAATTTGTACATTTTCAACCTTTTTGGTTGATTGTCATATAATTAAAAATATTTCTTACAAAGTTTAGAGTTTCAGTGTACTCCATGGTCAATTAACAATTTTTGAAATTTGTATGAAATTTGTGTCAAAGTACATTGTTAATTGACCATGGAGTACACTGAAACTCTAAGCTTTGTAAGAAATATTTTAAATTTCTTTAAACCAAAGGTTGAAAATGTACAAATTTATATTAAAAAAAATTTTAGAGAATATTTTAAAAATTAAATAACGTTAAAAGACTTATAAATAATGTAAATTGAGAATGACATAGAATTGTTGAAACGTTTTTTAAATAAAGAAAAATAATATATGACTGGAAAAAGGTTTTAATTTACTCACTTGAATGATTGATTAATTATTATATTCATTAGACTATTTAGTTTAGATGAATTTAGTTTATAACATGATGCTATTCACAGTAACGGAGCGGTAATCATTGGTAAGAGGAAAACTATCTAATTTTTTTTTCTAGACCCTTATTTTTTATTATTTGGATGGAGTTGCGATATCTGAGAAGAATGGAAGGGAAGAACAGAAGAGACCGAGTGCGAAACGTAACAATACGGTCAAATATCGGACTTCGGCCATAACATCAGCTGAGGTGGTTCGTCCACGTTTCCAGAATGGCTGAAAACAGAGTGGCGAAGGCCGTATATGAGACGAAGGTGGAAGGAGTGAGACCGTAAGGAAGTCCAAGGAAGACTTGGAAGGGCACAATCCAGGAGGCTTTTGACAGAAGGGGTTTGGAATGGAAAAGGAGAAGACGATTGGTACAGGAGAGGGATTCATGGATCAAGCTCCATAGAAAGGATCCTTACACCGTTGGCGGTAGAAGAGGAGAAGATTAAATAAATAAATAAGTAATAGGATAGATAGGATCTCTTTTATTGCATTATGTGCATTTTATGAGAGGAATCTAGATAGGATTTTCTGGACTTCAATTGGATGGTAGGAGTGGTGTTAAAAGTGTCTAAAATAAGCGTGAAATTATTTTGTTAAAATCTTATTTTGTAAATTGAATAGAAAGAAAAGGGGATAATTGCGGAATCTATTTCAGCGAAACTTAGTTTTTATTTACAAAAAAGAAACTATTGTTGTTTTGACTCAGCTCTTTGGAATTATCTACAACTAATATAACTGAACAAGATTTATTCACTGGCTGATGTCTTTCCCTTAGAAATATTTTTTTCTTTTAAAACTCTCATATATAACAATATTTGTAATGGGAATAATAACTGAATTTTTATTTATTGATTACATTATTAATTACACTGCCTTATAATACCCTAGGGTAAAAGAAGGCCTCAGTTAAAAGTGCTATATGTTTGTTATAAGTTTGTATTTGTTTTGTATTGTGAATAAATAAATTAGTAGGGTAAGAAAAAAAAATTACTTTAAAAAGTGATTTTTTTTTAAATATTAAGGTTCTTAGAGGGTGCCAGAAGATTTGAGAGGAGGCACTGATACAAAGGTATGCAGATATCTTTAAGAATATTCTACCCTAATTAACCTAAACGTTCACTACTACAACAGTATTTGGTTCAGTCCATGTTAGAGACTGTACTGATTCTAGGAAAACGGTTGTGCGGGAAGGTGAGTTGTTCAAGTTCACGCTCAGATTTCCCCCAATTAAGGGTACCCTCTTTATAGAATCTCCCCAAGAAGGTCTGAAATTTCCACAGGGTCCATTCGTGGCTATTATTAACAGATTAAATAATATATTTGTCACAGTCGGAATTGAACTCGAGACTATTAGCTCTGATTATAGATCATTATTTTTTATTGTATATCACATCCCATTTTTAACCTTGACTAAACCACAGGTGCTGCTAATCTTCATAATAATAACAAATATTAATAATTAATAAATTGTTCGAGCTATATTATAGCTTCCTATTCATTAATTTTAATTTTAAATTATCTAGAATGCCATTATGGTAATTTTTTTTTTATTCTGAGTTTACTAACCCGGTTACTATCCAAATGTGAGTGTCGCCAATGAGCCAATTCTTATTCCTTCCTCATACTTGCAACAAGACCCAGGCAATTGGCTTAGTGTTAGGAGATCTAGTTATGCAGCCACTGCGCAGTTGTTATTTTGCTGTCTGAATCATCAGGCGACTGCATTGACAATTATGTTAATTGTCAGTTGACAATATGTACTCTTTAAAAAAAATACAATAAGAACAATTTAGTTTAAAGTACAACTCATAACAAAATACTACGGTATCGATATCAAAGGTCCTACATTCGAGTATCGCTACTCGGCATGTATTTAATCTGTTAGGAGCCGGAGATGGAAACTACGGGATCAAGGACCCTCCTGGGGTTCACCCAGCCTCTATGAAATGGGGACCTAGAGGGTCAATTGTACTTCCTTCTGTACAATTAATTCAACTCATTCAGGAAAAAAAAATTCTTAATCATTTATTTACCAGGGCAGCTCCTGGGGCTCACCAAGCCTCTGTAATGTGGTTACCTAAAATAGAGGGGAAATATGGATGTTTAGCGTGATCTCAAACGATCACCTCCTTGCACAACTGTTCTAAACGTCTAAGAAACGTCTCTACCACGCAGTGAACCCAAGACTATTAATGAGTTTTAGTGGTAGTGTTTTTATTTTTTATTATTTGAGTGGTTGTATGTATTATAGTAAATATATATCACACCCTATCAGCGGTGAGTACTTATGAACTGTGACTATCAACGCAGATGAATGGAGCATGAACTGAGAAGGTAATGGTGCCCTTTGAGTACTTGCTCGTATACTGACACCAACAAATGACTTCCGTCCCAGCATCAAGGCTCTCCATTGTGGCTTCATTTCCATCGCAATACTACGTTTAAGTGAAGTTTTCATGACCTTGCATCATATTATTATTGCTCTTAAGTACTCAGAAAAAAAATTATGAAGGCAAGATTGCATAAGAATTTTAAAGGCATATATTTTTGTCTTTTTTTGAAGTTCTTTACCTGCGTTGAGCGATTTTCGGGAAAAAGCTTTTAGAGCGACAGGTATTTTCTAAGAATCTCTCCCTGTCTCTTTTATCTTAATTGTTGGTTAATTACTGAGTGGCATTTAATTAAATTTATTATACTTTAGAATATTTAACTTATCTTTCTTTTTTACCCTCCGATGGACCAACTAACGACCATGTGCCGATTTTCAATTCCTCTTTTTTTGTTATTTTATTTTCTTCTAGTACTTCTTTATCCCTTCGCGATGTTACTTGCTCCTATCTTCCAACCACTTAAGATCGGATTTTTTCAGTCTCCTAGCTCAGAATTCTTTCAGTTATAATATTTTCGCTAAACACTTCTCTGTTAGTGGTTTCTTCAACATCTTTTTTTTTTCTTTTATTTTTTACGATCGAGCCTACACGTCTGTTTCAGCTGTTCTATTCTTCCATATCTCTTTCACTATTTCCTTATGTTTTTGCTTTCTCTCCTGCCTCCGAATTGCGCCCGTTTTTCTCTTCGGGTCTTGAAGACCCGGAGCATTCTGAAGTTCTAACCTAAGTGAATAACTTCCTTCAAAACCATCCGAAGAGACATCGAGCTCTTCAATGTCCTTTTCAATCTCCTTAATCCATACGTTGGTCATTTTCAGCTTTCAGCCTCTTTATTACTTATTTTTTAAATCTTTTTTTACTTGGATCCAACTTGTTAACTTCTAATCACACAAATATTTGAAGATATTTTTATTTAGTCTAATTTCTTGTTTTCGATAGATATTTTCCAAATTTCGATGTCGATTAATTGTATCTTTTATATTTTATTTTTACATAATCTATAGTTTTTTATTATTACATTCACAATCATTTTTCGTAATAAGTTCGGTACTATTGAGCGGATGATAAATCATCTAACAATAAGTTCCAACTTTGACTGCCATTGTTTTAAGTTACATGGATATCTGTGAATATTCAGTTCCAACAACTTTGCTTATCGAAGTTTCAACTCTAACACTTTATTGTTCTCAGCCAACTTAGTATCTCAGTAAACAATATCTACCTACATATATTTTAAATTTATATTTCATTTCATATATTGACGTTTTTTAGAATAGAATAGAAAAGTAACTTTATTCTGGGACTAAGTCCCTTTATAATAACATATATGAACAGAAAAAGAAACATAATATTTATCTGGCCAGAAGGCTAAATGTTACAATTCATAAAGTATGTAAAAAGTGACAAAAAACAACTTAAAAAGAAATATCTAAACAAAAATAATAATAAGTAAATAAACAGTACAAATCTTGAAAAGATATTAAGCAATTAAAGAGAATAGATAAATCCATAGCTTTTGTTAAATGCTTGAGCTAGCATGCAATAATTTCTTTACATGATGTACAGTTTCTTAAAAAACTAAATTAAAATGAATAAATATCACAATGAATTATTCTATACATTACAATCTAAGCAAACGACTAACCTGCTTAGAGAGCATCTTTTTGGGAAGCTAGGAGGTGTTGGAAAAGCAAGGATTTAAATGACGATAGTGTGGTACTATGACGGATATTAGGAGGGATTGATTTCCACAGTGTGGTGGAGCAGGCGAGAAAGGAACGTTCGAATGCTTTGGTTCAGTGGGAACGAATATAGAGATCGGGAAGGCGGGATTTTGTTTTATGGTGTTGAACTGAGGATTTGAACTGGAGAAGACTGTAGATATATGAAGGATGTTGAGAGTAAATGGATTGGTATTAGGATGAACAGAGGAAATATTGCCTTCGGAAGGGAGGGAAGAGCCACTTTAACTCATCATAAAGGTGGGAAACGCGCGATCGCCTAGGAGTACCAAGCACAAATCTTAGGGAGCAATTCGTTATTCTCTTTAGTCTGTCTTCAAGATTTTAGAAAGACCTCCATATACCATGCTACAATAGTCAAAGTGGGGGAAGATACGAGAAGCTTACGGGAAGTGTAATTATTGCTATCTAAAATTTTATTTATTTTTTGTTTTAAGGGGTAAAACTCTTGGGTCATTGACGCCTATGGTTTGATACATGAAATGATGATATACTCGTATGCTGTAGATGAATAACATACACACTAGGCTATTTACACAAACATTTACTCACACATGCATTCAGACTAGACGATGGAGGAAATACTGAAAACAAATTGAGCCGAAACTTCGGTAATTATTCCGGTTGTCGCTTCTAGTTGAATCGCAATAAGTTTTAACTACTTAATTGTGTCCCTTTTAATATTTACAATACCATCGTGAGCTTTAGTATGTAAAATAGAATGTAATTGTGGAAAACGTGTACACTTCGGTAATAATTTAATCTAGAAATGAACGTTTCAACTACACATATCATCTATATTTCGAAATTTTAGTTGAAACTTTTATTACTTGATGAAATCATTACCGAAATTATTCATTACCCTTATGTCTATAGTCCTCTCAGCTTATGATTTTTTAAAATACATTTGTCCATACTTAATTTTTATAATACATTCGTACATGTAATAACTGTGGTAATACAATTGTTGTTATTTATTTAATTTTTAGTAATACACAACAAACTTATATTTTTCCTTTTAAACATTTCCATATATATAATGCAATATTTCAAACATTTTTTAAAATTCATGTTTCAATAATTCTATTTAAAAAACAAATTGTTTTAATGTTTTTTGTTTTTTTAAATTATTTATAATTGACTTTTGTAAGGAAAAAGGGAAAATTTGAACTTGACTGCGATGTGACATTATTTCCTTTTAATAATAAAAAAGTTTCTGTTTTGGAATGAATAGGAGTTGCATAACTCTGACGATTTTTTCCTGTTGCATTCAAGTTTTTTTCCGATTTACATGCAAATGTGATCATTATTTATTCGTGTTCCATGAATTCTGGGATCCCGAAACAGAAGTGATTCACTTGTTGCAATGTCTCTTTTAGGATACATTTTTAAAATATACAGTCAGTTATGAATTATTTATCAACTTTGATTATTAATTATAACTGAAATGGAAATATAGATATTTAAATAAGAGATAAGATAATATTAAAGTAATAATATACATTGGAAGACAGATAAATTACAAACATTATATCTCATTACATCCTGTATTTGTGGATATAACATGTTCTCACATGATCTCGTAGGTAGCTTGGATGCTGATAATTTTCCGAAACCGTCCGAAAAATAGATACTAGTTTGTTTGTTCATTTAACGTCACTTTATGCTGCTATGGCTAATCGGACGAGTTAATACATGCTAGTTTTGCTAAGCAAATAAAGACCAGATATTGAATAACTTTCACTAATAAGAATTTTCAGTTTTCGCTTCTAGTTGAGTCAGAAGTTTTCATTCGTTTTCCTTTTAACATTATGCAGAAAAACAAGTTATCATGAACTTGAGTATGGAAAAGAGAATGTAACTATGGGAAATGTGTATACTTCGGTAATAGTTATATCTCGTTTCAACAAACAAATATCATATACTTATACTTCGAAATGTTAGTTGATACTTTTATTTCTTGTTGAAATGATTACAGAAATCTACTCATTTTTCATAATTACATTCTCATTTCCACACCAATGCTCACTATAACTTGTGTTTATAGCTACGGAACATATATCAAATTTTCGATATGCTTGTCTTTATTCAGAATATTTCCGAAGAAGAAAATTAACTTTTATTTTGATTTATGATAATTGGGAGATTTGCAGCCAAAAAAAAGGCAATTATAAATTTCTTAAATTAATGAATTGTAGGTGTAATTAAAAAGGAATTTTTATTCCAGCACTTAACATCAAGACGAATGTTTTTTTTTTTAATGATTATTGACGATATACTCGATAATATAACAATAAAATAAACTATAGAAATAATTTTATTTTTTTCGAATTGATTAATGTGAACACTTCTTAAATTTTTTAATTAAAAAGAGCATATTTAACGTAATAATCAATGCTCAGGAATAGAGCTATATTATGCAAAAAATACTTTAATATTCTTTACATAAAATCTGTATTTTGTTTGTTTTTTCAAGGAATGCTTATCTTAACTTATTTAACTTTTTAATTGCAGGAATATGTGCTTATTTAGTTTTATGGATATTATTACACTTGAGTGTTGTTTATTACCATTTTGTATATTTTAATTTTATTTTTGAAATTGAATTCTTATCCTAAGAATAGTTTTTTTAATTTAACGATGTTCGAATCGAATATTCCGCTGAATGTCGCTACGTGACGAGTCACAACAAATTTTAACTTATAATGATGGATTGTATTGGTCAGGGGGTGCAGTTAAAGATAACACAAAACAAGTCGACTATTTTCCAAAAAAAACAGTTATCTTGAGCTTTAGTATGGAAAAGAGAATGTATGGGTAATGGGTAGATCTCGGTTTTTTATTTGATGTTCATTAGTTTGGTACCTTTTTTTTAATTTTGAATAACTAAAGAAATTGTTTGCCTGTGTAGTTTTAGTGGGATATAAATAAATAAATAAATAAAATTAAAAACTAAATAAAACTAGCCCTGTATCATTACAACCCATGTAGTGTCTTGGTATCTGTTCCGCAGGACATCGCTTCGAGTTCAGTTGTAACAAGTTTTTACTATTTATACGTTTCATTTTTAATATTTTCCAAAAATGCAAGTTTCGTATGATAAAGTGAACGTAATTATGGATAATGAGTAGATTTCTGTAATCATTTGAACAAGAAGTAAAAGTTTTAACATTTCGAAGTACATATATATGATAAATATTTGTTGAAAAGTTTTCCATTTTATATTTTTCCTAAATTTCCCTTATTTCCATGATTATTCGGAAAACTGCCCGGATCGGTGACTGAAGAATCCCCTCATTTTTCCAGCCCACGATCATCTGGATAAGCCGGAGGATTTTGTTTTTATTGCAGCCTCCTTCTTTTTCTTTTCTCTTGGTAGCTTTCTCTTGGATTCCCTCTTCAGTTTTTTTTCCTTTGGCCTCTTTTGAGAGATTAGGAAGGTTACGACGAGATTACTCCTATAATTTTCCAAAAAGTCTTCGAATTTGTACCAAATTTAATACTACATTGGTACAAATTGCTCTTCAGAAGAAACGAATTTCCAGACAACTGGAAAATTGGTCTATTAGTCTTAGTACCGAAACCCTCTAGCACTAAGCTTAGACCAATTAGTATGCTTCCGATCATGAGCAAAATTATCGAGAAAATCGTTAAAAACAGACTAATTAATTTTCTTGTTAAAACCAAAACTGTAAACAAAAATCAATTTGCATTTATGCCGAAGACTGGAACATTAAACGCATTACATTCACTGACCACCAATATCAGCGAAGCTCTAAATAAAAAAGATCAACTTCTAGTTATCAGCCTTGACATAAAAGGGGCTTTTGACAATGCTTGGTGGCCTGCTATATTAAATAATCTCAAAAAATATAGATGTCCAAAGAATTTATATTTATTGATTAGAAATTTCCTTGAAAATAGACGGTTACTTTTTACAACGAATACCATTTCCTGCTTAAAAACTCTAACGCTAGGAACACCACAAGGATCATCTCTATCGCCCATTCTTTGGAACATTTTAGTTAATACAATTTTCGACATTGACTTACCAACTGACTCAAAATTAATTATTTACGCCGACGATATATTAATTTTAATCAGAGGAAATTGTTTTCAAAATTTAAAACAGATAGCAAACACAACTTTAATCAAAATACATGAGTGGACAAAAACATGCAAGTTAGAACTCAACACAAGAAAAAGCAAATACATTATTTTTAGCAGGAAAAGGTATTTACCGGATTTAGACATTGTCATTGGCAATGAGCAATTGGAGAGCACTCAAACATTGACCTTTCTTGGCGTAGAGTTCGATAGAAAAATGAGTTGGTCGAAACACATAGAAAGAGTATACGTCAGGACTATGCAAACAGTTAACTCCCTGACTATTGCTGCAAGAACAACCTGGGGCCTCGGGGCTGAATGTTTGAAGACAATATACGAGGGGGCATTGATTCCCAAAATGCTTTACGCGGTGTGGATTTGGCATAGAGCAATTGAGAAAAAATGCCATCTACGGAAACTTCAGAGACTGCAAAGAATCATAGGTATCAGGATTGTCAAGGCATATAAAACTATATCATATGACGCAGCTTGTGTCTTAGCAGGAATTGTACCCATCGATCTTAAAATTAGTGAAATCGTACAACTCTCATCGATTAAATTGCGTTACGATAACTTTAGAGAAATCGAACATAACATGATAGAAAGGGAATCTGAACCTTTTGATTGGTTACACCCATCAACATTTGCCAAACTTTACACGCACTTGACACAACATAACGGAACGGGTACAGAAATCACTAACATATACACAGACGGAAGTAAAGAAGGCAATAATGTAGGCTGTGCTTGGCTACTTTGGGACACGAATGGGAAGATGCTATGTGCCCAGTACAAACTAGGCTCTACAAGTTCCAACAACCAAGCTGAGAAGTACGCAGTCGTAAAAGCGACAGAATTCCTTCTTGACCTTCCAAACAACATACATACAGACATAGTCATACACACAGATAACAAAATCTTGATACAATCAGTTCTCAACACAGACGTACATGACGAGCTTACCGAAAATATCAGAATGAACTTGTGCACACTTAGGCTTCTAAATTTCTCGGTAAAAATAATATGGGTAAAGGGTCACTCTGGTATCGAGGGCAATGAGATAGCGGATAAATTAGCAAAAGAGGCAGCACAAAGTGATATGTCTCCATCTTTTCAAAAAACACCAATTTCGTTCATAAAATTCAAAATTAGGGAAGAATCAATTATGAGGTGGAATGAACGGTGGACTATTTCAAATAAATCTCCTAGTTTGCATAGGTTCATTCCAAAACTAACAAACAATAACTACAAATTAATAAAATCCACTAACTACAAACTAACTCAGGTTTTAACTGAACATGGACATACCAAATCATACTTACACAGATTTCACATAACCAACGATAGTAATTGCTCGATAGACAAAGAAGAACAGACATTTAAACACATAATATATGACTGCCAATTGTATGAAGGACAAAGATCAAAATTAATTATCTCCACAATATTAAGAGGGAAAGTTTGGCCAGTTGCTGAACATGACCTATACAATCACTTTCGACCCGAACTCACTAAATTTATTTATAGTATTGATTTTGAAAAGTTGACATCCATATAAGAAACTCCCTGTACTATACTAGGAAAAAAAAAAAAAAAAAAAAAGATAATCATTTTGTAAGTATTGTAATTTTAAATTAAAAAAAAAAAAATGTTAATTGTTAAATTTATAGTTGTTAAATTAGTTAATTATGTTAAGTTGTAACAGCATGTATATAATAATGTCTTTTGCATATATTTTAGAATTGTCCAACTGTAGTTAACTATTTGTAAAATGAATTTATAATGCACATAGTATACTCACGTATGGAATGTGCTAACAAATAAACGGTCCTTTCAAAGGGTTACTTTGAAAGGGAAAAAAAAAAAAAAAAAAAAAAAAAAAAAAAGGTTAAAGTTATTTTTTTTATTGAAATTTATATCTTTAATATTAGTTTTAAAAAAAATCCCAAAAAACAAAGCCTTAAGTTCTAATCCGAACTAAAGCCAAATGCTGACAGGATTTGTTAAAAATTCATTTGCCCAATTATTTGTTATCTTAGACACAATTATTAATATTTACCATATTTACTATTTCTTTTAAGTTTTCCATACGTTAACATTCACTAGGCATCTCCAACTTAATTTTTTCGCGCTAAGTTGCAGTGTTGGAGGTCACGGGTTTAAATCCGGCTGTTGCAGATAATTTATTTAATGTGTTAACAACCACGGATGGACTCTATGGAATCTGGAGATCTTCCTGGTTACAACTACTAACTAAAGTGGAGCGCTTAATTGGGTGAAAACCTGGCGGTTGAGCGTGATCTACGACCAATCACCTTTCTGCACAACCATTCCCCTAAGAAATGTATATTCTCTACCTCGTACTGAACCCAAGACCCCTCATGGGTTGTAGCGAGTACAGTTTTTTTTTTTTCACACTATCCCACAAGTATCCCATTTTAATTTAAAGTGAAATGTTCTTATGTATAACGTTCTTCTCATTACTCATTACTCATGATTGTGATCTATCCAATCTAGATCTGTCATATTGTCTGATGTAAGCCCGTCAGTGATTGGTAGATATTCATTTATGTTTATTTAAAAAAAGAAATGGCTGCCGCCCTTCCCCTCTAACTCTAATGATGGAGATAAGGGTCGAAGGGAGAAGAGTTCCGCCCTGTCAGGAATATTTATATTTACTTCAGGAAAACAGTGTTTTTAATAAACAAAATATTCATTTCGTACCTGGTTCTTTTTCGTTCTAAGCCCGCCAGTTACTTCAAGTAAACACAGTTACTTCAAAATAACGACAATAAATATGGCACATGTATTGGTAATATTTCTATTTATTTATTAACATCTTATAATTTTCAAAAAGTAACTATATCTTGAAGCATCAATTGTAAAAGATCCTCTCTTCTGGGCCACAGACTCTCTATAAATTCGTACCAATACGAGTCAAGGATAGTTTTTGCAAAAAAAGTGTTTCGTCAATATATCTACACCCCTGGTGAATTAGTGTTTGGTCCAGATAGTGTTAACTGCTTTCAGATAACGGGAATCGTATCATTCTCGTAGTTTTTTGGCTTGAAATGGAGTTGTAATATAAGCAATAACTCCTTTTCTAGCCAATGCCTTACTTAGCCCCTTATTCACTCCGAAATTAACTCGAATCCGCTTACTTAAGTACAAGAAACTCATTTTGGAGAAAATTAGACTTAAACACTTATTTACCGGGGCAGTAGATATTTAAAAGGTTCATAATATTCAAACCATCCAATGAATAATAAAGAAATACTGAAGACGGTTGTCTTGAAATTCTTTTAATGTATTTAGTTTTTCGAATAATATATTGCATTGTTTTTAATGTATTTATTGAAATTTACAACTAACAAGCAAACAATATAACAAGCAAATGTAAAAATTGATACACACTGGAATGGATAATGCCAATAGGGAACTACCCCCAAGGCTATCTCCTATTTCAGACGCTTCAGAGGATTTTCAGTAATTGAAGACTTAGCTAGGTATGGAACTAGTGGGTTTGAGTTGGAATAAAATTTGTCATGAAAAGACTAGTATCGGGTTCGGGCCAAATCAGCTACAAGTGGGACAGTGATTTCATTATGGGTGACTTTTTTCGTAGCAAATGAAGGATCATTGAGGGATTTACGAAGGATTTTAGATTGTAAGGATTGGATACGAGAGGAATTCGATAGCTCAGTGGAGCCCTACACTTAGTTACTACACTACTACGCTAGTCCAAATGGGTCTTATGTTAGCCATGTATATGTATATAAGTCTTTTATAATTAATTGAGAGCTTAGATTGTTACTTACTAGAATTGAAGTTGCCTGAAAACGCGAACAGCATGTTCAATAGTAAAATACAAATATTATGGTTATTATAAAGTAACTGTGATTACTGAAATAACAAGCGGTTATAAAAAGAATTATACTTTAAAAATTAAAAATACTACCTTCAGAATACATCCATCACATGTAGAGCTCGAACAAATAACCTCGAATATGGTGTTGGATCAATTGATTTTTCACCAATTTATTAAAGATACGAAATTATACACTTATAAGATCCCTAAACGAAGCCTTAAGTCTCTAAAAAATTAGCAATAACCAAACAGTTAACTTTTCGCCAATTCAACAATCATCAGGACTAACGCCAAAAGAAAATCACACATTCCAGTCAACTATTTTTCTCTCAATAAAAAAAAGAAAGAGAAGTTGTTTGTGGAGCGTCTTCTGTTTCTATTGAATATTGGATGTTGGTGTGAGATGTGGTGCATTTTGTCTTCCTTTTTGTCATTTTCTTTTGGTTTGTGTACTGATGACACCTCGATTGGCTATATATATACCGGTTGGTTTTTCTTTATTTTATAAACTTAGGCTTTGCTTTAGGATTTTTCCTATCGCATCCTATTTATAATTTATGTTTGTTTTTCTTTGGTTTCTATTCACTTTTATTGATTACATACATAAGGTTAAGCCGAAATAAACGATTATTTTTCTAAGCGCTATGCCTCAGGGATTGCAATAATGATGTTTGAGGAAACTTATTTCGCCATGTAGTCGTCCCTAAAGACCCTAAGTACACAAGGAGTGTACGAAAGGTCTAGTGTACACATTGGAGCAGCCCTAGTAGTAAACATGTAGTGTTCACTAGCTCTCTCCCAACACCATTTAACTTTGCACCTTCATTTTCCTGCTCGACCTTATCTACTGAGAAATAGATTGGTTTGGGTGATACCCTTTGCATTATATATTGGCAGTTTATATTAAAGTAAATATAGTAGGCAGGTATTATATATATTGTGTTTTTCTTTTGTTTTATTTTTGAGTTGAAAACTACTTTGTACAATTTACAACATAAGTTATGCAATTTCTTTTAATGAACTTTACTTTAAAAGTTATAATTACTTAGTTATAAAGTCATAATAATAATTTTATTTATCTAAAAAGTCTTACAATAGTTGTGCAATGGTTCAAAATAAAAAACAGGTTGTACTTTTCGTTTGCCTTAAAAGATTTTATTTGTAATTGTTAAATGCCTTGTTTCATGAAATGAATGAAAGCACAAATAATCTAATGCTAAAAATGAAAATAAAATCTACTATAGTAAATAGTTATATTGCTATAGTAAATACTACTACAGTAATATGACTATATACTAATTATTATTTAAATTAAATTATTGATATTTTGTATTGAGCTTGTGCAGCCCATTGTATGTTTTGAATAATAAATAAACTACTTGAAAATGTATATGATTATTGTTCGAAGTGTCAGTAACGTACTAATTTTAATAATTTAAAAAATTCAATTCAATAATTCAGACTGAATTTTGTATCATAGATATATATCAGAATTAATTAATATATTCTAATTCAGATAACTGAATTATAGATTTAACAATTCCTTTGCTTGCATTTTAACTATGTTTTCCGTTCTCATTATTAATAAATTACTTAATGTACCTTATTCTTTACTTTTTCTCACTAGTTATTTCATAATTTATCTTACCCTCTGTATTTCTTTACATCTATACATCTATGGATCTATTCTGTACACAAACTCTGTTATTTTTCATTGTTACTGCAAGGTTTTACATAGTTATTGCCTTTTTCTTTCTTGGACCTGAAGATGGCGTACATTTTAGGCCGAAACTTCGGCACAATAAACTAAGTTATGCTTATTTTGTTTTATCATTGACTGCACCCCTGACTAATTCAATCCATCATTAAAAATTCCTCAATTTTATCAGTTTTTACCTTGTCAATCTTAAGTGTCGAGTTACGTAACTTAATAGATTAATTCTATTCATTTCTCGTTTATAAACATTTTTTTAGGATTGTTTGGGATAAATAAGTACCCTTATATTGTAAATAAATTGATTCTATAAATAAACATTATTTATTATTGTTATAATAATACTCAGGTGTGGCCGTGAGGGGGCCAGCGGGGATATTCATCCCGTGCGGTTGGCTGCCCTGTCGAGGCCAGTCGTCGCGTTAACTCACCAGTTGTGGCTGGTCCGCGTTACATTCCTCTTGTTCAGTTTCTTTGTTGCATTGTATACAATTTGTGTTCTGTTGTTCTGTGCCGTGTTGTTGATCGCTCATCCTCTGTGAAGTGCTTGTAATTTGTGATAGTGTCTGTTCAACTTCGCATCACACAACAAACAACAGTACCTGTACTCTTGGAAAGACACCTGTGGATTCTCTATGCTCCAGCCATGGATACGGTATACGTAGGTATGTCAGTATCTTATCTTGAATACATAATATATTTGCTTATTATTATTATTATAGGCTAGTACGACTATTAAACACATTAAATAGTAGTATAATTTATTATTGTTTCAACATAATTATTAAATAATTCGTTTTTACTCAATAAACACATCTTTTTTTATTTACACTAATTTGTACCTATAAATTTAAACTGTTTATTCAACTATCATACAAAAAAACGAATTTATTCATTACCAATTCATCTTCCCATAATTTTATTATATATTTTTCCTTGCATCTTGTATCTTAAATAATTCGTTTTTTAATCAATGTTTCTAAAAACGGTTGTTCGTTATCAGAGCTGTTAATTCTTATCTGTGTACTTTTTTGTTGTTACAATTAAATACAAGTAAGAAATAGAATAAAAACAGTTAACTTTTAATGTTTAAAAATCTAGTTTAATGATGTAATAATTACTTTTTGGAACCATTTTACTTTCGATTTACTTATTACTGGACAAATCCAGCTTTAATTGGTATTTTTATTGTTTATTTGAAACATTTTATGGCAGGTTGATCCTATATATATATATATATATATATATATATATATATATATATATATATATATATATATATATATTTGAAACATACATAGAAAATATCTAGTGTTTGTTGTAACCTATGTAGGCTATCTACCATCTTCAAGGTCATTCATTGATTTCTTTTATGGCATTGCATCATTATCTGTGTGGTGTGATATGAAAAAATTAATATTTTAGGATTATTGTTCGATAAAATAATTTAAATTATATTCTTAATAACAACGAATAAATAGCACATGTATTGTGTGTTTATGTAAGTACTTACATGTGTTGTGGATTAATATGAAATATTTTGAGTTACTATAGAAGTTGTTTCTATCAACTAATAAAAAAATCAATCCTCTTTGTAAAATTGTAGGCTGATTTCTTCACTGTTGGGCGTTGTTTTAAGCATTTGTAGTAAACATTGCAGTACATTACTTACTTACCATAAAATTTGGTAATTATTCCTCAGGTTGCCGCTTCGAATTGAGTCACAAGTTTTAACTTTTTATTCGTTTCCCATTTAATATTTTTCAAAAATACAAGTTCATGATAGGCTTTAGTATGGAAAGACAATGTAATTTTGGTAAATGTGTATGCTTCGACAATCATATTATCTAGAAATGAACGTTTCAACAAACGTTTTGCGTCTATACATTGAAATTTTAGTTAAAATTTATATTTCTTGATGAAATGATTACCGAAATCTACTCATTTAACCATAATTACATTCTCTTTTCCGTACTGTAACAACAGAGGGCATTAAAATAATAATCATTATATACACTAAATAAGAAATACAACCAAGTCAATTTTAAGTATCTGTTCCGCAGGTTGTCTCTTCGATTTGAGTTACAAGTATTAACTATTAATTCGTTTCATTTTTAATATTTTCCGAAAATACTAGTTATCGTACAGATACCTAAAATTGACTTGGTTGTATTTCTTATTTAGTGTATATAATGATTATTATTTTAATGCCCTCTGTTGTTACTTGAGGTTACGTAATAGGACCTTATTGCTTCACATTCTAGCCCTCCTTAAGCCCATTCCCTTCCACAATAATGCCCATTGCGGTCTACTAAGCTGTCCAAGGCAGCCATACAAGGGCACCACAAACTCTAACTGATAGGGGCTTGAATCTTCGTGTTCTTGCTTTGGACAAAAGAATGGCCCCTAAGCATCCTCCATATCGACGAAGAGTTCGATGACCTCGCCAAAAAGCGAAGAGTGGAAGGTCACTGTAACCTTATCTACCTGAGCCGGCTTGGTAGTCATATTATCATAGCTAAGTGCCACTTAGTTCTCCTCGTGGGTTTCTCGATCGTATCAGGTTTAGGATAGGAACATAGTGCCCTAGGTTCGATTATCGCTTTCAACTATCAGCTATGACGTCTTCTATTTTCGGCCTAGCGTGGCTGTTGCTTCGGTATACACAACCGTTTAGTTGTTAGGCCATCCTAAGTAAATGGAGCTAGTTTAATCACTGGTTGCCCTTATCCCCGATACCAGGGACATTACACAGCAATATATTTAAACATGACAGCAATATATTTAAAATAGCAAAACGTTCAAAAGGGAGCATATTAGTTTTATTTAAGAACCAGCATAATAAAAGAAGTTTTAGAATTCTTATTCCTGTATCTGCAGGTTAAGTGAATTAGTGGTGAAGTCGAATTTTCTTCAAAATGTGTTACTTGTACTTATCTCATTTTCTTAGTGAATAAGTCAGACATTAGCTTGGTGCAAAGTTATTGCTTACATTGCAACTCTATTTAAAGCCAAAAACCTAGGAGAATGATACGATTCTGAAATCTGAAAATCTGAAAGCAGTTAACTCTCTATGAACAAAATTCTACATAAACCGCTTATTCACCGGGGCTGCAGATATACACACCTTAACATCTAGATCTAGTTTTATTTTTATAAATGAAACAAACTTTTATAACCTCATATACAGTGTATATTTATAGTTGGTAGTTAAATATATTAAACATATATGAATATATCTATTGTAAGCTTGTAGAACAAATTTGGCACTGTTGCTCTTTTTAAGTTGAAAATGATGCAAAAGTTTTGCAGTTACCAAATATGGATTTATGGTATTTAAATACAGGTGAGCTGTATATGGAATATATTTGACAATTATCCCTTGAAATTGAAATTCCATTGTGGTTTTTTACTTTTCATTTGCTCTGTTCAGAACCATTATTAAACATGACTAGTATCAAGTCGTATCAGTGGATCGTTGTGAAATATCAGTTGAATAGATACGGTTTATAATTCTTAAATAAATCCCACTAGAGCATGTTTATTTATTATTTAACAGAAAGTAAATATTTCTAAATCCAATATGTTATTGATTATGACATGTTCTAGTTTATATATTTTATAAAATTGACAACAATTTTTTTAATCATTCTAGAGTCAGCGAAATAAGTGTAACTACACTTAATAAACAACAAAAACTAAGAAATATATATTTTTATTTTGAAGAGAAAAGATTTGTATAGGATTGGGATTCGAACCCGGGTCTCCCACGTACCCCGGTCAGACAAATCCTTTCTCTTCACCGATCCCCCGTGTTTTTATTTGTGTGTGTAATTATTTTTTTATAATTATTATAATTTTTAAATATTTTCATTTTGAAGAGAGAAGATTTGTCCAGGGCCGGGATTAGAACCTAAATAAAATAATAATAAAAATATTTAAAAATTATATAAAATAAATTATTTATTTAGTAATATAATGACGTAAATCAACAAGATCCTTATCAAAGAAATGTTCAATGAACATTCTTCCCCTTCTATATGTTACGGTAAAAGTAGATATTGCGGCAAATGTACACATTTTCCGGTAATGTGCACGTTTGCCTCCTCGTTTGGGTAATGTGCATTCAACTAACATTTACAATTTCAAAGGAGAGAAATGTACATTGAATTCACAATGACCATGTCGTTTTGATAAATGTGAGCATACAAAATACGAATTCGCAAGTTTTAAAACTTTTTCGCTTTAAAACTTATTTCATTATGAAATTTCTATATGTTCCTTTATAGTTTTATAAAATTTAACTGTTATAATAAAGAAAAGTATATTATTATTATTTGTTTGATTCCCATCGTATTGGTCCTGAAAAACTAGGACGAAAATTGTATTTATGAATATTGGGATCATAACCTACGACATATTATATAATATGCAAAGAAAAGTATGTTTTGTTTGTCATTTACATTTTTTAATTTAAATAATTTTTGTTATTAAAGCCTTTTGTATTATGTTTATTTGAATAAATATTCTTTTACTGCAACAACATTTTTAATTTATTTGTATTCCCACTTTTCTTAAAACGTGAAGGTAAGAGTATACATTTACCAAAACGTGAAGGCAAGAGTACACATTTGCTGGGAAATGTACATACACATTATATTCAGTTCACATATACCCAACTGTTTGGGAAATGTACACATTTTACGGTAAAAGTGTACATTTCCCAAGAGTGTACATTTACCGTAACATATACATCGCAAAATTGTGAGAATACGGGGATGTAGGATCGGTGAAGAGAATGGATTTGTCTGGCCGTGTTACGAGCCAGGTTAGCTCATTTGGTTAGAGCACCACGCCAGTGACGTGGGTGACTCAGTTTCGAATCCCGGCCTGGACAAATCTTTACTATTCAAAATAAAAATATTTATAATTAATAAAAAAATAAAATAAAACTTTTACTAATTTATTTTAGTTTATTTACCTATCAGTGAAGTTTATCCTCATTATGTTTAAATAACAAACATTTTTAAGAATTCCTGAGCACGCTCTTTCATCATTTCAAGTATTGTTTATCTTTATTTAGTGGGGAAGACGGCTGGTATAGAAACTATTATTACAACCAGTTAGGTATTGAGGTGTTCCCGCGCAGGCAAGAGCGGTCTGTTCGCAGTGTCCCAAGGTTAGCTGGGTTCTCGACCTCTTGGAGTCTCGGCTCCTCCGTAAGCTCTTTCAGTTTTATGTTTGCTCTTCTGCGGTTTCCTTCGCCTTTTACCGCCGGTTTATCCTCGTATATTTTATGGAGTTCGCTGACCGCAGTCCGACCCCATTTCTAGTTTCATTCACAGCGTCCATACCAACTTACGTGAAAAAATATTATTGCAGTGGGATATCTTGTTATGTAACAGCAAAGTAGCATCAGGACAAAAAGAACGCATCTCAAATCAACGGAATAAATGTTGTACTCTCAATGATAATAGCAGCTATAATTAAAAAAAATATATTTGTATAACCATAATATCTAATTCAGGGTGAAACAGTATGTTTACAGCCACGGTGAATAAATGGTTAAGTCTAATTGTTTTCAAAATGGATTTCATGATACTTAGAGTTGTGTTATTTTCGTCATAAATAAGGGGCAAAGTCAGGAATTAGTAAACGAGAATCTTATTTCCCAATACTGTTTGAATTGCATTATATTATATATATTGTAATTGTAATAATGGTTACGGGTTCAAATCCAGCCGTGGCAGATCAATTATTTAATTTTGTAAGAGCCAAGGATGTACCTTGTGAGATCTGCAGACCCTCCTGGGGGTCACCCAGCCTTTATAAAGTGGGTACCCTTAATTGGAAGAAAAATCTCCTGGGTTGAGCGTGATGAAATGATGAAACAGTCCAGTCTTTACCATCTTCTAAACTCTTCATGCGTTGCAATGTTATTTTGTTTGTTCTGTTTTTAATATATTTATTCCCCTATTGTAAAACTAAACAAGTCAATGGTCTCTTAAAAATAATTTTGTGTTTGTTATTACTTCATCAAAAACAAAACTGTTTCTTCAGTTATTCAAAATTAAAAAGGTTATTTTTTTAAACTAAAACTACTAAACTAAAATAATATTCACAAGAAATACTTCTCTTTTTATTCACAGTAAAAAAAAAGGAAAGCTTGAGTTTTTTATTAAAATGATTTTTGTGTTTTGGTTTAATGTCACTTTATGCTGCTATGGCTAATCGGACGATGCTGCTATGAGAATTCTAAATTTTGCCAGTCCGGGTACCTATCATTAGGACAGGGATCTTTTACGAGTACCTTGACATCACCCAAGCTTCGGACCTCCGTTTTACGTCCCATCCGAAGGACGGAATAACTAAGTATTTTTTACTCCCTTTAAAAAATCCTACGGCCACGGTATTGGGAAACCTGCGATCTTGGGCATTTAAGGTCGTTTTACTTACCACTAGACCAGAGGACACCCGAATTAAAATGGTTAGAATTCTTTCTTGAGTTGTAGGGGAAAAGATTTTTTTGGGGGATTTGTTCAGTAGAATATCTAATGGCAAATTATAATAGGCTATCGATTTTCTTTATTAGTTCGCGTGTGAGCTCTAATAATAATAAAAAAGCATTCAAATTGGGCATCGATTTCCTCTGAGAAGCCAAAACTCCGATTATAATGGCGAAGATGTAGGACAGCTGCGATGACATCTCCTGGCTCTGGCTCGATGGTACCTTTACACGTCATGCTCCGGGCGTCCATTATCTCTTCTCTCCTTCGTGTTTTGGAGACTTGACGGAATGCCATTAAGAACAATGGCTTGGGAAAAAAGTATTCTGCTTAATAGTTATTTAGTTTTCTCTATCTCTCAAAGCCATATTCTAGAATAGTTTCGCATCAATCTAGTCCATCTCCGATGCTATCATAGACGCATTATTAGATAATGCACAATTGCATTCATTTCCAATGATTTATCGGTTGCAATTTTATTTGTAAATCAGCTTTATATCATTTTAATTCTAAACTGTCTAGTTTTTATTTTGAAAAGCTACAGTAATAAATTTTTATTAGATGTTCATTTAGTTTGGTACGTACCTTCTTTTGAATTACTAAAGAAATGGTTTGCCAGTGTAGTTTTAGTGAGATATAAATAAATAAAACTAGCCCTGTATCACTACAACCCATGTTGTGTTTTGGGTATCTGTTCCGCAGGTTATCGCTTCGAGTTCAGTTGTAACAAGTTTTGACTATTTATTCGTTTAATTTTTAATATTTTCCAAAAATGCAAGTTTCGTATGACAACGTGAATCTAATTATGCTTTACATTCACTTTTCCATAATAAAGCTCGTGATAACTTTTATTTTTGGAAAATATTAAAAGGGAAACGAATGAAGTTAAAACTTGTGACCCAACTCGATTCTACAACCTGTGGAATAATTACCGAAAAAAAGTTAATAGTTGTTTCGTTCCTTCTAATTTTTTTTTGTTGGTTATTTAATGAACCCCCTTTTTTTAATAGATGTTTTGTAAAATACTACCCAAGATCAGGAGTATAAATTAGAGCTTTTCCGATTAATTATTTTATTTTAATACTCTTGCATGCTGAGAAAAATACTCTTGAGCTTGATCACGGGAAAATCACTTTCCTACACAACGGTTGGCTTTGAAACAGTAATGTTCCTACCATGTAGTGAAGCCAATACACTCCATGACCTATAGTGGTACATGTCGGTAAAAGAACCGCATCTTGCGGTAGTCTACGGGTTAGCGGAACTGTCAAGAAACTGAAATGGTAAGACTACACCAACCAGAAGCGATTGCAAAATTGATTACTATTATTTTGGATGTTATTAACTTTTCATTTTACTATACAGTATTAGAAGCAAACGTCGTTGAACAGTGAATCGAAATCATAGTTGTCGCATTGTTAAGATCTGGGTCATCAGTCGCTTCATCATTCCAAGGTATCTTCATCATGCCTAGAGTACCATAACTTCAATTCATTGAGAAGGAATTTTTTAAAAAGGGTTTTTGGCCTCTTGGATACCATTATTCCATACTTTAGGATTAGACAAATAATATTGATAATAGAGGGTGGAAATATTTGGGGGGTGCAGTCATAAATTAGCACCAAATAAGTGACGACTTATTTTTTAAACGGCATAAATAAAAAATAAGATCATCGCCATTAGATCTTCCAGTCAACTATTTTCCTCTCTAATATTAATAGTAATATTTGTTGATAATATAAAGGGAGCAGAGTCGCAATGCCGAAGGTCCTCGGTTTAAATCCCGCTGCTGGCAACATTTATTTAATCTGTTAGAATCCAAATATGGATCCTATGGGATCTAGGACCCTCTCGGGACTCAACCTGCCTCTATAAAGTGAGTACCCCTAATAAGGGGGAAAATCTGGCGGTTTAGCGTGATTTAGTACAAATAACCTCCCTAAAGAACGACCCAAGTAACAGTACAACCATGTACTGAACGATTTGAAGGGTTGTAGTGGTACATGATGATAATATAAAAATTACTTACCTGCATTTACTGCATGTACTTATTTTTGTAACTTCTTGGGTTGTACTAACAACTACCTGCATCAACTGGTATCTTTGTATTTCTGAAACAAATACTTACAAGGCGCTCTCACTCGTTTTATATAAGACCCGGATACCTGGGCAGTAATGCCAGCCTAGGAGTGCCTCTCGATTCCTTCCCTAATTGAACCTCTCCCTCGGAAGGTTGGCAATGATGTTTCGTAACAGCATTCCGGAATCGGCAATGTTTCCTCTTGATTGGCGACGTCCGTTGGAATGCGAGCATTTAGTATCCTTCGAGTGCAATTGAAACGTCTCTTGGATAGTTAAGACGCAAAGGTTATAAGATAACCTTGAGGTTATACATTATTTTTTGTTATGAATATTCGTAGTTGTGTTCACATGTTGGTCGGTTCTATCCCTATGCAGTTTGATGGGGTGAAGCTCAGCTTAATAGATTCTGATTAAATGATACAGGAACTTCAATTTATAACTTAAATACTATTAGTGACCTGAATAGGTGAGTTCCTACTTACACAGCCCTCAATGATTGCTGGAATGTCGGTGGGCGTGAACATGTAGTGTCAATGCTACCCTATATTGATGTATAATTTTTGTTTAAATTTATTTATTATAATTTACAACCGTATAATGTATTAATAGGTTGCTTAGGCCATTTGTCTAATGTAGCAGTAACCTGAAAGGGCATGCTGTTTCTTGTCGCTTCAGTTTAGTATGAGGATTCCATGTTAAACGTTTGTCAATGTGTAGTCCTAAGTACTTGACCTGTTCGACAGAAATCAGTGGGATGTTATTAAACAATACAGGAGGACATGAAGTCATCAGTTTACTTTTACCCCCAGGTAAAAGTGATTTGACGGGATTTTTGGGAATTTACTTTGGTCCTCCAGTTTTGGCACCATTTTTTAAGATCAGTGGTATGAGATTGATTGAGGTATTTTAAAATTATAAAAACGAGATCGGGATAGCTCAGCTTGTAGAGTCCTGAGTTGCTATGGTGAAGGACCCAGGTTCAAAATTTCCTATTTTAGATAAATTATTTAATATTTTAACAGCCACTGTTAGACCTTGTAGGATCTGCTAATCCTAGCCTCTACAAAGTGGGTACCCTTAACTAGGTGAAAATCCTGGAGGTTAAGCGTGATCTCGGACAAATCACCTGTACAACCGTTGTCCAGGAAGGTTCAATGGTAAAATATTGGTACACAAGTACATAATAACTTATATGAAGTACAGGTAATGAAATAATTAAAATCGTTCGTAACAGCAATTAATTCAGTATTGGTAACTCAACTTCTATACTGCCAATTTAAACTCAATAGGTTTACAAAAAATAATGTGTATTTTGAATGTATACCACGATTTCCAAAAAGGCCTTGTAACAAAAAAAAAATACTCACTGTTGTAAAATAAAATTTTACTATAGAAATAAATTTGCTGGATTTAGTCGAAAAGAGTGTTGTTAAAGTTTAAATTTTTAGAAATTTATTAATAGAATTATGAATAGAATATCAAAAACATGACGTGTCAAATCAACTGTGAAATCTCGCTATAAATCAAGAATCTTGGGTTCAAGGCGAATATATACGTATCCTTCATCCATGTCATCAGTTATATTGTTCGTTAATCCAAAATAACATGTTTTCAATTAATATATTTAATAATAACGAAGAAACTGTAACTGAATAACGAGACTTCCGTATTAATTTACAAAATTATAATAATGCAACTTAAGTCCTTTATTCATTTAAAGGCGTCTTATACTGCTGTGGCCTATAGGACGATGCTACAGTGGGAATCCTTAATTTTGTCTATCCAGGTAGATTTAGAGTAGGGATCTTTAACAAGAGCATGATTCCTTATAAGCTCTAGACTACTATTTTACGTTCCTTCCGACGGACGAACGGCATGGTATGGCTCAAGGATTTTTAACTCCCTTTAAAAAAACCTAAGGCCTATTGCAGGGACAACTTAATTGAAAGTAGTTGTAATTATAAGTTAAAATAAATAAGATGTTTACTCTCATTGCTTTGCCTATACTGATGCTAGGTGTGTCTGTCTGTCAGATATTCCTTTTTCGTCCATTTATATCCTTATTATGTACAATAAACGGATTTATAAAACGCTGTTTAGCGGGGAAAAAAAACTTATCGTCATTTGATCAACTGTGTTGAGAAAGCACATCATCTATTAACTATTTACTCTTCATTAGTGCGGAGAGCAAAAAATACCCCGAAGGTTGAGAGTGGTTATAGACAACATCGGTTCGACCTATTTTAAAAAAATACTTCATTGTTTAGCAATAAACCTTAGATAACCATCAAAACAGGGTTTTTAGTATTTTTTGATTGTTTATGGAGTATGTTCTAACATGGTTAGAGCACTCAGGTGTCACTTACGTCAACTATTTCGATCATGTCAGGTCATGCTGCCCACAATGGATTTCAAATAGGCATTGCCTTTCATTTTGATAGAACAGATTTTTAGGAAATGAAATAAATTAGAAACATGTGAAGAAAAAATAAAACATTTATTACAAACAATATTCATTAAAAAGAACAACATCTTGCAATATAACATCCAAAGGGTGTCGTAAGAGTCTAGGTATTGTCTATTAGTGCCTATTCTTCTCTTGTTTCCCCACTTCATTGATCCATATAACCTTCCTATTGTTTGGGCGTTAGCCTGAGTTGTGGGATCGACAAAGTTCAATTTCTGATTAACTGTTAAATGGGCATAGACTTCATTCTTCAGGTTTTTATATGCTTTGCACGAGTCGGATACGATTATTGAACCCGGTATTATGTGTTTATTAATCAATGGTACATATGTTCTTGCAGACCTATCAGGAACTTTAACGATGAAACACTCTTTTTTTTCTCTACATATTCCTACAAATATCCACTGCTGAGGCAAATTCCATCCTGTGTTGTTTTTTCTTCTAGTATATAGACTTTCGTCAATTTACAGCTTCCACTGTAGCATCGTCCGATTAGCCATAGCAGCATAAAGTGACATTAAATGAACGAACAAACATACCCTATGTTTGAAAGTTAATATGTGTTCATACATTTTTTTTGACCTTGAAAAAATATTGCATGTTCCTATTATAGGTTAAATTAAACGTTATCTATTGCTATTTGTTGACAATAATCAATAGCAGGCTGCAGAGTAGGGAAGTCGATACGAAGCACGCAATATCTCGGGCAAAATCTCTATCTATATGCTATCTTTATACATCTATGACAAGTTATCTTAATTGATTATTTACAGTTAACATGTTATATACATACTTCAAGTCCTATTTTTACATTATAACCTCGGTCAAGAGCTTCCAAGGACACTTCTTGTCTAGGTGGGTCTACTCATTGAACCGTGTGATGAGCAATTCTAGCAGAACGTGGAGGGAGCCATGCTGTTAGGCTATACATTTTTAAGTTATAAACATTATTTTTACTAAAACTTATAAGCGATAATATATAAAATTATGTATCAATAACGAAACCGTATACTCTAGAATGGAAATAATGAATGATTCGATTTTTCGGAATGGAATTCACGAATCATTTTATTTCATTTATTTGAATCCTAAGATGATTCCTTTCTAAAATAAAGATTTGATAATTATTCCGCAGTTTGTTGCTTCGAGTTGAGTCAAAACTAATTCTCATTTAATATTTTCCAAAAATGCATGCTATTATTTATCCTATAAGTTTTAGTTTAGGAAAGAGAATGTAATTATGGGTAATGTGTATACTTCAGTAATATTCCATCTAGAAATAAACGTTTCAACAAACTCTCAATAAATTGCTTTTTTGGAAAATAATAAAAATGATTAGAATAAACAGTTAAAATTTTTTGCAACTCAACTTAAACCGACAACCTGCGGAACGATTTTTTTCCTTCCAGAGGGTTCTTTAAAGAATACCTGATGCAGCATAGGCTCGGCCTGTCACTTTACGCCCTCTACGAAAGACGGCAGAAGATAGGATTTTTTACTCCCGTTAAGTCCTGACTGTCCGACTGCGAATCTACGATTTTGGATGTAGTAGGTTGTTACGCTAATCACTACACCACAGATTGTAATTATTTCTAAATTATGTAGCTTCATGACATTTTGGCTTCTAGAAAGTTATTATTATCTGTGTTCTACAAAATATTCTTCCTTGAGTTTCTCTGTAGGTTCGAAGTCCGGATGTTGGTCTAAGTCAACTCCCGATTAAGTTTATTGTATATTTTTATAAAATATGTTTGGATTTCGTTTAATTATTAATGTACAGATTAATCTCGACGATAAAAAAAAATATATCAGTGTCTACATTAAACGTTGACCTTGAGACTGTTGTTGGAATCTCTTAATAACAAGATGAATAATTAAACTCAACCAATGACGCGTATCTCCTGGTTGTTGGGTTGTACTGTGTGCCTAACATCATGTCCCCGAAGCATCACTTCCAAGACTAAGATTAATAAATAGTTATTATTCTTTAATAATTTTTCAGTTTCAAATATACAATAAGAACTTCAACAGTAACAAATGGGGGTAATTGAGATCAATTGACTTTGGATCAGAAGTCGGGATGAAATTGTTCAAAATTTAAATATTTCAACTCCATTTAACGGAAAGGAGAAGACAAATCTTTTCTCTTCAAAATAAAAATGTTTTATCTATAGTTTTGTTAAACTAATAATATTTTTCTTGAACATTATTAATATAAGTAATATACATGAAGAAGAAAATAGACCGGGTGGATATCAAAATAATTCTCCCTTTTTATGAGAATTTTGTTACCTTAAACCGGAACATTTTCATACTAATAATGTTTTTATTTATGTTAAAGTTTAAAAATGTATGTTATTTTAATTTGAATTTATTACTACTATGTTTCCGTCCGTATTGTGGAATATAATTATGATATTATAATATTGTATTACATAAAATTATAGGAAAAAAATATAGTGGGATTTAAAAAAAAAATAATAATGAGAAAGTTAATGCGCAAAGCCTGAAAATAAGTAAATATTTAAGCAAATGGTTTGCGAAAAAAAAGTCGATAAACCTATTAGAAAACTAATAAGAAAACAATAATTGAAAAGTTAAATTTGACTCTTCTATTTCATTAATAATATTTTATGCATATTTTTGTTTAACTTTAAATTGTGTTTTCATTAAATTTATCACCATGTATTCATATTATGGAATAAAATCACATGACATTAAAGGATTATAATTAATGAAATTGTAAATAAAAAAAATATTTTGGATAATAAAAAAATTACGAGTAAAAAATTAATCTATAACCAGAAGGTTAACTTATAAAGTATAAAAATAAATAAATACATAAGCAAATGGTTTTTTACATGAAAAACTATGAACCTGTTATAAAAACTCAAATGAAAAAAATAATATTAAATATAAAATATGTACGACGTATATTTACGTATAGCAAAAGTACGTCACACGTTTTCATGTATATTAACCAAAATACTCCATATATTCGAGACATCTTGTAGCGATGATTTTTTTTTTTTTTTTTTATAAACACTTTATTCAGACATTACAATCTGCCACTTATGGGCAATAAGTAATGGTGCTATGTAGCTACAACCATTCCATAACAAAACAAAAAAGTGGTATAAACAAAATAAAATAAGTGAATGTAATAAATATATACATAAGCAACATATATAAAATAAAAGGAAATTAAAGCAAAAATGATAATAAAATAAAGTCTAGATACAAATAATAAAAATAAAAATAAATAAAATAATGTACATATTCAAACCCTATTTACAATTTGCCTGGGTCCCCGAAATAAGCTTCCCCAGGAATGAGGGCAAAGCAGGAGTTCAGAAGGCCCTTGCCCCCTTTTCCAGCCGCGTCACTGGAATAAACTCCAATGGAAGCTGGTTGAGGGCGCTCACACACACACACACAGGTCGTGAGTGGAGAATCTGGCCAGTGCCAGTACTCCAAATAGCATTATTATAACAAGTCTCGGGGCCATTGCCGGTTTAGGCGGCGGGGTGGATTGTATGGATGTGTGGAACTGGATATGGGAATTGGGATGACAGACAAGGTTTTGGTGAAAGTTTGAGAATTTAGTAGGGATGAGGTCGAGGACAAAAGGAATGTTAAGATCATTATGGAGGGTTTTGTTATGTAGCGATGAAGATATACAAGATGTATTGTATTTGATTTTGGACTTAATCGGCGGTTATAATGCGAAATCAAGCAATTGCCTTCAGAACAATGCTATTAAGAAAACCTCTGACACAATAGATTTTTCAAGAGCAGAGAGATCTAAAGAATTTTTTTTTTTTTTCTAAATTCACCAATGGATCCAAACGTTTTGATTTATGTACATGGGTATTGAGATACATATATATATATATATATATATATATATATATATATATATATATATATATATATATATATATGTATCTCAATACGCATGTTAATGCGATTTTTTAACAATATTAATATCAAATATAATTATAATATATATCATTCGGATAATCAGGGTACGTTCAACAGTCGATTCCGGTTGAATGTTGAAAGCACAACTGTAATGCTCACATAAAATATGCCGCAACATAACCTTGCACATTAGAATGCCTTCTTTGTCTTGGTTAGAATTACCGCTGGGTTTTTATTCTTGCCTTCTGTAGGGACCAATTTATTACAAATAATTAATTTTACGATGTTATTTGTCAGTAATTTATTAATCATGCTAGAATTTTTATACCCTAGTATAAAATTTATTCCCTTTAATTTTCAAAATATATTTAAAATAACCTATTGAGAATTGTAAATTGAAAAGACAATTTTTTTTTCTGTAAATGCCTTGGGAATAATTTATATTAGCCTTGGTAACACAATGTACTTATCTAAACGAAATAGAAATAAAAAAACAACTCATTTTTAAAAATTTTTTGTTTCATTTAAAGTCGCTTTATGTTACAGTGGCTAATCAGACGATACTATGGTGGGAGCTCTAAATTTTACTCCCTTTAAAAAATCCTAGGGCCACCTGCCAAGCTATGTACCCGCTATCTATATAAAAAGTATGTTATAACATTAATGACTTTAAACGGACTGAAATACCTTAACATTTTTTATCAATTTTATGTGAATTGATACATAGATCGTTAACCCTCAGTCATGCCACGTCTTTCCATCTTATCTCTGCTGTAGTGCATTCTTCCTAAAATATTCTCATTATTCCCCAAAAATATGACTCTCGGTCATCTTGCCCTGAGGAATATCTCCCATCGTCTTCAGGTATTCGCTTGTCAAACGACTGTGGGTAATAAAACCACCTATGCCTTGAAGATGATGGCAGACTGACTGACAGTCGGCGTATGTTCGATGTATTAACGACTCCGCAATTCTCATTGTGCTGTTGTTTTGCGTCGTTATAGCTAAATTAATCAATCGCATCAGCTTGGTCAACAAATTCCTGAACCCTATAATGATATAGCCCGCTTTTTGTTGACAATTGTTCGATTGACGAAGAAGGACATTTGTGATGAGTAAATGAAATATGGCACGCTATGTCGACAATTGGACAGAATTACTGAAATGTTCTCACAACCGTCCATTATATCAAAACTCAACGGGTAGGAATTGTATAGGCTAACCATCGATTATAGGCAACCATTTTTTGCATCAGTACCTTGGAAAGAGTCTTAAGTTTTTCACCTAACCGAACATATAGAGCCCCAGTGTTATCCTTTCATTTGTTTATAAATATGTTTTATAACAATATGAACGAGCTATTTGAAAAGTTAACTCGTATATGTATTTTGGTTATGAGGGAGAAAATGGCCAGGGTATAGGTAAAAAAATCTCTTATATCGGGAGAACTGTTTATTTGGAAGCTGACGTTACGACCCACATTGCAGGTTTTCTTCAGGACTATTATAGTAGGATCATGCTTGACACTCGCAATCTAGTGTAATGAATAAAATAGACAATTCTTTTTACTAAATAGAAGTCTTTTATTTATACTAATAAAATTATATAAAAAAATACAGTAAAACCTCTATTATCCGTCACTCTCAGTTTGAGAAAAGAAAAAAAAAGATGTATGTATTATTATTATTGGTTGCTATAGTCATAGACGCCGGTTAAGAATCAATTGTTGTGTCTTGACAACTTTATTTTCTAGAGTTTGTTGTTTCCTCAAAACCTCGCATCTCCTAATGTAGCCAATTAATTATCTCCTCATCTCTACCTAATGTAGCTTCCGCAGTTGAACTACCTTCAGTATTCATTCTTGTTTTACGGGTACTTGTCGAACGTACAATAATATCTGGAAAAAAGACAAAGGAAGAGTTTAGATCTCGCTACTCTAAGTTTGAAATTGTAAAAGGTTTACGAAAATGTGAAAGTGCTTCAATCTTAGCAAACATCTATGATATTCCTCGGACGACAGTTAATGATATAAAACGTGCGGGAGACCCCTAGAGTATTTCCCTTTTATATAATCATTTAATGATTATGGCCTAATACGTTTGTGCACGAGGAAAGAGCTAAACTCCACCTTTAAATTGATATTAATTTCTCAAGAGGAAAAAATTGGACATACAATGATTGTGCTTCTAATCATCGATGTACGTAATTATTATTATTTTTTAAAAACATTTTTACTACATACATTTATACTACGTAAATAAGCTACGAGTACATATATAATGTCGAATGTTTGAAATATATTGTTCAATTTATGTGTGTATATGTATATACATATATATATATATTGTTACGGGCTACTGGGTATTAAAATGAATTAAACAATTCCTTAATTAAAGATACTAATATTTACTAACAAAACTGATAAGAAGGATACAATTAAACTATTAACAATTAAATTATTAAACTAATGTAAATTTATAATAACAATATTCCAAATATTTATGATCTAGGCCTAACTCCTATTTAATTATTACAATAATATAAGATATTACTAATTCTAGATAGCTTAACTAGTTACAATAGTTTCTATGAATATTATAAAATTACACTACAATTTATAACTAATAATTAAAACTTACAGTTCACTAGTCCACCGACCGTAAGATTCTTCAAGTATCACAAACTGACACACAGTAACAAACAGAAACAGTTTATTACACTCGCGAGACTGTTACAGTTCACTGATACACTTATTACACGGGCCGGTTCAACACTGACTAGTTTATCACACTGACACTCACTTATCACAGATCTTGCGTGGTCTACTCTCAGGCTAAGACTGACTGCCTCGAGTTGAGGGAAGTATTTACAGAGGCAAGGCCGAACATTCTAGAACACGGAGGGGCCAGAAAATTCTGGAATCTTCTTAATCCTTTTCCGACAAAAGAAGACGATCTAGAACAGTCCTAATCCTATTTTAACTTCTCCCGCTGACGGATTTAAGCCGCTAATCCCCTTACTTCCGTCTTCCTGCCGGTGCCCGTAACAATATATATATATATATATATATATATATATATATATATATATATATATATATATATCTTACTAATATTATAAATGTGAAAGTTTGTATGTTTGTCTCTCTTTCACGCAAAAACTACTGAACGGATTTGGATGAAACTTTACAGTAATATAGGTTAGACATCAGAATAACACATGGGCTATAGCAAGCGCGGATTTACGGGGGCGCACGGGGGCAGGAGTCCCCCCTCGACAGTTTTAGAGGTACTGTGGAGAATCCATTATAGTACATTATTAAAGGCAAATCAGGAAGCATCTTGAAATTTGCAGATAGGTCCTTTGTATGATTTAAGAAAGAAATTTGGATAATTTCACCCTTATTATAACAAGGGTTCAAAGGTTGTATGGAATCCGTCAGTTTTGAAGTTAGACATCTGAAATTTTGTACGAGTAACCTATAGTGAAAAAAATTAAATTATTTATTATTTTAAATTATTGTTAAAAAGCACTGTCAAGAAACTTTATGCGGTAGTCCAAATCTATGCGAGCGAAGCCACGGGCAAAAGCTAGTATATATATATATATATATATATATATATATATATATATATATATATATATATGAGACATATAACTCACTCCCAAATCCGTCACCATCTTGGTGCCATACCCTGACGGATAATCGAGGTTCTACTGTATGTATCTACAGATATAAAACAAAGTCCTCGGCTACTGCATAGATTTTCATGCGGTTTTCACCAATAGATAGAGTGATTCACTAGGAATGTTAAGATATATAATTTGTCCAGGTTTTATGTAAATGGGTTGGAAGATCGATGGGTTTCACCGAAGACGCTGCCTAATCCCGTGTAATTATCTAATGTGCAAGATAATAAATTCGTATATGATGAAATATTTGGTTTTGTTTTTATTTTTATAATTTCTATATAATAAAGTACATTAGCTGAGATGGGAAGAAAGAAAATCAAGATTCCCAAAGAAGCCTAACCAATAATGATCACGTGGTCCTTAGTGGCCGGTACGTGATAAAAAAAATACATTACATAGACAAATTATGTAGGCATAATATGCCTTACTGTTTATTATAAAAAATTTAATATATTGTAAATGTCTCAATAAGCCATACGTACATTGTGATTTCCGTGGTATTTGGTAATTATCGTGCTTACTGTTAATTAAACTGTACACCTTTTCTATAAAATATTCAATTAAATGTTTGCATATGTGCATTAAGTAATGCTGAGTGCTGCTCAGTTTGTAGTGCTGAGATACCATAGTGAATGCTCCGGCTGTGGCAGATTATTTTACCTGCTAATAGTCAGGGGTGCACTCTGTAGGGTTAACCAGCCTCTATTACGGGTTTACTCTTAATTAATGGAAAACCTGGCGTTTGAGCGTGATTACAAGAACCTTTATTTAAGCATTCCTTCAGTTAAAAAATAGTTCGTAATCGATTAAAAATATCAATATCAAAAAAGCAAACCGTATACATTATTGACTTAGGTTTTTAAATCTTCATAGATGTTTTTTCTTCTATATTTATTAATTTTCATCTAAAATTGACTAAACTGCTGGTTTGTTACCAAAATGATTTAAGAATAAGTGTTACCTCTTATAAAAAAATAAATTACCTGTCCTGATTCAATTGACCGAAATAGCTTCTAAACTGATTTAGCCCTGACATGGATAAATAATTGAGCAGGTATTTTAGCGGCTATTTTTGTTCCCTTTCAAATTATCTTAGTTTCGTAATAAAACCAATTATGAGAGTAATTATTATTACAACTGTGTATTTATTCGACTTAAGTTAACATTGAATATCTCCTAATCTTTAGAATGGATACATTTTTTGTAGTTATAAACATATATATATGTACGTATTTATATGCTTACATATGTTTGTATGGGAGTAGGGTAGAACGCGTAGTTGCTGCGCTGAAGGTTGCTTATATTAGAATTCCATTTCAAACCAAAAACTACGAGAATGATATGGTTCAGGTTATCTGAAAGCAGTTAACTCTCTCTGGAAAAATCCGACTTAACCACTTATTAACCTTAGCTGTCGATACATTCATAATATCAAATAACCGCTGGACCCTGAGGGATCTTCAGTCCCTTCTAGGGCTCACCGAGTTTGTATAACGTGCGTACCCTTAACTCCGGGAAAAAACTGGCGGTTGTGTGTTATGACGTTTAAATCACTTCCCTGCATAACTGAGTGACAAGTAACTGTACAGTGAACAATGAAAAAACAGCCTTTTGGTGAATTGCAGTTAATAGTTAATAACATACAGTGCATATATTACATTGATATTAAGATAACACACGAATCTGTGCCAAATGTTTATATAATATTATGAATAAGATTATAAATTTTACAAGTTGATTAATGTCTAGGCTTTTACAAAATCGAGGTGTAACTATAATTTATGTATTTTAATTTTGTATAATTAAAATGCATAGTCTAAATGGGTGTTAATTTTATGCTCAGATTAAAAGACTGTTTTTTACACTGTATGAGAACAAACAATTGTCACAACTTCTCAAAAGATGTATATTATGTAGCATATAATATACTATATACATATAACAAAAAAAAAAACACAACAAGCCGTGATGGGTCTGGGATTCAGTACATGGTAAAGACTGTGTTGTTACTTGGACAAAGGTTATGATGGGAGGGGATTTGTCCTAAATCACGCTCAACCGCCAAATCCCCCCACCTTAATTTGTGTACTCACTTTATAGAGGCTGGGTGAGCACCAGGAGGGTCCTAGTTCCCATAGATCCGGTTGTTAACAGATTAAATTTGAACCAGGATTTTCGATATGGCAACTCAGTGCTCTGCAACTGGCCACTCCGCTCCTATATTTTTCATATTTGATTTTAGTATGATTTAATTTGCATATAGAACCGTCCGAACCCGATATAAAATTCTGAACGGTTCATATATAATTTATTACATTTTTAAAATGCAGATATACCTACATTATAATTTTGTTGCAACTTTAATTTTTTTTTTTGTATAATAAAATAATAATCTACGTTAAATATTAACCTAATGTTAACATAATTTTTAGAATTAATAGTATTCAAGTAATATTTTTGCTGGGATAAAAGTATTCTAACATTATAAAATTAAAGACGAATAATATTGTTCATGTTGTTGTTAACTGTTAATTAGTTTATTGCTCTTTAAAAACATAAAAACCCAATGCAGTATTTTAGAAGGTCAATCTGACATTTCTGGATGCAATTATGTTTGATTATTCTCAAGGCGGCTTGACAATAATCTTTAATTTATATACAAGACTAAAATGGCGTCGCAGCATTTGCGCAATAAATTATTGAAATAATGGTCGTTGATATTATTATGCACATTGTAATTATTATTGTGCATTTATATGAACGTTGAAAAAGTTCGTTATCTCGTATAAAATTCAAGGAATTTCTCAATGATTGTTTTATCAAAAGCATTATTATCTCTTATGATAATTTACATACGAATCCATCTGTACTAACTACTTCGAATTCAACTGTAAATTTCGTAATCATAAAAAATTGTTAGTGCTTTAATTAGGAATTAACGACTTTTATCGATTTACAAAAGTCGTTACTATAATATAATATACAATAATAATTAATAGTTAAAGCATTAATTACACAATCCTTTAATAGATGAACCCACTTTAATAAAAAAAAAAAGAAACTTTAAGAAGCGTCTTGGGTTCACTACGCGGTAGAGACTGTACTGTTTCTCGGACAACGTTTGTGCAGGGACGTGGTTTGTCCGAGATGACGCTGAACCGCCATTTTCCCACTAATTAATAGTACCCACTTTATAGAGGCTGGGTGAGCCCCTTGTCCCACAGAGCTTATCCGTGGCTGCTGACAGATTATATAATTAATCTACCACAGCCAGATTTGATCTCGGAAATCTCATCTTAGAAACTTAATGATCTAATCACAGTCCTTATGATTATGCTTAAGTTTTAATAATAGTCATTATTATTTTCTTAGATTCCCTATAAAATAAACAACTGGAAACTGGCAGTAAATTTCAAAACATTTTATTCTCTGCTGAAACGACTTAGCATTAAAAGATTGGAAAGCTGGAGAGATGGTACTCAACTTCTGAATTAGACATGCTTTCATATGATTTGATACGCCTAGGTCCAGAATGGTTGGATGAAGAACTTCACATTTTATGTCATGGATGTTAGATTTACTTCAGGGTAAATACAACGAACTAAATAGTGAATGTAGCAGTATTTTATCAAACCTATAGAGAACAAGGAACAATTATTGCTTAAAATTTATTAAATCCAAAATCTTTCGTAAAATCCTCAATGCTCCTTATTTTGTTAAGAATAAAGTCATCCATAACGACCTTAATGTCCCTTTTGTTGCTGATTAGGCCCGAATCCGGTATCTATCCTTTCATAGCAAACTTTATTCCCTCTCAAACCCTCTAGTTTCAAACCTAGCTTCCTCTTCAATTCCCGATAATCCTCCGAGGCGTCTGTAAAGAAGATGGCCACGTGACCTTCTTATTTGAACTTTGATTTGAGTACTACCAGTGGGTAGTTTCTCTACTTGTCATTCTCATGTCATTATGTAACACGCATTCTATTTACTTGTTGTATAATTGTAATACAGTTGTAAATATCAATAAATAAATTTAAAAAAAAATTTATTAATGATATTATTGCTTATAAGTTATTTATAATATGAGCTGTTTGTTGTTATATTTGAAAGTGGTATAAATTCCTTTGTATCTAAAAAAGTCGTTTATTCTTTTAAATGGTTTTAATGATCATCATTTCATAATAAATTTTAAAAGGTGTATAGGGTTAATAATATCACTCCTTGCTAAATCCTAAGCGATAAAAACAATTGCCCGTTTTCCCATATATTTAAAGCAATTAAAATGGAGACCTATATATATCTTGAATGTGAAAAAATGGAATTAAACCACTTGCATAAATACCAGCTCAAAGTATCAGTCACCAATAATTAGTTTTGGGCTCAGTACTGTTTGTAAGCCAAAGTTTGTGCAAGGACGTGATTTTTCCTAGATGATACTCAACCTCTATTAAATTACCAACTTCATATAGGCTGGACGAGCCCTAGAAGTGTCGTGATGCCACAGAGTAGATTTACTGCTGTGAGCAGAATAAGAGATGTATCTGCTCCTGCTATTTTGAATTTTGAATTAAAAGGTTTATAGCGTTAAAACGTCATTTTTTGATTGTTGATTACTAACAAAAACATTTGTCCTTATTCTTGAAATAATTCAAATGTAAAACTTTATATATCGTGATTATAAAAAAATGGATATAAAATAACAGTTGAAATGACTCCACTGCAACTCATTAACGGTTTTGGCTCAGTATTGTTTCTAAACCAACGGTTGTGGAATTACGTAATTTCTCCTAGGTGATACTTTCCTAAATAAGTTTCCCATTTCATATAGACTGGATGAGCCCTAAAAGCTTCTTGAGGCCATGGAGTCGATTTACTGCTGCCAGTAGAATAAAAGATTTATCTGCCACTGTTATGAATATTTTAACATTGTATAATATTACACGAGCTGTTATATTTGAAAATGATTTAAGTCCAATTTTTCATATTCCTGATATCTTCAGGTTTCCGTTTGAATGATTTAAAAAATACGAGGAATCGGGTAATTGTTTTTATCATTAACCCGTATAACTTATAGTAATTTAGTTTATATAGTGCACATAATTTTTGTGCTTGTATTTCACTTTAAATAGACTATTGCACTACTAATAAGAAATATATTTTGTATTCGTTTCATAGTACCTACAACTATTACGAAGAAATTGATTGAATTTTCGTTGATATACTATAACTTCGTATTATTTTGTATATATTTTATTTATTTGTCAATCTGCAGATTATTACTCTGGTTCGCAGGTCAAATGTAATATGTGGAAATGTAATTGGTATTCGATCCGTCACTCATTTTAGTGTTATTTTCCCTGAGAATTGAGTTAGTGGATATTTTTGAACATTTTTCTATCATCCCAGAGTTATTTCATGTTTTGAAACGATTTGTGCATTTCTAGGGCCTGTCCTAATTGAATTGAACTCTTGTACACATTTGGGCGATTTCTCCCTGGCGCCTGTGTTTCAAATCAGTTGAAGTTGGGAGATTGTTGTTCCTCCTGTGCCATTCTGATATTTTAAAATTTTATTTAGCTTTCTTCTACTTAGGTTTTTATAAAATTTAATTTCTCGAGAACTATCTTTACAGAAGTTTTAAACATAACATGAACGATATTTTAATCCACTAGTTTTTCAAGTTGTATAAAATAACATGAACGGTGCCGCTCAGTAGATGAAGTGTTAGGTTACATATAGTAGGTATATGATCTCGTTCGAAACCCGTTGTGGCAGCTGAATTTATTTATCAAAAGTCGTGAATAGATTCTTTGGGATTTGGAGACATTCCTGGTACTCAGCCCACCCTCTTTAAAGTGAGTTGTAAAAAACACTTTAATTGAGAAAAGCCTAGCGGTTGAGCGTGACCTCGGCTAAGTGACCTCTCTGCACAACCGTTGCCTCAGAAACAGCAAGTACATTCCCTAATCATGTATTGAGACCCTTCATGTGTGGTTTTTCTTATTTTTTTCAAACATGAAGTGATATTTTAAAACATTCTTGATTTCTTATATTAACTTGTTCTTTACTTTGCAAGGTTTCTTCTGAGGTTGTCCTTAACTAGTAACCTACACCACTACAATTCATGAATGGTGTTGGGCTCAGTATATGGCGGGTATTGTACTGTTTCTAAACCAACAGTTGTGCAAGGAGTTGATCTGGCCGAGGTAATAATCAACCGCCATTAGGATACTCATTTCATACAGCCTTAAAAGTTTTTTCCGGATTCCATAGAGGTGATTTGTTGCAGAATAATTCTCATTCTTTGTTCTTCCCTTAGATGGCAAATTCAGAATTAAAATGACGTTCATTGGTCCTCCTGAGCGTCTCCAGGTTTCCATGTAGCTTATAACGAACATCAGTGGGTGAAGGCCTTAACAACTTTTTTTGCTCAGAGAAGAGACTGCATGTCTATGGTATAGGATGCGATCTGCATTTTGTTCCCCAGAACCCAATTCTACTCATGAGTAACAGTTGTTTTATAAATTGACACAGCCGTTAGTCAATACTTTGCGCAAACATTACTCTTCGAGAGTCCTGTGATTATGTGTAATTTCCTTGTTCTAAAAGACGCTTAGTTTCCTAATCGGCAAGATGGCCGTAGATTGAATGAATTGAATTGAAGCTGTACTAGAACAATGGCGCTCTAATTTTCTACTGCGACGAAGCAGAAAACGAGCCCGGCCAATCCTGATGAGTAAGCCAAGGTCCTCCAGTTCTTCTGTACTCTAGGGACTTCTCCAGGCAACGGGAAGTCATGTTAGCTTCCTAGAACTTAATGCGTTCCATGCTGAATAGAAACTAGCTTTTTAGTCACTTGTAAGTGCTTCATAACGGCTTCGACATTCACTTACCATCGTGTTTATTTTTTACCTTAAACAATTGCAGTCTAGGCTGATTTTTTTTTTTTTTTCTCTTTCGGCACAGACAGTTGATAAATTTCTTTATGGTTTTGAGAATCGTCTTTACGTTTCCCAAAATCCTGATAGCATGTTTACTGTAACGGAATAAATGTCTCTCTCTCTCTCTCTCTTTCTCTCTCTCTCTCTCTCTCTCTCTCTCTCTCTCTCTCTCTCTCACTCTTTCTCTTTCACTCACCCTCTTTCAGGCTCAATTACCAGTTTTCCCCACTTTATTGAGACTGATATGGCGAATTCCAGGAGGATCTGTCGATCATACCTGGCCCATCCGTGATCCGTAATGAGAACTCTAGGGGGGCCTTTCCCACCTCCTCAAATCCGCCAATGGTCAGGGGATGCAGAAACGTTGGTAAGTTCTGCTTATTTTGTGTTACCTTTGACTGCATCCTCTGACCAATTCAATCCATCATATATCAACTATACTTCGAAATGTTTGTTAAAACTTTACTTTTATTTCTTGAAGAAATGGTTACTAAAAGCTACTCATTACCAATAATGCAACTTGTATTTTTGGAAAATATTAAAAATGAAACGAATAAACAGTTAAAACTTGTAGTTCAACTCGAAGCGACAACCTGCGGAACAGATACCTAGGAATCATTAAAAAAACTAAATTAAGTTTTTTACCTGCCTAACATACACATGCACACATACACAGATATTAGTTTTTAAAAAAAATAAATAAAACGAATAGATAATGAATTCGTTCAATTAGTTTCCTGGAAATGGATGTTTTCATCGATTTTGTTCAGTTGATTACAAGTAGAATAAGAAATTGATAAGTTTTTATTTTTCATTTATTATGTTATTAAAAAAAATGTAACGCATTATTGGATAATGCAGAATTGGATTAATTTATAATTTGTACACTAAAATAGAGCCAAAAACTCAAAAAGAAACACTATTATTTATTATAATGCAATTGGGAAAAACCACAATGCAAAGCCTTATGTTTCAAAAAATACACCTACTTACCAGTCGACGTTTCGCCTATTGAGGCATTATCAAGACACCAAAATCAAAAAGGGGTTATGTGAATCGCATCTCGAAGAAAAAAGAAAAGAAAAACAGTTGTATGTTGAACGTCTTGGTGGTGGGGTGCTGTCTCATGTTTGGAGCCTGTTGATCGTAGGGATGTATTGCACCTTTTTCTTCGAGATGCGATTCACATAACCCCTTTTTGATTTTGGTGTCTTGATAATGCCTGAATAGGCGAAACGTCGACTGGTAAGTAGGTGTATTTTTTGAAACATAAGGCTTTGCATTGTGGTTTTTCCCAATTGCATTATAATAATTTATAATTTGTAGTTTTATTCAGAAATCAGCTTTATACAATTGTAATTCTAAACTACATAATTATTCATTTTTTAAAATTTTATATTGTATATACACTACAGTAGTAATAATTATTGTATGTCATTTTAATTGATTAACTTTTTTAGTTTGAATCACTAAAGAAATAATTTTATGTTTGATAAATCTCGGACTATACTTGGACAAAAGACTTACATGGAACGTACATACAAAATTAAAAAGACAAGAACTGACTAGACGGTACAAACATTTATCACATCTTCTGAACTACAGGTCTTCACTTGACTTGAGGAACAAACTATTTATCTATAATAGTATACTAAAACCTATTTGGACATATAGAGCAGAACTTAGGGGTTCAGCAAAAAAAGTTCACATACACAAGATACAAACAACACAGTCCAAAATTCTCAGAATAATTATTAATGCACCATGATATATTTCGAATCACACTATACACAACGACATGAACATTCCCTCTATAAAAGCATATATTCATAACAATTACATAACATTCCACTCATGGGCACAATATCGCCCAAACCCTCTCGTTCTTCCGCTTTCCTACTCTCTGTTACCTGGACTTGATAAAAAAAGATTAAAAAGACATTGGCCAAGAGACCTATTCAACAATTGATATATTTTTTTTTCTCCAAAACAACTGGATGTTAAGTTAATATGAAAAAGAATTATTTATGTGTAAGACCAATTACTGGGTAGTTTTATTAGGTTATGCATTTAAAAAAATAAATAAATATAAGAAAGCAATACCAACTCTTTACCACCACAACTAATGAAGTACCTTGTAACCATTGTACCGTTTATATTCCAACGCTTGAGCAGGGACGTGATTTGGCCAGTTCAACGACGCTTTGCGAGGCCTTGGAGAATTGTATGGAGATCCTACAGGATCTGTCGAATTATATAATCTGCCACAGCCGGATTTGAACCTAAACGTAAAACAGCAATTCTGCGCTCTACATGCAGATCGGTGGGTCCCTAATTGATTGAGCTATCTCATTAAAACTATTAGCATCTCCAGAGCTGTACAATTATTACCCACACACCAATTTAAGGATACAATCGCTTTCTCGTGTACATTTGCCTGCTATCTAGATCTCTGCGATGAATCGAGAAATCAAAATAACTACAGACCTGAATAAAACCTCTCCCATTACAGGGCGATTATAAAGTTTATGAAAGAGCATGAAGTATTTGTAATGGCTTCGAGGTCGGATATTAAAGGTTACGTCATTGTGAGGAAAAAACGGTTCATTAAGTATGTAATGGGAGGCATTAGGAATGGTCGCTATCGAATTCCCCATCTTACGTTTCAAACTTTCTTATCTCTCAAACAGACCGTCAATGAAGATCCGCTTTTGGCCGCGTTCCATCTCAGCGTTGCCAATTGTAAATGTAATCTCGGTAATAGTAGTAATTATTGAGTTGAGCTAATGGCGATTTGCTAAGTAGGATACCTACCAACTTGTACCAGCTGCCTGAAAAAGAACAGTCTGGTGTTTTGGTTTTATTCGCTTTTTTCTTTCCAATGTATTAAAACCTCACAACCTCATAATTAGTGTTTATAATCGTAAAGACCTACACCAATTTCTGATTTTATACAACACTATACCTTCCAGTCAATCTCACAAACTCCAAATTATTATATCAAACTGTCTATCTTCCCATCAACGTCTTAGTTAACCCGTCGGTTCGAGATTACCAATTAATTTTATTTTTTTTCAAATTTATACTTACAAGTTGTTGCGATTGATTCATATTTATTCTAGACAAATATTCCGCAGTATTTATCTGCTTTTAATATATTTTGATTTTCAGTTTTCCATTCCTAAATTTATTTGTAAATTCATTTTTTCATACATTGACATTAATAAAATAAAATATAGGAAGTATGATGTCCTAAATAGACTCAGTTTCGAACAAGCATCTAAAACTCTCAAAGTCTCCATCCTATTGAAAAGATAATTCTCAAATTTAAAAAATATGAAATTTAAGGTGCAAGCAAAAGAATGTTCCTATTGAAAACACTGCAAGTTGATCTTCGTTGTTTGTCAGCGACTGATTGGTTATTATGAATATTTGACGACAATGCTTATGATCTCCTCATTAAGCTCAATTGTTGTATGCTTTAAAAAATGCTTGATCATAAGTTCGCAGATTCCAGTATTATGCTCGTCATTGCTTAATAATTTGTTTTCATCAGCGTTTTTTACAATATCTAATTCTTAATAATATTGTATCATTTTTTTTTCTTAATTTATGAATGTTCTCATTAACACATACTATCATGTGTAAGGCACATGTTTGTGTTACATTTAGTTTAATAGCTTATTTTTACAAAACAGTATTAAGTCAAGTTTTTTTGCCCCCCATTGTCGAATCTTTACCTGTTTAAACTTATATTCTGCATTTGATATAAATTAAATTGATATAAATCCCGTTGCTTTGCAAGACATTTATTTAATCCGTTAACAGACGGAGATGGATCAAATGGGATCTAGAACCCTCCTGGGGCTCACCCAGCATCTATAAAGTTGGTAACCAAAAAAAAAGGGGGGAAATCTGGCGGTTGAGTGTGATCTAGGACAAATCACCTCCCTGCACAACCGTTGTCCATGAAACAGTACAGTCTCTACCATGTATTGGACCACTTACCCATCCACAGTATTGGTACAGGTTTTTTTAAATAGTGTGAATACAATTATACTTAAATATCGTGGATGTGAATAAATAACCTTGTTAAGTAGATAAAGAGAGGATGCTAGAGGCTGGGTGTGCCGTTACCTGAACCAGGGGCACAGCGCCGCACTACGTGATCTGGGTCCTTGGAAAACCAGACTCTATTCACTCCTTTAATTTGCAGCTTTTCTTCGGAGTCTCTCTTTGTCGGCAAAATTAAAAAGTTGTTGTTCTTTGAAAGTGTCCGTTAACCTCTTGCTGCCTTTAGGAAACAAACCAAGCTTCTTTTTTTACTAATCCTTTTAACTTTTTCTAAATGTTAACAGAACATTTTTTCACAGACTGTTTAGAAAAATAATTATCATTAATAGTTTTCCGTGCTTTTGCTAGTTCGAAACTGAGTTGGGTGACGAATTCCCTCCAACAGTTTTTAGGGATTCAGCGATTTTCTAAAAAAAAAATATTTTTATTATATTTTGCTTGAATCAAATTATTTCATTTTAAAATGATTAATTATTTCATTTAAGGAATTTACTATTTGACCTCCACCGGGATTATTTTTTTATTCCTTTCTGAAATATGGATTTGTTCAAATCTGCCCAAATGTCCAAAAACAGAAAAAGTTCTGCCTTAGTAACTTATTTCAGTGCATTTTAGAAGAATATACGTAACAACTGATCTTGCAGAGAATATTTTCTGGGGTGTTACTACATCTTATTTTAATATTAAAATAATAGAATAAAATAAAAATATTTACTATCAATATTAATATTCCTGAATTATTAAAACCATTACTCGTTAGGTATGTGAAAAATCCAAGTTTGATAAACGTCTTGTTGTTGTTTCTATTTGTCTAATATAATATTGGTTGTTGTTTCTTTTTGGACTGTTGATGTGCGATGTGCCGCATTTTGTCTTCTCTGAAGTTATGTTGTATTGGTTTGTGTCCTGATGATTCCTGAATTTGCGAAACGTTGACTGAGTAGTATTTTAGAGACTCAAGATTTTTCGTTTTGTTGTTTTTCATACTCAATCCTTTATATTAATGTATTTAATTTAGAATAATCTGAATAATAAAATTGAATCGCTATATGTCTTGCTAGCCGCAAAACTCGAGAAAGGTTCGACCAATTCGGCTAATATTTTTTTTTCATATTTTCGCTAAGGCGCAAAGAAGTTTCTTATGGAGAGAAAAACCGTAAAAATGACAAGGGAAATAATAAAAACAACACTTTTCTTTTCCCATACAAACCACTTAGTTCCCAGCTGTCAAACATTTGACGCCAATCAAATCAAAACAAAGGTGCGTTAGTTGTTGTTGTTAGTTGTTAGTAAAAGTTTATTAGGGTTAAGTCGATATTATATCATAAACTCATATAAGTATTTGGGTAAAAATAAAACTTTTCTGCTTAATTTGCTGATGAAAGGCCAAATATATCATAAATACTGCAGATTCGCTGTTGCTGGTGACAGATAGCGACTATAAATTCCTGAAAATAGAATAAATGGGCAATACACCTGAAGAACGACGATCAACTCGTGCAATTAACAGTTCAGTGAGGAGTTCTATTGTAGAACAATTACAAACTTTATTTCATCAACAAAATCAATTGATTTCATTGTTTAAAACTACACTGGATCTTATGCCATCTGGTAATCATAAAATTCTAATCAGAGCTGATAAAATTCCTCTAGGAAAACATGCGAAATGTTTCAATGCACCAATAATCGATGAAGTTGCCATTCAAATGGTTGGAGAAAATTTGGAAGCCCTTTGTTTTAGGGTAATAGGGCAGAACAACGTATGCTGGGACAGCTATTAAAATAATAAATTTATATAAACTAATGCATTTAATAAATTGTATGCAACGTTAATCATTATCCATTACTCATTATGAATGCAATAACGAGATGTTTATTTCACAATTGCGGTAGGTATGACCTATTTCTATTACGTTATATTGTTATGGTTTGGTACACAGTGCTTGGCTCACTCGTGATATCGACATGTTTGTTTAGTTAGAGAATCGAACAAGAAGCTTTCGACATCGCTTGGATTCTCCGAGGCAGGACTTGCCAATAGTAAGGAATCGCAATCAGTATTCTTTGTTTATTAGTATTGGCGGAGAGAGCTTTACTCCTTCTGAATCCTAAATGATCTCGTGTTGTATAAGTATAGAAGGTCGTCTCTTGGATGAATGATTGCAAAGAAACTCGGTAATTCTGTACATCGAATAGGCAAAATATCGTTAGTTCCATTCTGCTGAATTGGTTTTTAGAGCGGGGTAGCCCAGAGTGTAGAGCGCTAAATTGCTATGCTGAACGTTCATGACTCAAATCCAGCTGAGGCAGGTACTTAATCGGTTTTTGCAGACTCTCAGCATTCACCCAATTTCTATAAAGTGGGTACCCTTGTCCGGGAAAAAATCTGAAATTTGTGTGTGATCTGGGATAACTCACTTACTACCCAACGATTGTCATGGAAACATTTCAGTCTCTACCATGTACTAAACACAAGACCCTTTATTGGTTGTAATGATATACTTATTTTATATTTTGTTTATTCTGACAATCTTTTTCGAATTTAAGTATAGTAAATGAGCTAAAAAAAAAATAAGTTACTGAAATATGCATTACTTCAAATAAAGACATAGATTACTATACACAAAATAATAATAATAATACAGTTTTTCCTTCCGTCAAGGATTATCTTACATACCTTAATTCATTAGATCATTAGCGCAATCCTCCCTCCTACGTCTCAGTCTACTAGAACTTTGCCGGTAGCATTGGTGCTTATTAATTTTTTCCATTAATAAATTAATTCATACTAATTATTTATGTCTTCTTTTCATTTCAATTTTTTCTGATACCCTGTCAGATAATTTCATTGTCTTTTAACCGGTTAAACATGGATTTAGCATTATGCAGATCCAAATTGTCTCAATGGTATCGACTAAGTGCATTGCGGGGAGGGGACACAAATTGGTCTACTGTCCTAATATTATTTGACATATTGTCTACGGTGATATTGCAAGGTATGAACAGAGTTATTGATGATATTATCATTTGGATTTTCAGTTTTCCTTATTTTAAGAAAATATATGTAATTTAACAATAATAATAATTTAGCAATAATAACAAATTAATAATAAACTGCATGGAGCCATAGATGGGACTTTGATATTTGCGGACTCTCCAGGTTCTACCCAGTCTTGTCTAGGGAACTCTTAAAGGGAAAAAACTGTTCATGGATCTTGGATAAAATGATCTTGGACAAATCCTGTACCTGCATAATCCTTGTCCTAGTAACAGTGCAGTCTCTACCATTTTGCAAACCCAAGATCCTTCATGGGGTGTAGTAGCACTGGTTTTTTTTTTAAATAATATTAAAACTGGCGTAATGTGACCAAGCATTAACTCTTAAACCGCAGTTATATTTTATAACAGTTATCTTGATAACGTTTTTAAATCTATTTATTGGTGTTAGAATTTTAAATTTTTTAAATAATCACCGACAATTAAAAATCAAAAGAATTTATTTAAAAACAAAGTATATCCAAGATACTTAATTATAATTATTAATATATAATAAGTTAATAAATATTATTAACTTATATATTAATTATTATTTAGTTGATAAATATTATTGAAAATAAATATATAATGGAATATATCATCAACAATCAAAAATCAAAATAATTTATTTAAAAAGAAAGTAGTCAATCCAACATGTTGACTACTCCTAACCATCCCAAAAGTTTCAAGTTGACCAAAATAAAGTTTCATTTCATGCGACTTGGTACATTTTCGTTTTTTCGGTAAAATATTTCGCTCCTGAAAAAATAAAATTGCTCTTCTTCTGTTTTTGGCAAAACCCAAGTACGCATTTTCGTAGCACTAAAAATAATCAAACAACAACAAACAGAACAAATTAGCAAAAAAACAAGAAATCAGCAACAAACAAAAATCAGCAAACGAGAACAAATCAGCTGTTAGAAATATAACTGTTATAAAATATAATTGCTTGCGCATACGAACAAGATTGCTCTTTGCGCATATATAACTGCGGTGGCGTTAATACACAAGTACCAAAAATATATGTAATAGCTTATCAATAAAATAGAGCCAAAAACCCAAAAAGAAACACTAATATTTATTATAGTGCAATTGGAAAAACCCCAATGCAAAGGAGAGTGATGGCTCTAGAAGGAAGTTGTTCGAGGCCAAGCAGATAGCGCGAAAGATTGACATTTCGGTTAATTATAAAACAGATTGTAGAAATTTGAACCAATTTTATTCTGAAACGTTGAATATTTTAAAAGATAAATTTTGCTAATGTGTATAAATTTGTATAAGTTAGTATGTTTGGTGGATCAGCTGACTCTATAACCTTCCCAGCTGGTTGCGTATTACCTTCCTTTCAGTTGTATGTTAAACGTCTTGATGGTGGGTTGCTGTCTCAGGTTTGGAACCTGTTTGTGCTGTTGATTGTCGGATGTAGTGCACCTTTTTCGAGATGTGATTTATATAACCCTTTTTTTATGTCTTGATAATGCCTGAATAGGCGAAACGTCGACCAGCAAGTGTGTGTTTTACTGGAGAATTTTGAAACAGAAGGCTTTGCATTGGGGTTTTTCCAATTGCACTATAAGTAATACCTTATCATTGTAGTACAGATTATTTAACTCAACGATCTTAGAACAGTAAAAATAATATAATCTAGTAATAAATAGTAAAAAATAACATCGGTTGGGATAAATTGGCAAATAAAGTAAAACTGAAGATATAGAATTTTACAAGGTGTTCTTGTCCGGATTTATAGAAAAATAGTCTTCAATAGACGCATAATTTTACAGCTATAGATGGACGTTCATTCCATAAAGTAGGTATCCGTAAATGGATGAGATAAGCTTGTCTGATGTAGGTCAAATCATCCCTTCACAACCGTTGGCTTACAGCACAGTCTCTAACATGTTCCGAACTCTATACTAATGGGTATTGTCCAAGTTCACTCATGAATCCACTATATTTTCTCTTTTTTTTATTTGAATAAAAGCCTAACTAAAAAGGGATTACTTGGAAACCACAGGCAGTGAATAGCTTTTGAACTGAACATCCTGGCTATTTACTATCTGCCGGATACAGCTTTGGTGGAAATTCGTGAAATCGGAGATGACACAATTGCACGGCCGAATCTGCCACGGTTCTTTTGTGAGCCACCATGACCTCGTTACCCAGCCTGTTCAATTCCCACCTGGGCAAAATCTAATTTGTTTTGTGTCAGTACACTCAACTGTTGTTTAGTTCTATTGTTTAATCGCTCGAACCCGATAAATGGACTTTTAGTGTTTACTTGTGTCTTTTAGTACACTAAAATTTATTATTTATTGTTTTTTAATTAATATTAACATATCCTATACCAATGTAACGATTTGTACCATCTCAGGTTCGTTTATTGATAAGCATATACATTTCTTGAACAAGGATTTTATGTGGAAAAAAAAATCTGTACCACTACAGCCCTTAAAAGGGTATGGGGTTCAGTACATGGTAAAGAATTTACTATTTCTTCGACAACAATTGTGAAGGGAGGTCTTTGTCCTAGATCACGCTCAACCGCCAGATTTTTTTCTCCTTATTTGGGTACCTATTTTATAGTGGCTAGGTGAGCCCCAGGAGGGTCCTAGATTCCATAAGATCCATCTTCGGTCTCTAAAAGATTAGATTAAAGTCTTGCCAGCTTCGGGATTTGAACCCAGGGCATAAGGCATTGCAACTGAATGCTCTACCGCTGAGCCCCTCTGGTCCTGAACAAAAAAAAAATTGACGTGGTCTGTTTTCATAAAATAACTTGCACCATTACAACCATAATAATTGTCTTAGGTTCGTACTTGGTACGTGGTAGAAACTACTGTTTTAGGACAACGACTGTGTAAGGAGAATTGTTCGATTACACCTACCGTCAGGTTTCCTCCCCCCCAATTAAGGGTACCTACTTTATTTAGGATGGGTAATCATCAAGAGGGTACGTAGATCCCACTGGGTCCTTGTTTTGCTGTTAACAGATAAATATTTTCTTGTTTTAATAGTTCTTTTTTTTTTTTACATCAATATCTAATTAGTTTGAAAAATTTATTGAATTTATTTTTTATTTATTGATATTTACAACTGTATTAGAATAATACAACAAGTAAATTGGCCAACTGATACATAATGACAAGTAGAGAAACTACCCACTGGTAGTACTCAAATCACAAGTTCAACTAAGAAGGTCACGTGGCCATCTTCTTTTCAGACGCCTCGGAGGATTATCGGGAATTGAAGAGGAAGCTAGGTTTGAAACTAGAGGGTTTGAGTGGGAATGAATGAACGAAAGAACGTTTGTTCTTGGTTCGGGCCATACAGCAACAAATGTGACATTTAGGTCATTATTGATGACTTTATTCTTTACAAAAAATAAGGACCATTGAGGATTTTACGAAGGAGTTTGGATTGTAGGGATTGGATACGAGAGGAATTCAATGGCTTAGTGGAGCCCCTAAGTTCTACTCCTTAAGTCCAAACAGGTCGTATGATGGTCATGTAGATGAGTCTTTTGTAGTTAATTGGGAGCTTAGAACGTTTGCCTAGTAAATGTTGAAGTAGCCTGAAACGTCGAGCGGTTTCTTGTCTTTTCAGTCTTGTATGAGGATTCCAGGTTAATCGTTTGTCGAGATGCAACCCTAAGTATCGGATCTGTTCTATAGGCACCAGTGGGATATTATTAAAGGATACTGAAGGGATACTGAATATTAGCCTTCGATTGTTCATTTGGATCGGATTATAAAGTACAAGTTAAAGATTCGTAAATAAATAAAAAACAGATAAATTAACACAAAGTTGTTCAGCATCAATAGCAGATAACACCGCAGTTTCAAAGATCAGCTATTTCATATTTTTCCCTAGTTTAGTCAAGCAATTTTATGCTCCCGAAATTTCAGATTCAGATCTCGACTAAATTTATGATAAACAAGGCGAC